>OZ024724.1:54486437-54933937 GCA_964016875.1 Fallopia convolvulus
AAGCAGTTCTGATTTTTCGTCGTCATCGATCATCATGTGTTTTAATGTGGAAATGAACAATAAGAATGCTGGCTTGTTGAGTTGTTGTGTGTTTTTATGTTTTCATGGCTTAATTTTGTGTATTCCGGGGTCTTCATCCTGCATTTTATGTATGTGTTTCAACTTTCAAGGGGTTGTTCATTAGGTTTTGCGATGTCACCTTTGCTTTAAAGTTTAAACCTTTTATGTATGTGTTTGTATGTGGTAAGGGGTTGGAATTTTTTTTGGAAAAGGTTAGATGTATTTGAAAGGGGAAAGAGAATTTACAGCTCAAAAGATAAAGCATCTTTCAAAAGATAAATGTTTTATTGTATTATAAAAAAAGACAATATTTAAAAAACTTAAAACTAAAATTCACATTGCACATGCTTATAAAGCATCTTCCAAAATAAATAATAGTGAAATTTAATTATCAAACATTTAATTTACTGGATGATACTATCACGAAAGACACGAAGTGAATTTAAAAAGGGGAAATAATATAAAAAGAAAGACGTGGATGGATCATCATGTTCAATCGCTATTAAAACTTGGCTATTAAAAGTTTGCTAATATTTTCTCAGGGATTAATTTGTACAACACACTTTCAGTACGTTCTGCTGCTTAACGGAGACAAGAAATGGAGAGCTGCAGCATACCAGCACCAATGGCGGACGCTGACGGCATAAAGCACACCACTCTCAAACTCAACGGCATCAACATGCACATCGCCGAGAAAGGCCAAGGTCCGGTGGTCCTCTTCGTCCACGGCTTCCCGGAGCTCTGGTACTCCTGGCGCCACCAGATCCTCGCCCTCTCCGCCCTCGGCTACCGCGCCGTGGCTCCCGACATGCGCGGCTACGGCGACACCGACGCCCCAGCCGATGCCTCCAAGTACACCTACTTCCACGTCGTCGGCGATCTGGTGGCGCTAATCGACGCGCTCGGCGAAGACAAGGTGTTCGTGGTGGGCCACGACTGGGGCGCGATAGTGGCGTGGCATCTGTGCTTGTTCAGGCCGGATAGGGTTAGGGCTTTGGTCAATATGAGCGTTGCGTTTGGGCGGCGCAATCCGAAAATCTCGCCGTTGGAGGCTCTCAAGGCGGGTTACGGCGAGGACTATTACATCTGCAGATTCCAGGTTCGGAATCAAATCAAATCTTCTTCTATTCCATTTTGTGTGGCTTTCAACTGTACGTATGCTTTGTTAGTTTGTTTTGATATTTCATATTAATTGGAATCATGATCAATCGGATTTAGGAAATTAGGGCAACTCCAGTAAATTTTTGGTAAATAATAAAAAACAATAAATTCTTGGTAAATTTAACAGAAAACAGTATACTTACAATAAATCTAATACTATGTAAATGAAAATTAGAATAAATTCATGCTACCAAGTAAATTGAATATTAAGTAGAAATTAAGTAAATTTAGCTTATAAAAATAAATCCATCTTTCAGTCCCTTAATATAATGATTAACGCCGGCTAACGAGTACCATTATTTAGCTACACGGTGGACCGCATCTAGAATGCCCTCGATACAAACTCTTTTGATAAATCAATACATATATCTGGTACACATGCATTATATGAATTTATGCATTATTTTATAAAATAGTTTTTTTTTTAATTTTATACTCCGTAGTGTGTTTGGTAGGATTCTTTAAATATATTATTTTTTTAATAAAATATGTAATAATGTGTCATATCATCTTTATCAAATTCACAATCTAGTAGGTTACCTCTTCATGATTGATCTGGAAGTTTTCCCTAATTCATAAATTTTGTAACCAACAAACCCCAAATTTTACATTTATAACCTAATTTTACATTTATAAATTAAGTGAACCCTTGTCATTAAAAGTTGGCATTATAATCAATCCGCGCCGCTAATGTCATTAAAAGTTAAAAATTCAAACTTAGTGAACCCTTGTCAATGACAACTTGTCATCCTAACTAAGAAGTTTGAATTTTTAACTTGACAAGGGTTCACTAACAAAACAATACTTTATATTTTCTTTTTAATACGGAGTATAACACATAATATGATTGGGTGGGGACCATTTATTTAAAAAGAAATATATAATTAAAATTAAATTGATGGAGACCATTCATTTAGATGAATATAATGGATATGGGATGAAATTTCTAAAATTTATGTGACACAAACTCCCTATTAAAACTTCTCAAAAAAAAAAAAACTCGCTATTAAAAAAGTGAAATAATAATTTTGATCTAAAAACCACCATTGTAGATCTTCTTACAACCATGTTTTGAATACATGATTGACATAGCTACATTGTGCTTTCCAATCTATAATAATTGGTAATGTCAGTGGTACATGTGCCAAACATCTTGTCCTTTTGAGATTTGGAATGTTGGATACAACCAAATTGAGATAAGATTTATTATATGAAGGTGGGTACACCAAAGAACACTATATATGATAAAGAACAAAAGTTAGAGAACGTACATTAGTACCCTAATACGATTAAAATGTAATCATCATTCATCTTCTTGAATTTAGTATCATTGCATGATTAGTCTCAGTGAATATGGATTTGAATATATAATTTGTAGGCCCCTGGAGAGATGGAAGCCGAGATAGGTGAGGCTGGTGGTGCTGAGAAGCTACTTGGAAAAATATTTCCATACAAAACACCAGGTCCTTTGTTCTTGCCCAAAGGCCAGTGGTTCAAGGAAATACCTCCTCTCCCCACCTGGATGTCAGAAGAAGAATTCTCTTATTATGTCTCCAAATTCAACCAAAAAGGATTCACTGGCGGACTCAACTACTACCGTGCAATCAATTTGTAACTCCTTGACCCATACTTTTAACATTGTATTACTTATAAACTTCTTACAAGAGAGTAAATGGATTGGAATAGTAACAATGTCAATGAAATAAATTCCTACAATATATGGAAGTGAGATAAAAACAGATCTTAGTATATAAGTTTTGCCAATTGGTTTTAGGTTGAAATCTCGATCACTGGAATTATGTACATGCTTATTGTGCAAGTGTACTTAAACGAACGCGATTCTTGTTAATTTATTGCCCACTGGACTTTAATAATTGTGTCTTGTTGTAGGAACTGGGAGTTGTTAGCACCATGGACAGGAGCACAAGTTCTGGTGCCTACAAAGTTTGTAGTTGGAGATTTGGACTTGGCTTTCCATCTGCCCGGGGTTCAAGATTACGTCAACAAGGGCGGGATGCGCAAGGATGTGCCATTGTTGAAGGAAGTGTTTGTGCTTCAAGGAGTCGGTCACTTCATTCTGCTGGAGAAGCCGGATGAGATCAGCAAGCACATTGCTGACTTCACCCAACAGTTCTGATCGAGAAACTCCATCCATGGCTAATAATAAAGCAGGTTTATATAAGCAATTAACCTGCATCGTCCATGTCGTGTGTTTCAGTTTTTATGGGGTCTTTGTGTTTGGGAACACCCATTTCCTATTATGCATGTGTAATATTTTTTTTTTTTTTGAAAAATGCATTTGTAATATTCATGGTAGGTAATGTTCCGATCCCCTTCATTTTATTATGTGTTTCAGGTTTCTATAGTCGAGGTGTGAAGCTTAGGCTAAGCTAAGCTAAGCTAGAAATGATCAAACAAACAAAATAAAGCTACTATGCATGAGAACCAAGACAAATCAATCAGTGGATTTTTCATTTTCAGGAAAACGACACATAAAGAAAGGAGGCAATCCCAATGTCCGTCTCATTAGGGTAATGTTAGTGCACAAATTCAATTAAGGATTGTACTAATTGGATTGGGTTATGGGTTGATGGAGTCTTTCCACCATCCGACCTGTAAATGAAAATGGTTCACCCTACCTATCCATCACACGTGAAACCTTTTACTTATATCTGACCCACTCCTCACCCACGGTTGAACCGGGTGACCCACCACCCGTGAACTATTAAATTATAATAATTTTTTTTTTAAAAACTCCAAACAAGACCTTTCTTTTTTTTTTTTTATCAAAAGGTTGCTGACTTTATTTAATTAAATAGAAGAGTTATGCCATAAAAGCCTACAATATCAGCATTAGTAATACTAAAAATAAAAGGAGGCAGAATATTATGAATGGCTAAGGGGAATTGAGCGTCATAGCCTAATTAGCTAAAGCATCATCGGCTTTTTTTGATATCACGCCGCACATGACGAAGACGAACTTCCCATCCATTTCGATCAATCAAGTCCCCGCACTTCTTAAGGACATAAAAATTCGAGTGTGTAGTTGTAGACCTTGTTTATAAAATATTGCAAGCTACTTCTGAGTAGGGGTGTCGATCCGGCGGGTCGGGTCGGGTTTGGGTCGGGTCAATTTCGTTTAGGATAAGTTCGAATTCGGATCAAATTCGGATATTTTGAAAATCGGGTCAAATTGGGTTGGATCATTTCGGGTTGGGTGCTCAATTAATCGGGCAAAGTCGGGTTTGGGGTCAATTTCGGTCGGGTCATTCAGTTTTTGGTCCAACTTGATTTCGGATAAGTCCGGTTTCGGATTTTGTAGATTTCGGATTTATTCGGATTTCGGGTGAGTCGGGTTTCGGGTTATTCGGATTTTGGGTTGAATCGGATTTCGACTTTGGCCGAATTTCAGGTTAATCTGATTTCGAGTAAGCCGGATTTTGATTCAGACCATATGTCGAATGATATTTTTTATAGTTTAACTACACTATAGTCTAAATATTTAATTTAACATTTAAATTAAAAACATAAATATAATAAATATTCACTATTATTAATATCTTAAAACATAATATAATTTACGGATGGTTTCGGATTGGCTAACTTCGGATTTTCGGATGGTTTCGGGTCGGATAACTTCGGATTTTCGGATGACTTCGAGTCGGGTAGCATCGGTAACGGGTTGAATCAGGCTAGTCCATTCGGGTATAATTGGTTTTGGGTTAATCTCGAGTTCGAGTTTTTTCGGATTCGGGTCAAATCAGTTCGGGTCAAACATGTCTCGGGTATAAAACTTTTTATTATTTTTTGGGTCGGGTCAGGTTCGTAGTCGGACGGGTCGGGCGTGTTTTTCGGGTCGGGTCAAGTTTTGACAGCCCTGCTTCTGAGTCAGACTCTAGAATAAGATGCCTTGTGTAAGTACATGTTGTTGCTTGCTGCAGCCCATTGAGAATGGCAAGAAGCTCAGAAGTAAGCGTCGTCCAATAACCACACAAGAAAGTAAAAGCCCACACACAATTTCCGTAATCTGAGTACATGTTGCTTGCTGCAGCCCGTAGTAAGAAATTGCAACGAAAGAAGACCCTTATTTTTTTTTGATTAGGCAAGGATTAGGGTGCTCTCCTTTACGGAGGGCGCCCTAGAGCATCCGCAAGGATGAGAACTAGAAGTTCTGGATGAGTTTTGATACACTCGACAGGGAGACTGTGGCCCAAATTAGCGATTTTGTCGGCCACAGCATTACATTCCCGAAACACATGATTGACCACTAGGTCCTGGCTTTCGTGCATGGAAACAAGGATGTCAGTGATAATGAGTTCGATCTCCCAAGGGCAATGGGTTTTTCCTTTAATAGCATTGATGAAGATTATCCCCTTCAATTTCCACCTTTTCTATTGATCTGTTTTTTATCTGCCTTATCGCTTCACGGAGACCTAGGGCTTCAGCTTTCAATGCTGACACTTTTCCAAAGCTAGTCGTTAAAATATCCACTACCTGACCAAGGTGGTTCCGGAATACAATTCCCCCAGAAGTGTTGCCATTGGGTAACATTGAGGCATCCACATTTACTTTAATATATCCTGGTTTGGGCTTTTTCCATTTCCTCTGCATTCTTATGGTTTTGCTCCTATACTTTAACCGCAGTGTTGGTATAGCTTCTTCATCCTCTTTCCATTTAGATGCTTTCTCCCAGTTTGCTAATTGATTTCTTATGTAACTTGTTAAGTCTGTTATTACTTCGTTTTGTCCTTGTTGGAAAATTAATTTGTTGCGTTGATGCCAGATACTCCACCACACTACTGCTAAACAAGTGAAATCTTTTTTCCCTAGAAGTTGGTAGATTTCATTAAGAATTATTCTTGGTGTTTTGTTTTGTGGGTCATAACCCTGAATGGAGCTATCAATATTATGGTTTACTTTGTTAGTTATGTAACTTGTATATGGGCAATTTATTAGTAGGTGGTTTATGTCTTCATCGTCACAGTCACAAAATACACATCCTCCTGAAGTTATGATTTGTTTATCCCTAAGTCTAGCTTTCGTGGGGAGTCCATTATTATCAACTTTCCACAGGAAGTTTTTGACCTTTGGGTATGTATCTAATTTCCACAACCAATTATTTATATGCGGTGTCTGTCTTTCTAAGTTTGTAATTAGGTCTACGGCAGATGAGGTGGAGAACCAACCATTCTTGCTTGGGGCCCAATACAACCGGTCTTGAATACAGTTTTCCGGGATTGGAGTATTTTGGATTTGCTCGACAATGTTGTCAGGAAGGATCTGTCTTAATTCCTGTATTTTCCATTTATGGTCAGTCGTAATCCAAGCACTTACAGTTATTGTTTCATCTACATCTGATGGGTTCTTTGCTCTGGGTCTAAGGGGACCTCCAGGTAGCCAGTTATCTTTCCAAAATTTTACTGTTTTCCCGTCTCCAATTTGCCAGATCAGGCCTCTATAGAATTCTTCTCTTAGCTGCATCAATTTCTTCCATTGCCATGAAGTGTTTGCTTTTATCTTGTATGTAAATAGATTGTCATTTCTAAGATATTTTTGTGAAATTATCTTGACCCATATATTATTTGGTTATGCTAAAATTTTCCAGAGCAATCTCATTTGAAGCGCTTTGTTCATATGTTCTGTTTTCCTGATTCCTAATCCTCCTCCCTCTTTAGGTTTGCAAATCTTATCCCATCCCACTAGGGGTTTATAAGTTCTATCCTTGTTCCAGAAGAATCCCCTATTAATCCTATCCATTTCTGAGTGTGCATATGACGGAAGCATAAAACTTTGCATTACGAAATTTGGTTTTGTGGCTAGGTTGGTTCTAATCAGTGTCGTCCTTCCTTCTTGGGATAGCGAGTTTGCCTTCCATTTTGTGAGCTGTTTTTGTGCATTTCCAATAGTGTCTTTAAATGTGTCTTTGTTGACTTTACCATTAATAATTGGACACCCTAAATACTTCTCTAGGTTTGTCATTGTTGCAATCCCCAGGGCCTGTTGTGCCACGCTTTTTTGATGGGGCGTCATATTTTTAGAGGTTTGAAAAGCTGACTTGTTATAGTTAACTTTTTGTCCCGAAATTCTACAAAATTCATCAATGATGGTCTTAACTTTTTCACATGATCGTTGGGAGGCTTTGGCAAAAATTATGATGTCATCTGCAAGGCTAAGAAGGGGATTCGTGTCCCACCTCGAGCAATTGGGAATCCTATTGTCTTTTTGTCTAGTTCGCTAGTTAATTGTAGTTTTCTTACTAGAATTTCCGAAGCAAGAACAAATAAGAAGGGCGATAAGGGGTCACCCTGTCTGAGTCCTCGTTCCGGGCTAAATGGTTCTGTGGGTCCATTATTAACAAGTACCGACAGTGACATAGTGCATATGCATTCCCTTATCCAACCAACAACTTTCTTATCAAACCCGAATCTGGTCATTACATCTAAAAGATATTCCCAGTCTACTCGATCATACGCTTTTTCCATATCCAGTTTGATGGCAATCCATCCATCCTTGTTTTTTGTGGTTCTAAATGAATGGAATATTTCATGGGCTATAAGGATATTGTCTTGAATAGACCGGTTTGCTATAAAGGCCCCTTGGAGGGGATGGATAATCCTGGTTATGACCTTTTTAATTCTCTCCGTTATGATTTTAGAGATGATTTTATAGATAGTGGAACAGAGACTTATTGGCCGGTAGTGGTTAGTTGATTTTGGGTTCTCTATCTTGGGTATAAGGGTTATAAACGTTTGATTAATTTGTCGTAGGATCTTTCCTGAATGAAAAAAGCTTTTTACAACTTTGATTACTGTTGGGCCTACAATATCCCAGTATCTCTTATAAAATTCCGCAGTCATACCATCCGGTCCTGGAGATTTGTCAGCGCCTAGTTGCATTACCGTTGCTTTAATTTCATCATTTGTGACAACACTAGTTAACAGGTTATTGTCTAGGTCTGTGATTTCTTTTGTTATTAGGTTAAGATATTCATTTGCATTATCTAACTGAGTTGGTTGCTTGGTATATCTTTTTTTGAAATCTTTTCGTATTTCTTCTCTAATGTTATCTATACCTAGAATTTGTGTACCTTCAGACGTGGTAATTTCCTTAATTATTTTCCGGCTGCGTTTCCCACTCGCAATTTTATGGAAGTATCCTGTATTAGCATCCGAGAGTTTGATGTGTTTCGTTTTAGCTCTTTGTTTCCAATAAGTTTTATGAAATTTTAGGATGCATTCTTTCTTATTCAGCAATCTTAGTTGTTTTTGGATGATGCTTGGTTGGGGAGAGTTTAGGATATTCTTTTGGATTTCGACCAGTTGTTCCTCAATTTCTCTCAATTGTTCGAAAGTGTTGCCTAGTGTATGCTTATTCCATCTTTTAGCATGTTGTTTGAAGAGTTGTGTTTTTTGTACTAATTTAAACATATTCGAACCCTGGAATTGCACTCTCCAAGCTTGTTTAACCACATTTCGAAAATCTTTTCTATACATCCACATTTTTTCTACTTTGAACGGTTGTGCTTTGATTGTTTCATCATTACTTAGTTCCACCGTAACTTTACAATGATCTGAACTAGTAAATGCATGGTTCTTGGCACTAATATTTGGAAATTTTTTGTATGATGTTATTACTTACAAGGACTCTATCTAGCTTTTCATAGATGTTGTCAATTTCAGTCTTATTCTTTCTCCAAGTGAAAGCGTTGCCTGACGACGGAATGTCTTCAAGAAGACAATCGTTTTTAAAGTTAAACAATCTTTCAAAACGGTTGGGCTCAGGGTACACCCCTCCTTTTTTGTCATTCGGCTCTTGTATTTCGTTGAGATCCCCAATCACGAGAGTAGGGAGATTTAAGTTTTGTATCGTTTGTGTTAATCGGGTCCAAAATTCCTCTTTGTCTCGAGCATTGGGTGGGGCGTAGGTAAAACAGATGGCTATCACATCTTTAGTTACAAGATGTAGATATTTAAAGATCACATACCTTGGTTCTTGGATGAGAATCGTGATTTCCTCATTGATGAGTTGGTGTGACTTCCAAAATATAGCAATGCCTCCCGCCCGACCCGTCGCGGGAGACCAAACGACATTATCGAATCATGCACGTCTCCAAACCTGGTCACTTGGAAGTGTATCTGTTTTAGTTTCCGCTATTGCCATAATTTGTATTCTCTGAATTTTACAGAATGAGTCAATCTTTGGCCAAAACGATTTTCTCCCTATCCCCCTACAATTCCAGAATCCTATCTTCATAATAATTTGTTTGTTGTATGTACCAATCCACTACTACTGTAAAATTTTGCAATATGGTTTCTATCTTGTTCCTCAATCTCATACTAAACCTGTCATCTTGGCTTATAGTGTGTTTTGTCTTCAACCTGTTAGTATTCCAACGTGTCATTTTTCCCAACAAAGCATGCATGCTACTCTGTTTCATACTTTCCCTGCAAAACCAATTACATAATAAATGCAATAAAATACAAGCATTGGATCTTTTGTCTTTAAGTACAACTTTATGGTTCAAAGTTCTGCATATTTCTATATTATCTCCCGAGCAATCGAGAAAACAAGTTTGTACAAAGCTGCACATCGTCTGCAATCCCTTTTCTTTATAACATGCACCTAGGCTTCGGTTGCATTTGGTTTTCCTGGTGTTTTTGTTTGCCCTGTCAGCTTTCAACTTTGTCTTCATAGCATTCCTCCACCAGATTTTCACATTTATTGTCTTACGATGCATGTATCTATAATAATTTATAGCATAGGTTCTTAATTTCCTCTTGTTATCCATCTTCCCGGATTGGTCAATCCGGGAGTATTGTCCCTCAAGAGACCATGATCGTTCTTCATGTATTCTGGCTATAATTTTCTTCTCCATTATCCAGTGTTCCAATTGATTGAATTCCGCCCCATACCAGGAATGCATACAATGAGGTGCTTCCTTTCTCTTCTTACATGACAGTTCCCAGGCTCTTTTGCAGCTGCACATTATCAACAAAACAAGCTGAATTCCATATTTTGACATTAAAAAACACTCTAAGTCGATAATGTTATTCATGTCATGCATTTTCCACCTAATAATACATAAAACACTTTGACCTTTCAAGTTGGAGTTCCCACTCATGTTCTTATTCTTCCTAGTTCTAGTCTTCCTAATATAGGATTGGTTAAAATAGTTCCTCTGTATTTGGTTAAAGCTGACAAGGTCTGGTTTTAAGTTGTGATGTTGATACAAAAACCAATTATTAGGGTAGTGTTTTCCAGCAAGCACAAAAGTAAAACCAAATAAGAAGTTTATCAAAATGAATTGCACCTTTATTTTCTGAAGGGTAACCAAAAAGGAGCTTCTATACAGATTTTGCTCATTACTCCTGTCTTTATCCATGTGGTCATACATGCAATCAATACAAAAGAGCACTTTATCTAAATTTCTTCTTCTACTGCCAATACTTATCATATTCAAGAGGATAACTTCAGTACTTAGAGTAATTCTAAGGTGTTCATTATTAGGTTTATTTTCTTTGCCACCCTTTGAGGTCTCATTGACCATGGTGGGCATTGATTCAGTTTGAGACTGAGAGGACTCACTCTCATCATGTTCTTTTGATAAAAGAGGGTCAGAGACTAACACCTTTTTGAAGGATCTCTTGCCTTTCTTCATTTTCATTAACATACTCATTTTTTCCTTTTCAAAGTAATTCATCCTATCCATTCTAAACAAGGAGCACGACCAGTAGCTTATAATGATCAATAGTATACCAGATGCTCTAGCACAATACATATGGCTCACATTGCCAAAAATCATGAAGCAAGCATTTGGTTTGTTCATCCAAATATAGCAATAGATAAGAGGTGTTTTATTCATCCCTTCTACATATCCCCACTTTTTGCACTTTCTTAACACACACTTTAAGCATTCTAAGCAGGCAAAGAATTTGTAGTACTCAGTAGGCATACAAACATGCAATATATAATACATATGGAAGTAACTCTTCATGTGTTTCCAATTGCAAAGATAGTAATCAGATATTAGGTTCAAGTCATTATTATGATCACACCTTTTTGTTTGTTTATACTTTAACCTTATCATAGTTCTATTTTTCATGTTATCCGCCTTTTTTGCTTTCTGTCTAAGCCAAGCAATTTCGATCAGGACACCAAGAACAAGTGCAAACAGAGGAGTTTCTTTTAGCTGGAGGATGTTTTCTTTAACCCCAGATAATTGGCCTCGACACGCCTACATGTCAAGCTTTTCTCTTGACTTACTTTTTTCTTTCTTAGTCCCCAAAGGGCATGCCTCATTAGGCTTGATTCCTTGACTACCCTTTAAGGTCTTATAGACCATGGTAGTATTGGTACTAGGTTGAGTATGAGAAGGCTCATACTCTTCTTGTTCTTTAAAGAGTAGGACATCTAAACATAATACCTTTTTGAAGGAACTCTTCTGTTTCTTAGAACCGTCACCTTGTTTCTTCATAACAACAAAGGTCAAGCCGATAGCCCACAGCAAACTTCTATAATAGATAGTCATATTAAGTGAAATTGCAAAGAGAAAGAAGCAAGTGAGTGTGGGCAGCACCCAAACCCAACAACTCCATATATAGGCATACAACACACACATCTCAGAGAAGTTCCAGTATAGGATTAATTTAACAATTGTCGGGAAGGAAGAATACAACCTGATGTGATTGTCTCCCCGAAGCTGTTCCTTAAAAATCCTTGGGCGCAGATGTAGCTCCAGCCCTACCTTCCCCATCCGTCTCCAGGCCCCGAGAGAGAACTTCTCGGTATTCCGCTCTATGGCACCCATCACACTCCCGATGAACAGTGCCCTGAAGCGAAGCCTTACCAACCCTAGCCTCCAATTTGCCCTTTCTTCTTTGTTGTAGATACCCCTTGTAATTTCTCGTTGCCAAATCTGGATAGATGGTATAACCCCCATCAATCGAATGGCCATAGTTGCTCCAAACCTGACCCATAAGCACATTTTTGAGACTCGATCGGGGGGCAGCGCCGAACGAGCCCTGGATGAAAATCCACGAATTTGAATCCCAACAGGTTTGTATAAATCATTGCACAAGGCTTTAGCAAGAGAAATCCAGAGCAAGGCTCGTATTTTTGTGTAGATTTGGGATCTAGGGTTCTTAATTTGGGGGTTCTTTAATTTTTGGGGGCTGGGTTGTCGAGGGGGTTCGGGAGAGAGTTTTCGGTTCTTCATTTTGGAAATCAGAAGACCCTTTTTATTTTTAACTCGTCTAGATATTTATACCGGTCCCTTTTTTAATCTCTCAAATTACCGTCCACTACTAGCTTTTAAAAAAATTAAAAAAGAAAATAATTTAAACAGAAAGGCGTGGATAATGTTCACTCACACTATTCACAATCACAAGTCGCAACAAGTTTGCTACTTTTCTCAAGGATTTGCAAGTCTCACACGGCGGCACGCTTTCAGTACTTGCTGCACTAGTTAACGAGAGGAGAAAAGAAATCTAGAGCTTGCAGCATAGCACACCAATGGCGGACGCCGACGGCATAAAACACACCACTCTCAAAGTCAATGGCATCAACATGCACATCGCCGAGAAAGGCCAAGGTCCGATGATTCTCTTCGTCCACGGCTTCCCGGAGCTCTGGTACTCCTGGCGCCACCAGATCCTCGCCCTCTCCGCCCTCGGATACCGCGCCGTCGCTCCCGACATGCGCGGCTACGGCGACACCGATGCCCCTGCCGACGCCTCCAAGTACACCTACTTCCACTTAGTGGGCGATCTGGTGGCGCTAATCGACGCGCTCGGCGAAGACAAGGTGTTCGTCGTCGGCCACGATTGGGGCGCGATGGTGGCGTGGCATCTGTGTTTGCTCAGGCCGGATAAGGTTAGGGCTTTGGTGAATCTGAGCGTCGCGTATCGGGGGCGAAATCCTAATTGCCCACCGATTGAGGCTATGAAGGCTGGTTACGGGGAGGACTATTACATTTGCAGATTTCAGGTCAGAGATTTTTGGTTAATTTTGTCGAATTAAGATTATATCTAGATCAAACTGAGATGAAATTATCCTGAAATGAGTTCAGTTTGGGAATTAGGGCTTGTCAGGGTGATGAGATTTGAACTCTGTTCCAATTATTCTAATTGCATTGGGATTTCTTCAAAGAATAAGTGATCTTTCAATAAACAGATGTATAATTTTGCTACAAGAATGGCTACCTTTTTGAATTACATCCTATCTGACTGTCTGTTACATATTGTTATGTTGACAAATTAAAAAACTTTAGTTTGTGTTAATACTAATATGGATTATTTTGCTACCCTAATTTCCAAACTTTTAATTCCTCCATATTATGCTTCAGTTTAGAGCAACTTTTAATTCCTACATATTTGTCCATGATTTCTGATATTATTGCTACTGAAGTTGTTCTCCAAGCTCATCTGTCATTACTCCTCTTCAATGTACACTTTCATGCTTTTCCTTGTTCAGTTATTGGTTACTGATGCCTCAACATCATCTTACTTAAGAATCAAGGGTAATTTAATAGTCCTTACCTAACGCATGCCCATGAATAAGTTGAATAATGATTATTACTTTAACTAGGGCCCATTTGGTTCTATACCTAGGGTATAAGGAATCAGGTTGCGTATGGTCTATCCCTTTTTAGGTGTTTGGTATGGAGCAAGGTTTGGGCATGACTCATTCTCATTCCCTCAAAATACACATGAGTTCATACCTTATCTTTGAGGTGTGTATGAGTGAAACCTATTCCAACCCGATTCCGGGTATAGAAACAAATGGGCTCTTAAAGTACGTCTCTTTATAAAAAGAGGCAGGGAGATAGATAAGATACCATTAATCAGGATTTTGGATGCTTTAGTTGCTAATCTTATTCTTCAAAGTGAAAGAAAGATTTTTTTAGCTCATTTTCCAAGCAACAGTTAAAAGACGTTCCATATAACTACTTATCAACATTGACCAAAAGAAAAATTACAGTGAATTCTTAGCTAATGGAGTATGACTTAATCTTAGTCAATCTGGATTTTGATATCATTATAGGAACCTGGAGATTTTGAAACAGAGCTAGCTGAGGCTGGTGGTGCTGAGAAGCTTCTTGCTAAAATCTTTCCATACAGGACACCTGGTCCTTTTTTCTTGCCCAAGGGGCAATGGCCCAAGGAAATACCTCCTCGCCCCACATGGATGTCAGAAGAAGAATTTGCCTATTATGTCACCAAATTCCATGAGAAAGGCTTGACTGGTGGACTCAACTATTACCGTGCAATAAATCTGTATCTCTCTCTCCCGTTTCACCTCTTGTTTCTTAATCTTGAAAACATGCTTGAAGTATGTCATCAGATAATAACCGATGCGTTATTTACTTTGTGGCAGGAATTGGGAGTTGTTAGCACCGTGGGCCGGAGCAAAGATTCTGGTGCCAGTGAAGTTTGTGGTTGGAGATCTGGACTTAACTTATCATATACCAGGAGTTCAAGATCACATCCATAAGGGCGGGATGCACAAGGATGTGCCGTTGTTGAAAGAAGTGGTTGTGCTTGAAGGAGTGGGTCACTTCATTCAGCAGGAGAAGCCGGATGAGATCAGCAAGCACATTGCTGACTTCTTCCAACAGTTCTGATCGAGTAACTCGACTCATGTATGATCATAAAGCAAGCAGTTAAGTAAACTGTACTTGTGTCACGATGTGAAAATCTATAATTATAATGCTGCTGGTTTGTTGCGTGTTAAGTAAGCGGGTTGTGCTGTACATTAAACTCATAAATGTAACTGTACTTGTAGTTTATTTCTCAATTCCATTAAGCTTGATTACATATAGCTGATTGATTGCGTTTTGTACATACTTCCTGTGTTTCTCAAAAACTCGTTGGGATCAACTTAAACCATAATAGGTAGTTCAACCAAATATTTTAAAGATGTTTAGATGAACATTGAGATACATGGAAAGTACTGCATATGTACAATCTTTTTCTAGGTTCACATGTTAATCTTTGTTATGATCAGTCTTTAGTTAAGAGTCTCTGTGCAGCTAGGCTCCTTGCACTCTTGGTTGATCGGCCCTAATTCTAAACCATCATCGCCACCAGATGAAGAGTAACAAAATTTATGGATAGAATCTCCGCTTCCATGCTGAAGCTTTGGCCTGAATGTTGAACATGCATGAAAGTTTCCTTGTTAAAGAAAATGCCCAAATACTAGCTGATGTAGTTTGCAATTAATCCAGTAAATAAAATAAAAATAATCTAGGAATATGGAGAATAGAATCTTAAACTGCTTACCCTTGATGGGAGGAAGATGGTCCTCCTCCACAAAACCCAGGTTTTTGGCAACATCCAGCTAAAGAAGTAAGCTTATCCATCTTAAGGCCACACTGAAAAGAAGGCAAAACCCAATTCAGTAAGAAAGTAGAGGATAAAGATGAACAAGAGAGACACAGCAATTACGGTCACCTTTTGTTCACTGCATGTTTGTGTTTTAGTAGATGTGTCCTTGTTGATTTTGGAGGCACCTTGTCTATCAATCAGAGACATCACACATTTGCATGTAAAGGATAGAAGAACAACTCCCAGAGAAAGAATCATTATAAGCTCAATGACGATTGCAGCTCCCAATGCTGAAATCATCCATATATAAAGGCAAGTTAATCTTGGCCAGAAATTTAAAATTTGCAAATACAAAGAAGCCATTATACTACTGCATACCATAAGCTGATAAAGAGTTTATTGGTCTTCTATTGAGGAGATTGATATTAGCCTCTACAAACAGAGGCCTTGACATATTCTCTGAACAATCTGCATTACAACCATAGTTTCCCTGATCATTTACTGACAATGTTAGCACAGCACCGTCCTCTTCACCCTGTAACAACACAAAGGCGAGGAATTCAGCTGAAACAGTCCTGATGTGTAATTTGACTATGAATTTACACCCAAAGGCTCTACTTACATGAAACTTTAGTAGCTGAATAACACTATTGCAGTCGTTTAGTGTTGCGTGGAATCTCAAGCCTTTTGACGTGACCTTGAAGTGCTTTGATATGGAAACATATGTCTGTAGTGGCTGCCAATGATGATTCTTCTTTAGCTTCAGTTCTGTTGTATTGATGAGCTCAGCAGGAAGGGTCGCCTCCAAAGCTCCAGAGTCTACCTCCATTGATAACATAACTAGAAACTGGGACTTGTCACCTGAATATTATCACAATAATCAGGTATTTCAGATCACTCTTAAGTACAAATTTGCATGAACAGTCATATCCTATCCAGGGTTGTAGGGTTCAAGTTTCTTTTTTTGCTGTTAAATGTAATTTGACTGACAAATTTGCATGAGATTCAATTCAGAAAATATGACAACCATATTCAATATCATTAAGCCCAAATTCTTGAATGTACCTGGGAAATTAGCAAAGTCAGGATCACCAATCACGAACTCAAACTCATCCTTCTCCTTATTATATAATGAAGACCCTTTCCCATTACCATTGTATTCCAACACTATATATTCAGGGGCGTGAATATATGGAGGATCGTTGAAAGGATCCACAGACACAGTAATATTTACATCATTTGCTTCGTTTTCATTACTTATAGACATTCTGATTACATCCTCACCAAAGAAGTTTTCGTTCCTGAATAAGAAAGATCAATGAATAAGTGATATAATGCATACAATTCTATCAAAATAGATGAGGGCATCCATATTTACAACTTCACCAAAGAAGATTGCATTCCTGGCCAAAGAAAATTAAAGTTGGACTTCTAAGAAAGCTTATTGAACTCTTTATTTTGATTCAGCAAAGTAATATAGCAAGTCAAATTACATCATAAATTCTTAATGAAGTGATAAAAAATGGTATTCAAAGTTTTCTGTAGGCATCTTACAAAATAAAATTTAGAGTCACTGAACTAGAACAAGTGGTAAACAACCCAAAGGAAAAAGCATATGCAAATTACCCAAGATATTGAATTGACTTGAGAACTGTGTTGATCACTTCTAGATGACCCATGATTACCAAACTCTTAGCTTCTTCATCCCCTGTGCACACAGAAAATCCATTCCAGGAAGGCTTCCAGAAATTCACCAGCATAGGATAAAGAGAAACCGTCCCAAATTTTGCGTTCAGAGTAACAGATATGTTCTCATGTGGATCTGGATATATTATCTCAAAACCATGGAACCCACTGTGACAAAGAACATAAGATTATTTTCTCAGATAAATCAGTTGAGCCAAAAAATGTTCACAGAAGGGTAATAACTTGCCCAAATCTGGGACTGATAAAATCTTCCATTGCCTTCAGTTGAGCTGGAACTGAAACAAACTGAGGCGGGATACTGAGGACGACTATCTTGACAGAAGCAGCAGCTACATTTCCATTCACATCAGAAATGGAATATGTGAAAGAGTCATTTCCGTAAAATTCTTTATGAGGTGTATATCTGAAATGCTGTCCGTCGTGCAAAAGCGAGCCATGTCTTGGCTGCCAAAACACAATGGTAAACATGGTGTTTGTCTTAACAGATATAAAGCATGAAAATACTAAAGTAATACAGAAATTCCAAGGACAAATCCTCACAAAGCTTCGTCTTATCATTCTTGCATCAGCACTTGTAAAGATGGAACCAATGAAAACATTAAAAAGAAAAGAAGACGTTAGGACTGCAGGTGCTGCTTTCTAAACTTACTTACATGTGAAAATTCAGTAATTGTGGCATTGTCGCCAGCAAAGTAATCATTTACAAGTACATTAAAAGCAACAGATTCGTCCTCCCAAACGGATACTGAATCATCATGTGCTTTCGGAAAATATTCACCTGGAAGACACTTCAACTCTCAGTGATAGGATGAGTACAAATCTCAATTCTCAAACAGGAACTGCATTTAAAGAGTTACCAGGGAACCACTAAACAAGCCATATTTGGCCCTTTATTATAGTACTAAGAAGATTGAATTGATCAATTTAAAGTGCTAAGAGTGACAATACTTAACCCCAATAATCTTATATTCAATATCAAATAGATTTAATAACCAGTGTGCCCAACACTTGCATTTAGCCATTTGGATTTTAGATCTCCACCCCAAGTTCAAATATTATAGTTGAAGCTTTCCTATTATGTCATCAGGTAATTCTTATAGAGTGCATACACAATACAAGGACAAATTTCTGGAATGTATTCATCACTCATCAGGTAATTCTTATAGAGTGCATACTCACCACTGTAAGCATTGACCCCACTGGGACAAGGTAAAAAGCGATTTCCATCAAATGAAGCACATAGTTCATATGTACCAACTTCTTCGACAAGATAATAACCGGTATATGACCCATCCTTATTGTCTAGAAACTTCCAAGTTGAAAAAGCCGAGCGATTTATAGAGCCAATCTCTAGTTTGAGTTTTGACTCCTGATAAAGTACAGGATTCGAAAATGAATCCACAAGTGAGATAACAATTTCATTTTTCACCTTCTTTGGAACTTTGGGTGCATATCTTACAACAGCAGACATTGATATATTAACCTCCCCTGCGATAGTATCCAGTCAAAAGGGTAGTTACAAAGCCGATTAAGAGAATTATGCATTATTTGCTTGTTCAGTTTGAAATAACATATAGACTGAAGAAAAAAAAAAGGTCTGGAAGTGATTCAATACCAGCTCTAACTTCCTTCTTCAGCTGATGTCCACCATTCAGCATAATGTTTCCACATGAAACATGAATATCATAAATTCCATTCTTTTCAGGTGTATATGAAACATTATATGCATAAGTTAAGACTGTTGAGTTCCCTGTAGACTGGGATTGCAGTTGAGAAAGCTTATAAGTGTTAATCCACAGTCTATGCATAAGAACAATGCATATTATCGAACGAAAAAGATGGAAATTCCTTACAACATTACTATGGCTGAAGGATGGTTGAGGAGCAACTTCCTCATAACCAATAGACTCATGAGTCGTCCAAGGAATCCAACTCACTGCATTCGAGTAATATGACACAGTAAACAATGAGAAAGTGATTTTGACTGTATGACGGAATCACTTATAAAAAAGGCTTTTACCTGTACTGATCTCAATGGGAGAAATGCTTGGAATAACAGAATAGGAACTATTTTCCTGAGTGATTTGTACTTGAAACCTTGGCATCTCAACCGGAGAAGGGTATTGATATTTATCATGTAGATATACAGAGAATATTGCTTCTTGCCCAGCAAAAGAAGTATTCAAACCGGATCCATTAATGATGCTGTTGAGCTCATCACAATAACCTATCAAGCTGAAAGACAAAATGACAAGTGAAAGAGTAGCTATCCTTCAAAAAGTGAAGTATACCAAGATTAATGAATGTTAATTATAACACTATATTGAAATCATAAAAAAATCCATGACTTGCAATACTTGAATGTTCATGAAACTGAGATGAAGCAACCTAAGCAACAAGAATGATGGCGATTTTACAAATTAAAATGCCTGATGTATACCTACAAAAACGGTGAAATTATATGGCACATTGGCGATGCTTCTGTTGTTCTTTGCATCGTATATTAGCAGAAGGAAGTTTCCAGGTTCCAGAGCACTAAAAGTAAGCAACTGAACCCCATAGGACAGTTCTTGAAAGCCCAGATCTGCTACAGGGATGGATAAGTTTGTACCGACCTCAACAACCTCCGCGTCCAATGGATACAACCCAGGAACTAGGTTCCCATACACATCTAGCTGATAGATAAACACCTCCGCAAGGGAAAATAATTGCAAGACATCAGATCCATATTTCCATTTGGCTACACTCTTAGCTGTGTCCACAACTCCTGTTCAAGATTGCTTAGTTTAAGAATGGAAAAACACAGTGCAAATACATGATTTTATCAGTTAAAACTATTTAGCTACCTGGATGCACTTTGAATGGAAGAGGCGAGCCTTGAAAAGCCTGGTTAGCATCTGCTAGTATATGAAGGAGAAGGTTACCAGCCGTCGCCGCAATGAACTCTATCCTGAGATAGCCATAGTGGTTCCAGCCCAAGGACTCGACACTAAGAACACTCGCAAGTGAACCATTGTCATAGGATGCAGACACATTGAACACGTAAGAGTTGAGTTCAGTAACTGTTGTCAAGAGTTTGTTGCCAAATGCGTCCTTGGGAAGTACCAGAGCCATTCCCCTTGTCCCGGCTACAAACTCATTCACAGAATCCATCCAGGATGCAGTGGACATGGCTGGATGCATAGGCCCTTCAAAAGCAAAATAAAAGAGACAGGAGGATCAGCTTACTCATCAATAGTTAAATCACAATCATATATTATGGAAACTGAAAGAACCTGGTTCAACGAAGAAATGAAGGGAGGAATCCAGAACCCCAAAGTGATCTTCAGTTATGAGAACGTTGTAAGTCCCAACTAAAATCGGAACGAAGGAAACAGACCACGAACCAGGATCTCCCACAAGATTGAAAGATAAACTAGAAATAAAAGTGCTGTTGCCTGATTTTCCATTCACTGAAATTGAAGGAACGAACGAATGGTTGTGAACACGAGGATTGAAGCTTCCAAGCACTTGGATCCGAATAGTGGCATTGTCGCCAGCGATGAACTTGTTATCGTCGTTTAACCAGCTGAAGGCGAAATTAGGCCCTGAAGAAGCATCGTCTGCAGGGAAAAGGGGCCAGAAGTTCAAATTAAGAAAACAAAACACATAGTTTGATTGATTTAATATTCATCGCTGAGAGACTAGGGTTTAAACTGAGATTACCAGGGTTTGCAAGTGCGCAACAGTCATCATTTGCGAAGATCAAGAGGATTCCGTATAACAGAAGGAATTGAAGCGTCATGGCAAGAGAAATCAGTAACAGAGGCGGTTGGGGGTACACAGAGAGTCGAGAGAGACGATGATGGGGTGGAGAAGGCGGGAGTCGCTGGTAACTGATATTTTAGCACATGCGTTTCACTTCGCCTGGGCCTTCAAACAATAACAGTCTCGTTTATTTGGGCTTGGGTCTAGGCCCTGTACAACCAGTCCGAAAACGAAATTCTTCCCAATTCACTGAAAGCTTTCATCTTCTCTCACAAACTTTAATCGTCTGCAGGGAACGAATGGTTTTTTTGCCCAAGTCAGTCAACTTTCAAAAGGTTTTCTTAATTAAAAACAATAAAAACACCACTAACCTACATTATAAATATCCGTTCAAAAAAAACCTACATTATAAATATATTAAAATTAATCAGAAGGTTCGATGATAAAATTGAACAAATTTTCAGTTTTAACCTATATCAAACTTGATTATATATTGGAGGAAACTACAACTGGTAATAAGCGGATGGATGCCGATTAGCCATAAGAGCATGTGCAATGGAGGGGATTTTCAATCCTCTCTTAAATTTCTCTCTCCTCTTCTCCTTTTGACACATAATATTCTCTCTCATCCACATTATTTTTCACTTTTTTTTCCTCTTTCTCTTCCTCTTTTTATAATTTTTTTCACAACAAAGAGGATCATCTTTCAATTCCTCTCCCATACTTTAACATATATATTTAATACATATTTTAAATCATTCAATATTTTTACAAGATTAGTTAATCAAATAAATTAATGATAAATCATATTACTTACAAATTTTGATTCAATTAATAAAATAAAAAATTATTTAATATAATATAAACGAATTACTAATGAAAAAAAACTTATTCAACATTAAAATAACTTCAAGCAAAACTATAAAGTACGAAAAAAATAAAATTAACATTAATCATAAATAACAAAAAATTTATTGTCATAGAAATGTAGTGATTAGTGAAAGGAGAGAGTAATAGATTAGTTGTGAAAGAAATAATGATATTAGACTCTATTTATAGACCAAAAAAATTTATAAAGATTGATTAATTATTTTTTTTAAAATAATATCACATTTAATTATTATTTTGTTGAAAATGATTAAAGGATGAATTTAATGAAATTGGTTAAAAGTAGAAATGACAAGTGTCAAATGCTAAATGGATGAAGGTACAAATTTGGGCACAAGGGCCAAAATTTTGATTCCTCTATGAAAGAAGGAATACTCCCTTTCCTCTCTCATTCTTCTTCCAAGAGAGGATCCTCTTTTGTTTTTTACAATAAAGAGGATCTCCTCTTTGAGGAAAGAGAGAGATAAGAGGAGATTTATTCCTCTTGGTTGCACATGCTCTAATAAATAAATTAGCGAGAAAGGTTTCTGACAAGGTAGAAGTAGCGAGAAGGGTTTTGAGTCACGAACGATTTTTTCCCCATTATAAATTAAATTAATTATATTATGATTATTTTTAATAAATAAATTATTTTTATCTTTCATATTGAATTATATCTTTATTTATTAAACTAATTATTATTATTTTCAGGGACTGACGCATAATTTAACATTATGGTGGGTTAATTGTCACTAATTTTTTTTGTGGGCTAAATTACCTTAAGTTAACTAATTTAACACGAAATTTACCTTATTTTTAGTTTTTATTATTAAACTAGTGTTAGTATGCACGGGTCAAATTTTTAGTATAAATATATTAATAATGTAAATAGGTTTTTATATCAATTATTTTTATATTTGTTTCTCATGTGTTTATGTTTCAATTATTATAGATTTTTTAATGTATTAATGAATGAATAAACAACAAATATACTAGGATTACATATTTCCGCTCTAATATTAAAGTAGTCGTTATGTTACTTTTTTTTATTTTATAAAAACAATATTTTTATTCAAGTAAATAAACTTGTTACGCTTAAAATTGTTATCACATAATTGTTTTATATACTAAGAAAAAGAGTAAAAAGTCTTACAAAAATTGAGAAATGATTTAACGAAATGCACATCAAATGTATGAGAAAGATCAATCTAGTTCCCGATACTTTGATGGTCGTTGATGTGGCTAATGAAACTTACGACCATGACTATGCCAACGGATTTCCATTATTTGTTCAGTCCTCTAAAGCTTAATTCTGTCTTAACATATTTTTTCATCTTCTTATATTACTCAAGGGATCGATGGGTTGTTGGATTTTTGAAGTTAATGGAGTATTAAAGTGATTGATTAATATGAAATGTATACACTTGGAATCCTAAGAGAACCGTTTCATTGGTTTTGAAAATTTAAATGCATTAAATATGGGTGTTTAAGTTTGAATATTAGGAGGGATTTTGTTTGTTAATGTGTTCAAATAGGATGAGGTAAAAACCATCATTTCATTAATGTGTCATTATTAAAAAGGTGGAGCAAAAACACTATGGAGTCATCGTTTTACATCTATAAAAAGATGAGGTAAAAACCATCATTTCATTAAGTCCGGTTAGCTGCATCTTGATCGGGATCAAATCTTTATTGTTTTTTCCAAGGAGCTTGAAAACATCAAAGTACATGATGTCAACCGAACTTCCTGGATCAACAAGAGCACGATGCACTTTAAACCCTTCTAGCTCGACTGCTAGAATTAATGGGTCGTTGTGAGGAACTTGGATTGTCGCGAGGTCCTTGTCTCTAAAGACTAGTCCGTCCACCGTACGCACGGGGGAAGGAGGTCGTTGTGGCTCGGCCTGTTGAACTCTCATAACTTCAAGCTCATGGCAAGACTTTCTGAAGTTACTTCTTGCTTCATCATCTTCATGTTTGTAAGATGCCGAGATTGTCTGGATAACCTCAATCTGTTTCTGCCCCGGCTCATCATTCTTCTCAAGCTTCTCTTTCTTGAAGAACTCTTGCAAGTACCCCTTTTCCACCAGACTCTCCAGATACCGCATAAATGGCTCACATTGTTCGGTCATATGTCCCCGAATCCTGTGATACATGCAGTATTTTCTGCTACGATGATCGTCTTCACAACATTCTTCTTTGGGGGGATATTGGAAGAAGCTTTCATGCTTAATACGAGGTAGGATCCGATAGATCGGCACGCTAAAAGTGGTGTAGATCGCTTTGACTTGGCCTTCTCCCTTGAAGTTTTCAGCACGGCGGTGGAATTTACGAGGAGGAGATGACGATCTTCCTCTTATCTTGAAGTTGTCCTCCTCTAACCGCACATACTGATGAACACGCTCTTGAAGCTCGACTATTGTGGAGGGAAGACGAAGTGTCAATTCTTCTCTCAACTTACTATCTATGAAGATCGCTCTTTTAAAGGCAGTGATAGCGGTTCTAGGATCGCACCCTTCAATTTCCGCATAGCATTCCATAAATCGATTGAAGAAGCGACGCAAGCTTTCACCCTTCTCTTGCTTGAGACCGAAAAGTGTGTCAAGCGAAGCAGCATCTCAAATGTTAGCTATGTATCGCTTTACGAACTTAGAAGCCAATCGTTCCCAACTTCGGATCGACCCCGACCTCAGACTCTGAAACCATTTTAGAGGACCTTTACCAAGGCTACTCGAAAACATCTTGCACATGATAGCGTCCTGAGACACCCACAGCGCCATTTTATGGGTGTAAGAGGCTATGTGGCTTACAAGATCCGTGTTCCAGTCGTACACAACAAAGGATGGTGGAGAAAATTTTGACGATGGTAGGGCTCGTTGAATATCTGCATGGAATGGCGTTGATGTTAGCAAAGCCAACTTATGCTCTGCTTGATCCCGAGTCGAATGCAAGGTATTGTCTTGCGCTCTTAAAAGATCAAGTAGCCTGTTTTGAGTACGCTCAAGAGCTCGAGCTCTTCCTTCAATTCTCTCAAAGATGACACTCTGACGCTGGTTGCGCCGTCTCTTCTTGTTTTCCTGGCCTTGATCGCGATTAGAAGGAACTTAACGATCGTTCCGCTCACGCGAAGAATCGCGCCGACCGCCAAACCCGCGATCGCGATTTGATCTACCGCGATTGCGACCACCGCAGTCGCGGTCCTTCGAGCCGCGCTCGCGGCTTCGACCGTGGCGATTGTTGCGATTGTTGTCCTCGCTTGAGTCTCTAGAGGACGACTTGCCGGCAGAGGAGGATTCGCGGCCCGTGACCTCTTACACGGGGGTGACTCGTGGCGGTGATCTCTTTGCCGTCTCCTTGGTGCTCTTCTATCGTTGTCGTAATCAATCTGCATATCGCCCGGTCCGTCAGAACTGATCGATTGAGGACTACGGCGGTTATCGGCGAACTCAATAACACTAGCTAGCCGTCGAGTAGTCCTCTCAATTACCGACTCATCAATAGGGTGCTTGCCTTGGACTTTATCCAAGGAGCGTTTTAACTCGGCGACCTCTTCTAGGGCATGTTCTAATCGAAACTCGGCTTCTGCACACCTAATTTGGTACTTCTCGTTCTCTCTTAGAGTGGTGGCCAAAGCGTGGGTTATCTCATCTTCTTCTTCATCCCCGTTGGTGGTAGATGCCCCATTCCCGCCGTTTGGAGCGGACGACAAGACGATGCGGTTATCACCTCTCACGGGATTGGACCCGACACGACTAGATTGGCCTTGCTCTAGACGAGGGCTAAACAAACTAGGGTTTGGCTCGCGAATAGAGAGCGAAGGCTCGGAAATACGCAGCCCACGGTCGCAGTTCTCAGAACTGCGGGCGCGGTTTGACTAGCCGAAATCACGGCCCTCATGGCCGCGATCGCGGTTTTGTTCGATGATTGCGGTCGCCCGTACTGGTTCGCTTTACCCCCGAACTCTTTAGTTCTCTTCGTTCTCAGCCACACACATGGCTGATTCCCATACTTGATCAAACCCGGTTGATTCAGGCCCTGGAGTATCATGACCGACGATCCCGTCACTTGACTCGGACCCCAAACGGCCTGTGCGATAAACAGCCGTACTAGCGTGAGTGGTCGGGTTACGGTTCAAGTCGTCTCCAGGCGCCAAGGTCTGATCTTCCGAGCGAATATCGGAATTAACCTAATCGATCTCCAATAGGGCACGGTTTTCCGAGCGAATTTCGGGATTTTTGGCCTCGGCCGCCGACCCGCGATCGCAGTGTACAGTACCGCGGTCGCGGTTCTCAGTGCCGCGGTAGCGGCCTTCGGTATCGCGCTCGCGTTTTCGTTGTCGGAGATGGCTCGCGCGGCTTCGTTTCGCGACGATACCCCGGTCTCTTCAAAGTTGACTTATTGATTCTCCGGGATCGATTCCAGCACCATGACCGCATGGATCGAATACTCGTTCCCCACGGACGGCGCCAATTTTTGGTGTACAAAAACTCCGCCTTCAATTCATCTTTAATACACCAATTAATAACTCCTCCTCTTCCGCTCCTCCTTCGATCTCTTGACCTAGAAATCTACAAAACAATGGACACAGGGGGAGGGACCCCCTAATCCACCCCCGATGCCTAAGTCAGAAGAGAAATTGTCGTTTCGAGCGACGAGGTACAACAAGAGAGCGATGAATCCCTGAACAGTCGAGCTAAGCGAGTATTAGCCTGTCTAGGGTTTCTGAATATGCCGATGTGCACATGTCTATCTCCCTACACGCCTAGGGCGTGTATTTATAATGGAAGAGGGAGATCAGGGGGCCTTATTTAATTATTTCCTACGGTTGCTTAAAGCCCAAGCTAAGAATATTCTCACCTTCTCCGGGTTTAATTCTATCATATTTGCAGGATAGAATCTCCCATAAAGTTGCATAATCACCATATATTTTATAATATAGAAAATAACGAAAATAATTGCGCAGTAATTTAAGAAATACCTTTTTAATAGCGAAAATAAATATGGTAATTATGTTTGTTTTACCCGCTCACAATTCCATCAAGGTAACCAAAACGTGATTAGTGCAAGACGGAGTTGTGCTTGCCACGCAAGATAATTTGTGGGTGTGAAATTGACATTTTGGGACATGCAAGCTAATGAAGAAAAATGGTATATCATCTTCAAACGGATTGGGTATGACAATCGATTGAGCAGCCATTGAAGATGTTGTGAGGACTTTTGTGATCGAGTTTTAAGATCGTCGAGAGACGACTATGATACGCTAGAAACCCTAGCGCACCAAGAATTGTGAACCAAGAAACCGGGAAGTGAATGAGCACGAGGATCGGGGTTGAAGGAGACGAAAAGAAAGAGGAATAGACAGAGGATTAGGGCAGAAGAGTGTATTTCTTGGATAAATTCTCAACTTAGCTTACAAGGGTTTATATAAGTTATGCCCTACCGGTTCAATAAAAGCGACTCAAGAAAGAACCGGAAAGAAAACCTGAGAAGGGAGTAAAACTCCTATTTAAAAAATACAATCATTATAAATAAAACAATAATCTAAGCAATACTAATCTTGAAACCAAATCGGAACCCGACGCTGTCGAACTGGCCTAGTACTCGGCCCCCTTTGCTGATCAGTTACCGTATCAATTACCCCCCCCCCCCCCCCCCCCCGTGAGAATTTGCTTGTCCTCAAGCTGAAAATCAAGGTCTGATAAAATCTGAGATGGAATACCATGGTGTTTGACAACCATATCCACAAATAACCCGACGACTTTAGGTGCATCATAAGAAGGACCGAGCGATCCAAAGTGAGCATATTTGGAGAGCCGATCCACCACAACTAAGATTGTTGTGAATCCTTTCGACGGAGGTAATCCGGTAATGAAGTCCATGGAAACCTCGTCCCATACTGCCGTCGGCACAGACAGGGGTTGTAACAATCCTGTCGGTTTCTGTGTACTATACTTGGTAGATTGGCAGATGAGGCAAGAGTCTACAAAATTTTTAACGTCTCGACGCATACCTTTCCAATAGAAAACTTCGGCCGACGAAATGTTCGATCGACGCCCGGGTGGCCGGCACTCGGTGAAGCGTGGAATTCTGTAAGGATGTCAGATTTCAGATCTGAAGCTTTGCTTAATACCAAGCGATGACCATAATATAAAACTCCGGCGTGAACTCGGAACGGCGTCGGTAAAGTCCCCTCGGAGCTGCGCGTGTGGAGCTCGCACAAATCGGGAGTCGTGCTGTTTTCGGCTTTGATTCGGTTCAGCAGTTCCGGCAATGGGCTGGACAGGGTCTAAAATTTGCTGATTTCAGTGTTGTCGTCAATCATTTACCGGGAAAGAGCATCAACTACTCTGTTATTGGCGTCGGTTTTGTATTCAATCCGAAATTTGTACCCCATGAGCTTTCGAATAAAAAATTGCGTATCCGGGGTCTGAATGACTTGATACAAGAGTTCTTTGAGACTCTTTTGATCTGTGCGAATAAGAAACTCGCGGCCCAATAAATATTGTCGCCATTTCTGAACTGCAGATATAATGGCAAAAAGCTCTCTATGGTAAGCTGATGAACCTTGACGTCGAATGCCAAGAGTCTTGCTGAAGAACGCAATCGGATGTTCATTCTATAATAGAACTGCACCAATACCGTGATCTGAAGCATCGGTTTCGATGACAAAATCAATTGAAAAGTCTGGCAGCTGCAAAATCGGCGGAGTAAGCATAGTTTGCTTAAGAAATTGAAAAGCATCCTCCGCAATAGAAGACTAATTAAACTTATCTTTTTGGAGCAAAGCTGTCAGCAGAGCCGCCAATGAAGCGTAACTCCGAATAAATTTCCGGTAATATCCGGTGAGGCCCAAGAAGCCTCGTAATTGGCGGACTGTCCGTGGTGTAGGCCATTCGGCCATGGCTTTCAGCTTGTCAGGATCGGCTAGCAACTGCCCGGCAGAAACAATATGACCCAAATATTCGACTTTCGTCGTTCCAAAGGCGCACTTAGAGCTCTTGACAAAGAAATAATTGGTCTGCAGAATTTGTAAAACCGTGTCGATGTGGCGCAGATGGAGATCCAAGGACGGGCTGTAAATCAATATATCATCAAAGAAGACGATTACAAAATCCCGTAAGTATACAGCAAATAAATGATTCATAGCTGCCTGAAAAGTGGGAGCATTAGTTAAGCCGAATGGCATGACTAGAAATTCAAAATGTCCATCATGAGTACGAAATGTCGTTTTATAAATGTCATCAGAATGCATTCAGATCTGATTGGTATCCGGAACGCAAATCGAGCTTAGTAAAATATACGGCTTTCCCAAGTTAATCAAATAATTCATCAACGGTTGGAATCGGGAACTTATTTGTAACTGTGGCCGTGTTCAAGGCTCGATAATCGACATAAAAGCGGAAAGATCTGTCTTTCTTTTTGACGAGCAACACTGGTGAAGAAAATGGGCTTGTACTGTGTTGAATGATGCCCTGAGATAACATATCATGCACCTGTCGCTCAATCTCCGATTTCTGAAAATAGGGGTAGCGATACGGTCGGACATTCACCGGTTTCGTGCCCTGATGCAGATGAATGCGGTGATCCCAAATGCGGCGCGACGGTAAGCTCGTCGGAAGCTTGAAGACAGATTAATGTAGCAGTAAAATAGTGACAATATCGGCATGGACCTCGGGCGGAAACACAACCTCGGCAGGGCCGGGATCTGGCGTTGTCAACTCGACCGCCATCAGTTCGAAGCATTCGGCCACGGAGTCAGATTCACATAGAGTGTGGAATGTGTTGAACGAAATTAATTTCGGCCCGTGGTGATCGCCAGATAGCGAGATTTTCCGTCCCTCTAACACGAATTCCATCGTCAATTTGGCATAATCATGAGTAACTTTGCCAAGTGTTTGCAACCATTGCACATCGAGTACAATCTGTGGGCCATGGATCTGCAACACGAAAAGATCAACAGGAAAATCGTGTCCTTGTATAACTAACAGAGTGGCAAGACACTTATGAGTGCAAATGAGGGACTCACCGTTTCCGACGTAAACCCGAAAAGACGGAAGGGGCGTCAATGTCAAGCGAAGCTCTTCCGTCACTGTGGGATGGACGAAATTGTGAGTACTGCCCCCGTCAATGAGGACTTGAATCTGCTTATCGCTGATGGAACCAATCAACTTCAATGACTTCGGATTGGTGTAACCTTCCATCGACCAAACACTAGAGACATGGCCGGACACAACTAGAGGAGCATCCGAAGGGCTAGCCTGTTCTTCTTCATCATCGGAATCATGTGTACCGAGTAAGGCCAAAAAACGGTGTTTACAGCGATGCCCTGCAGTGAATTTGTCGTCGCAATTCCAACATAATCCTTTTCGACTACGCTCCGCGCGTTCGGCTTGTGACAAACGCCTAATCGGCAACTTAGGCGCCTCAGCCATGGCAGCTGGTGGGGCCGGAGTATTGGCGGGTGTCGTGGGACCGCTAGCTGGGGTCGTGGCCGGTCGAAACGGGGTCGGAGTCCAGCGACGCGCGTTCTGGTGAGCCGCTAAACTATCGTCGAACGATGCCGATAATTCTCGGGCGAGAGCAAAGGCCTGAGCTAGGGAGACGGGATTCTGCAGGTTGAGTTCCCGTTGAAAGCTTGAGCCCGACTTTAAAGAAAGAAATCAGAGTGGACTCAGCTAGCCCTGTAACTTTATTCAAAAGAGCCTCGAATTCTGTTTCATAAGCGAGAACAGTAGTACGCTGCTGTAACCGAGATAGGAGGCCGACATAGTCCTCGTAATACTGAGGATCGAAACGCTGACGAACGTCTCGAAGAAACTGTTGCCAAGTCACGCCCATATTGTTTTGCCTGTAATAACGAAACCAATCCGATGCCGGATGATCGATTAAAAGACCTACGAGATTCAAGCGATCAAGATTAGTGGTCTGAAATTAATCGTAATAAGATTGAATTTTAAAAATCCATCCCTGAGGATCAGATCCGTTGAACCGAGGAGCATCAATGCGGATCCGGGGTATGTTTCCGGGGGCAGGTGGAGCCCTGATTTCGACACCGGCAATAGTGGCCTGTGGATCGGCCTGGATTCCGCCTTGGAGCGCGTCAGGTGGTGCGGCGGTCGGGTGGGGTTGGAACCCTAGGGCACGATCGCCCGACACGGGTAAGAGCCCGTCGCCCGCGATTTGATGCGCGGCTCCGTTCGCTGCGAGGGTGCAATCCACGGGTCGATTCTCAGACCCGATATAAGAAGTCGTGGCGGCCAAACTGTCGTCCGAAGTGGAGACGAACGGTTGACGTTGTCCGAGCGGCTGGAGATTCGCGCCAGTGGCTGGTCCGAGACGAGTGGTGAGGATATCGTAGACGGTGTCAGTGCGAATCCGGTTCGTTTCTTGCTGACGAAGAGTAGTCTCCAAAGTCTTCATCATAGTTGTCAAAGCGGATTGCATCTGCGCTTGACTGTCGACGATGCTGGCAAGTGCCGTCGCCATTGGTTCTGACGAGATGTCGTCGTTGGAACTCATTGTTACGAGTCCGAGAAGAAAGCACCAATTGATACGCTAGAAACCCTAGCGCACCAAGAATTGTGAACCAAGAAATCGGGAAGTGAATGAGCACGAGGCTCGGGATTGAAGGAGACGAAAGGAAAGAGGAATAGACAGAGGATTAGGGCAGAAGAGTTTATTTCTTGGATAAATTCTCAACTTAGCTTACAAGGGTTTATATAAGCTATGCCCTACCGGTTCAATAAAAGCGACTCAGGAAAGAAGCGGAAAGAAAACCTGAGAAGGGAGTAAAACTCCTATTTAAAAAATACAATCATTATAAATAAAACAATAAATTAAGCAATACTAATCTTGAAACCTAATCGAAACCCGACGCTGTCGAACTGGCCTAGTACTCGGCCCCCTTTGCTGATCAGTTACCGTATCAGACTGATATCAAATAGAGAAATAAAGGAGCACAAATATGTGTGACCAATATATAGCTAGGTTGGCATTCACGGATCATAAAAGAATAAACGATCGAGTTACAAACCTAACTTCCATATAAAGGAGACTGGCTAGCTCACTGCCCTAGCTAGCTAGATTCACTTATTAATTAAAACCATGAAAAAGCTTCTAAGTTTTCTATAAAATAGATTGAATTATTAATTACCTCCTCTAAAGATCTAAGAGTTTGGCCGATTCACGTGCTCTTGACACACCCAAATGGCACTCCAAGTTGCTACTAGTGTACGAGATCGATATATAGTCTTACACCAAAAACAAGAGTAAGATCGAAAAGGGGGCTCGTATTTCGATCATGTTGAAAACGTGGGGTTTTTGGAACAACTAGTTAGGAACAATTTGGATATGTCTGCGAGAGTAAAGCTTAGCCAATTGAGTTAGGTTAATGTCAACTTCTCTCACATGCTATATTACGCTATCGACAATTAAAGTACGTACTCTAAGAAAGCTACACGATATTATGTCTCCTTATCATGAACTTGGACCATGATTTAACTTACCAAATTTCAAGATCAACCGTATGTTCATCCAATTATGGTACAAGTTAACAAGTGTATATATACGGTCTTACCCGTCATGGCGTCATCCATATATGCATGGACATATGCTCATGCATGTCCCTGGATTAACGAGCACGTTGTAATGATAATAGTGAATATGCATGCATATATAGTACTGACAGCAATTGGATAATTGATCGATCTGTAGAAATAGCTACCATCACAATTACACACGTGTTGTCCTAGTAGAACTTCACTAAATTAAGATGTAGTGGACTAGTAAATTTATAGTTTTCACAATTAATTTAATTACCTCAATGATATATTTTACCTTACTTGCATATATATAGCTACAAAGTTGACCTTATAAAAGCGAAGTAACTCCCAACTTTATGAGGTCATGTCTAATGTTATCCTCAGCTATCCATGCCTGTTCGATCCATTGATGATAAAAACAAGTCTTCAAGTGTATGATCGATCAATTGCCATTGTTGGAAGACAATTCTCTTGGCATTTTGATGATGATATGCACCATATATTTTTATAGCTATTTTACCTCAGTACCTGGGTATATCAAGTAAGAAAGCCATGAAGGGAAATTTGGAAACCATGGAAGAAGAAATATAGAGCCAAGCATGAAATGCATTGTGTTTAGTAATATATTTTTTATACTCCTTATCAAGTTGGAGCTTAAAAATTAAGAATGTCCAACTTGAAAATACTAGATTATAGCATCAATATGTAGGGCAGTAACTATTGTAGAGCAGCCAACAAGGAGAGCTATGTTAAAATCCAAGAGACAAAAGCAGAGGTTTGAGCCAAATGACCTCAAAAAAAACAACCATAGCATTAGCATGGTATTTTGCTTCAGCAAAAGCATGGAAAGTTGTTGGTTGTTCCTTTTGTTTTCCAAGCAAAAAGTGACCTGCCAAGAATTAAAATGTATCTTGTCACACTGTGACGACTAGGGGGAAAAGTTGTCCAAAGTCTAAGGGCATGTTTGGATCACACATTATAATGCAAAATTCTACATTATAATGCAGGTATTACATCAAAACATGCATTATAATGCAGAATTTTGCATTATAATACATGATCCAAACATACCTTTTAAGTCACAGAATAATTTTAGTTGAAAGGAATTGTGAGCATAAAGAAGTAGAGTTGCCTATCAAACAAGAGCGTGACCATCATAACAGATTTTTCAATCGAGCGAGTAATAGTGAGGTAATAAGGTTGCCTATCAAACAACAGTAGCGATCATGATCGGCAAATAGCAGGCCATCAATCATACAGGGAAGCGCTCCGGTACAATACATATTATGGTGTAAGCATGTGGCTAAATGTAGGGCGTTGGATTAGGATAAATCAGTGGCTATTAATTAAGCAACATTATAGGCTAAATGGGGGTGATGTGGAGAATCAAATCTCGGTTGATTTGAAAAAGGCAACACCCGAAATTTTAGGAGAGTGACATAAAAATCAGTACAATTATAAAAAAAAATCCAAGCAAATCTTTATTTTCCACAATTAAATACATTGTATCCAGCTTTTGGCGTTATTTTTAAAATTCAAACATGAATTTCAAATTAAATAGACGCTTTTTTACAAATATAAAACCTCTGCATAATCATTGAATATTTATTAGTCAACATTTGAAAAACTCAATATGATGGTTTGAATAATTATAAAATCGTATAATATTTATAGCCGATGTTTGAATAACTCAGTTTGATTGTTTGAAAAACTCAATATGATTGTTTAAATAATTATAGAATCGTATAATATTTATAGTCGATGTTTGAATAACTCAATTTGATTATTTGAATAATTATAGAATCATAAAATATTTATAATCGATGTTTGAATAACTCAATATAATTGTTTGAATAATTGTAGGATTGAACATGTTTTAACGTTTGCATTATTTATGTTGAATAATTATTCGTCTTACCATGAATAACTAAATAAAGGTAGTTGAAAAACAACATTATTCATCCTGAATAACTAAACTTATTCATTGGTTTTCACTAGTTTTATTAGAATGTATTGATATAAATAATGTATACTATTGAATAACAATTACAATACTTCTGAAAAACAATCTTTAATATTATGAAAAATATGTTATTCTTTGTATTTTATGCTATCAATAATCATTACACTGCTTTTGAAATAACAATTACAATGCTTATGAATTACAATTTTTTTTTGGACCGAAGTCAAATACATCAACATTATCATCATTTGGAACATGTTCCCTGGTGCGAAGTCTTTTCAATAGGACCTTGGTACGCTTTGACTTTTCTCAAATGTCCAACTATTGATCATTACCACCTGTTCTAGTTGAAAACTCGGTTAAACACAAATGATATCAGTGTTGCAAAACCATAACATCTAAAGTGAAAAAGTATATTTTAAGACTTGAAAAACAATTGCAAAACTGTCATACACATATCAGTGTTGCAAATCCATACTATCCATATTGAAAAACACTCTCGTTTCATATGCTTGTGACACCCTTATATCCTATGACGTATACTTCGCAAAACTTATCTCTTATATAAAGAGATAATTCACATATAACAACTATTCACGTAAGCTCATAGTAGACATTAACAACCATAAAAGGTTGCACACACAGAGTTCTATGCCATTACTTATCATACTAAAATATCTGTCACTCTAAATTATATTACAAGCCATATGTCTATGATGAAAAATGAGGAGGAGAAGGTTGCATTGAGATTCAGCCGGCCGACCTGTATGAATGTGACCTCTAAAAGAGACACACGCCAGTAAGTTCTAGCTGAGCCTGAAAAATTGTTTTGCGATTTGCGTGAGTCGCATACTCAGTGAATATAAACCATCATCAATTATTTCACACAGAGTCAAACATTTAGTCCATGTACATATACATACATATTATACATATGTCATATAGGAATTTACTATGCAAATGCAAATGTCGATGTATCCGATTCATTGTTCTGTGAACTGTTCAAGCCTGAATCTGCCCCGGGTTTACTATATATGGACTCTTATGGTCCCATTAGCAAAGAAATCCGAAGATTTCTTGAATATTGACTCTTATGGTCCCTTTAGCAAAGAAATCCGAAGATCTCCTAAATATTGACCCGTAGGTCCTGTATGATCCGTAGATCCTGTATGACCCGTAGGTCGCTTTAACAAAGAAATCCGAAGATTTCCTGAATTACAGTTTAGGGCAAGACATTCACAGGTCCTTTTAATCTCATTGCAATGTGCTATGCAATCAAATGCATCATGTAACCATATATATCATATGTCATCTATTAACATACTTTCTATGCAAACAACTCTGGAAATTTCAGAGCTATCATATAAAACACATATATCCATATAATCCATATAACACATATATCCATATAGATCATATAACACATATATCCATAAAGCACATATATCCATAAAACACATACATAGGGTTGAATCTCCGGTCTATACTCACCTGTTCAAAACAAATACTATATCTCTTCCCTTTCTCTTTAACCATGATCTATGACTCGTGCTCCTATATATAACCCAATGCAAAAACAACCTATTTACTCTTACAAAGTTTAACCCCAAATGCAATGAAATGCCATAATGCATTATAACTTCTTGTGCATAATTCCAAATCCTTTAAAACTTGACAACGATAAACTGTATATGTAGAAGAACATTTTTCTAGTTCAAACCTTTCTGAAAAACTTGATCAAAGGCTTCCCTAATATCATAACAAAGAGAAACCCTACAATCACTCTGAAATCTTTTACCGAATATAAATCCGATATCAAAAACACCCTTTGAGAACTATAAATCGACTGATTTTCAAATCAAAAGCAACTGTAGATCTAGATCTGGAAAAATCAATAAAATCCAAATAAATCATTAACTAATTAAAAACTTTCCAAATCACGCTTGTACTTCGAGATTAAAATCCGATAGAAGAGATCTTAGATCAGATCCAACAAATAAATTCAAAACCAACAAAATCAAGCATTTTCTTCTCTCGTTTCTCTCTCTGTATCCTTTCTTCTTCTTTTTTTTCTATTTTCTTTCCTTACAAATGAAGATATGAGAAATGATACATACATATATACACATGTACGCACAAGGTTGGCTAAAAACAGTAAAGTTGGCCAAATTTTGTAAAAAACTATAATTTTCACCCTCAAATCTCTTTTACTACAAACTTTACCCTAAAATAATTATTAATTAATTTTTATTTAAAAACTTTTTAAAATATAATAAACTTAATTAGAAAATAAATATTACTTTTAAAAACTCACTATATATCATGCCAATATGCTATGCATATGCTCTTAATCTTATATGAATGCCAAATGACGTATGCACTTTGGTTGGGGATGTTACAATCCTCCCCGTCTATAAGAATTTTGTCCTCAAAATTCGTTATTTCTTCATATGAATTTCTCATCTTATCTTCTGTTTCACAAGTTGTTTCCTTTATACCATGATTCTTCTAAATTACTTTCAGAATCTATATATGTAACTGTATCATTCTGTAATCTGCTATCATGGTCAGTTCCTCTATGTAACTCAGATTCTCTGCAAGTTGTACTTCTAAATCTTTTAACACATGTGACAGTTCAGATCAATATCGATGTAGCATACTAACATGGAAAATCATGAATCTGAGCTAATTCTGAAGATAATGCTAATCTGTATGCCAAACATCAATATTCCATCCTGGATAACAAATGGCGTATCTCTACCTTGTCAAACAAGTTCTATAATTTCTGCCAACATTCCATCTCTTTCTTGTGCATCTTTAATTTTCTGTCTCAACACTGGTCGAATCTCCAAAGTAGCAAACAGTACTCCATCTGTCTCAAACTGTAGTCTAGCATTTAGACCTCGCAAAGCAATCAAATCTGAAAATGAAGTCATGTGCATGTTGGCCATCATACCACTGGACTTTCTACTCAAAGCATTTGCTACAACATTTGCCTTTCCCGGATGATACGCAATTGTAGAATCATAATCTTTCGGTAGTTCTATCTGGCACCTCTGTCGCATGTTCAACTGTTTTTGGCTCATCACACACTTCAAACTCTTATGATCTGTAAAGATTTAGAAAGTTTTTCCATATAGATAATGTTGCTAAATCTTTAGGGCAAATACTACTGCTGTCAGCTCTAAATCATGTACAAGATAAGAAATTTCATGTGGTCGCAGCTGTCGCAATGCAAAAGCAATTGCTTTTCCATTCAACATCAAAACACAACCAGGAGCCTGATATGAAACATCAGTGTAAACAGTAAATCCTCATGTACCTATAGGAATTGTCAGTATTGGTGGTGTAGTCAAACGATGCTTTAACTCATCAAAGCTTTGCTGGCATGCAGAATTCCAATGGAATGAAACATTCTTTCATAACAATTAAGTGAGTGCTGCATCTATAATAGAGAATCCTTCAACGAATCATCTGTAATATCCATTCATACCAAGAAAGCTTTGAGCTTCTGTAATTGTAGTTGGTGCTTTCTAGTTTACCACTACTTTAACCTTCTTAGGATCAACCTCTATATATCTTGCATATACTATATGTCCTAAAAATACCATATGATCGAAACAGAATTCACACTTTCTCAGTTTAGCAAACAACTGTTTGCCCCTCAAGACTTGTAGCACAATAGACAAATGATCAACATGCTCCTCTGTACTTCGTGAATACACCAATATATCATTAATAAAGATGATCACAAATCTGTCTAGAAAAGATTGAAATACCTTATTCATCGAAGCCATAAATTATGTTGGTGCATTAGTCAAACCAAATAGAATTACCAGAAACTCATGATGCCCATATCGAGTTCTAAATGTTGTCTTGATAATATCATCTTTAGGTATCTTTAACTGATGATATTCTGATCGAATGTCTATCTTCGAAAATACCTTTGCACCCTGAAGTTGATCAAATACATCATCTATTCTTGTCAATGGATATTTGTTCTTCACTGTCACCTAATTCAACTTTCTATAATCTATGCAAAGTCATAAGATACACTAGCTCTAATGAATACTTTGTCCAACAAATCATGTAACTGTTTCTTCAGTTCCTGTAACTCTAGAAAACCCATCCAATATGGAAGAATAGAAATCGGTGCAGTACCTGATATTAATTTCATAGTAAACTCTATCTCTATATCAGGTAGCAATCTTGGAAGATCCCTTGGAAACACATTAAGAAAATCTTTAACAACTAGAATATCTCCAACCTCATCACATTCAACTGTACGGTCTATAACATGGGCAAGATATGCCTCACATCCCTCACTGATCATACAAATAGCTGTTGTTGCACATATTAAGCAAGCACGTATCATTTGTCTATTACCGTAGAAAATCACTCTAAATTTCTCAAGCGAGTCTATCAATACCATTTTGGTATAAAAATCCACTTTATCATGATATCTTGACAACCAGTCCATATCCAAAATAACATCAAACTCATACAAGAATAGCAAGATCAGAACAGCTATTAGCTTTATTGTATCCACTCTTATTATACAATCTCGATATACTGTATGTACCTTTACCATTTCCTTTGTACTTCTTCTTCTAAAGTTCCATGTATATAAAATGTATGCTCATATAATGCTGTATGAGATGCTTTTATAAACTGATGTGGTACGTTTGATACCAAAAACTAGTTGTGACACCCTTATATCCTATGACGTATACTTCGTAAAACTTATCTCTTATATAAAGAGATAATTCACATATAACAACTATTCACGTAAGCACATAGTAGACATTAACAACCATAAAAGGTTGCACACACAGAGTTCTATGCCATTACTTCTCATACTAAAATATCTGTCACTCTAACTTATATTACAAGCCATATGTCTATGATGAAAAATGAGGAGGAGAAGGTTGCATTGAGCTTCAGCCGGCCGACCTGTATGAATGTGACCTCTAAAAGAGACACACGCCAGTAAGTTCTAGCTGAGCCTGAAAAATTGTTTTGCGATTTGCGTGAGTCGCATACTCAGTGAATATAAACCATCATCAATTATTTCACACAGAGTCAAACATTTAGTCCATGTACATATACATACATATTATACATATGTCATATAGGAATTTACTATGCAAATGCAAATGTCGATGTATCCGATTCATTGTTCTGTGAACTGTTCAAGCCTGAATCTGCCCCGGGTTTACTATATATGGACTCTTATGGTCCCATTAGCAAAGAAATCCGAAGATTTCCTGAATATTGACTCTTATGGTTCTTTTAGCAAAGAAATCCGAAGATCTTCTGAATATTGACCCGTAGGTCCTGTATGATCCGTAGATTGTGTATAACCCGTAGGTCGCTTTAACAAAGAAATCCGAAGATTTCCTGAATTAAAGTTTAGGGCAAGACATTCACAAGTCCTTTTAATTTCATTCCAATATGCTATGCAATCAAATGCATCATGTAACCATATGTATCATATGCCATCTGTTAACATACTTTCTGTGCAAACAACTCTGGAAATTTCAGAGCTATCATATAAAACACATATATCCATATAATCCATATAACACATATATCCATATAGATCATATATCACATATATCCATAAAGCACATATATCCATAAAACACATAGGGTTGAATCTCCGGTCTATACACACCTGTTCAAGACAGATACTATATCTCTTCCCTTTCTCTTTGACCATGATCTATGACTCGTGCTCCTATATATAACCCAATGCAAAAACAACCTATTTACTCTTACAAAGTTTAACCCCAAATGCAATGAAATGCCATAATGCATTATAACTTCTTATGCATAATTTCAAATCGTTTAAAACTTGACAACGATAAACTGTATATGTAGAAGAACATTTTTCTAGTTCAAACCTTTCTGAAGAACTTGATCAAAGGCTTCCCTAATATCATAACAAAGAGAAACCCTACAATCACTCTGAAATCTTTTACCGAATATAAATCCGATATCAAAAATACCCTTTGAGAACTATAAATCGACTGATTTTCAAATCAAAAGCAACTGTAGATCTAGATCTGGAAAAATCAATAAAATCCAGATAAATCATTAACTAATTAAAAACTTACCAAATCACGTCTACTTCGAGATTAAAATCCGATAGAAGAGATCTTAAATCAAATCCAACAAATAAATTCAAAACCAACAAAATCAAGCATTTTCTTCTCTCGTTTCTCTCTTTGTATCCTTTCTTTCTTTCTTTTTTCTACTTTCTTTCCTTACAAATGAAGATATGAGAAATGATACAAACATATATACACATGTACGCACACAAGGTCGGCTAAAAACAGTAAAGTCGGTCAAATTTTGTAAAAAAACTACAATTTTTACTCTCAAATCTCTTTTACTACAAATTTTACCCTGAAATAATTATTAATTAACTTTTATTTAAAAACATTTTAAAATATAATAAACTTAATTAGAAAATAAATATTACTTTTAAAAACTCAATATATATCATGCCAATATGCTATGCATATGCTCTTAATCTTATATGAATGCCGAATGACGTATGCACTTTGGTCGGGGATGTTACAATGCTTATCTAGTTAATCCTTACTATTGGAAAACCATAGTATTTATTGTGAATAATATTGATCATTATCTCATGTCGTCCATACGAAAAACAAAATACGTATATACGAAAAACAAAATATGTACATATGAATAACAAAGAATGAATATATGAAAAACATGCCACACATTTCGGGGGATTGCATATCTAAAATATGTTCAATTTCTGGCCAAACAAAGTGAAAATCTGATTTAACCTATTCAATATAGTCTACCCAACAAAAAACCCAAATGCAAAACCAATTCTATCGCCTACTAAAACCTAACTTCTACTTTCTTCATTCTTAACCTAATACCGCAAATTTGTGCTAGAATTGACTCATTTTTTCGATAAATCTACTTGTATTTGAATGTTCACTTACCAATCTAGTGAAAGTCGACGATGGTTGTTGTGGTTTTCGCCGGTGTCTTCAACAATTTCCCAATCGTCACCTATAGAGAGAGAACGAGAAAAGAATTGTAAATGGATAGAGGAGAGAGCGTTGAATATTTGAGGAGATTAAAAACGGGATAGTACAATTTTAGGAAACTGAATCATATTGAAAATCTCTATTTAATTTAATTCCCCTTAAAATTCGATCTGATGTATCACCCCATCACACATGTTTGCACCCTATTTTTATTCAATCCTCACCCTCCATTTATCCAAATCTGATGATTATAATTTAACCACATGATTTATTCTAAGAAGGTGATTCACTAGAGCACCAGTCCAATCATATATAAATGACTTATCATGCTCCATCAAAAACTCAACTGGTTTGGCTTTTAAGAAGTTGTTCTCGATCACACAAGATGTGAATAGTTTATTTTATATATTCGAGGAAGCAAAACACTTGATGGATTCTGGCATGAGCAATTCTAATCTCCACGAAATACTTTAGGATACCAAGATCCTTCAAGTAATTAAGTAGAAGCAGGAATTGAGGTACTCCTTGAAGCTTTAGATAGCCAAATCGTTTACATAAAAAGAGCATGTAGAATGCCACTAATTGCCTACAATGACATCATTTTTCTAAAGTGGGAACAAAGAGTAGTCGACCTTTAATTTATCTGTTTGAAATCAAAAGCATATGAAGCGGAAGCTAACTTGGAAAATCAGTTATGAGGCACATTGCCTAAGGCCATATAATGATTTCAGGACTTTCCTTGGAGATTCATGAAAACCATCGTAGCAACAAGACCAAATGTTTTTTTATGAAATTCAAGCCTTCAACCTATCGATTGCCTAGAATGACGACCGACCGAGCCTTGTCTCTCGGTTGAACCATCAACGTGATAATACCAATTAGTGTCTTCCCTAAGGAAGATCAGTATGACTCGTGTATTATTTTGTTCAAATGCATCAATAAACATAGTACTCGTCTTTTTTTTATCTTCCCGTTTCTATTTCGGGTGTCCCCTTTGTTTTTCCCATTTCTTACTTTTTTTTCATTTTTACAAGTGTTCAAATTACAATATTGTCCTTTTTTTTTTTTTGATAAGGAAAGTGATTAGGGTGGCCACTAACAAACTAGTGGTCGCCCTAGAGCATCCTGGCGGATGAGGGTAAGTAACCTTGGGTCAGCTGCGAGTGGGAAGGAGGAGACACGACTGAACGATCCAGCAATGAAATCCGCCACCGAATTGCCCTCCCGAAAGATATGAGTAATACTCCAATCCTGAAACCGAGCAAGCAAGCAATGGATATCCGCACGTAAAAGCCCAATCTCCCACGGACAACGCCAGTCACCAAGCACGGCCTTGACTAGCTGCAAACTATCGCCTTCAATCTGGATCCGGGGAATGCCACGTCGAGTGGCCTCGAGAAGTCCCTGGCGTAAGGCGATGGTCTCGGAGGTCAAAACAGATTGTCGACCAATCAGTCCTCCGTCGAAATGGATGGGGGAGCCGCAGGAGTCCCTAAGGATGAAACCGTACGAAGCTACGCCATCTGCATTCACTGCACCATCAAAATTCAATTTAGTAAACTCCCTCGTGGGTTTTACCCACTTTGTAGGCTTCCTCTTAGGGCCACTTTTCACTATGTTGTAGCGCGGGTAATCGGACTCAGAATCTACAGCGAGTTTCCAATTTTTAGTTTGGTTGCGAGTGAATTCGCAGATGTTTGTGGCACTGTTTAAATTGGTCCCATTGTTGTTGTCAAAGACTCTTTTGTTTCTTGAGTACCATAGGCACCACCAGGTGGTGGCAAGGATTTCTGTTTCCTCTTTTGTTAGCAGTGTTCTTATTTCATCTAGGATCTGATTTGGCTTTTTGTCCCCCGGGGATATTTGGCTGATGATCCGCCAAATTTTTGGGCTGACGGATTTGATGGTTTCCTTGGTTAATGGGCATGATAGTAAAACATGATTGGTGTCTTCTACATGGCAATTACATGCCTCACAACCCTGAGTAACTGGGACGTGGTTGGCAGTCAGTCTTGCTTTCGTTGGAAGACCGTTTCTAGCCACTTTCCAAATGAAGTTCTTCATTTTGGGTTGAATGTTGAGTTTGTTGATCCATTCTAGGTTGATTCTTGGTTCACCTTTAGATTGATGGAGCCATTCCATGGTTGAGTGAGTTGAGTACCAACCGTTTTTGCTTGGTTGCCAGTACAATCTATCCGGGATTTTGTTAATGGGATTAATGATTTTGGAGATTATTTCAAGGTCATCTGGGCTCATGACCTTGTTCAATTTTTCAATGTTCCACGAATTGTCCTCCATGAGGTACTCATCTACAGTTTCATCCCAGTTAATGATGTTTTCGGCCTCGGTTTTTGGCTTTGGAGGACCCTTACCGGTCTAGTTGTCTTTCCAAACTCGAACGGTTTTTCCATCCCCGATCTGCCAAATAAGCCCGTTCACAAATAGGCCTTTGAGGCCAATTAGTTTGGACCACTGCCATGAGGTGTTATGTTTTTTCTTATAACTAAGGATATTGTCCTCTTTGAGGTATTTCTCTGTTACAACTTTGACCCAGAGATTATCTGGTTCTACAAGTAGTTTCCAAAGTAATTTCATTTGGAGTGCTTGGTTCATTTCTTCTGCCTTGGCAATTCCTAAACCACCATGGGTCAGTGGACGGCAGATGGAGTTCCAACTTAATCCTACCCCTTTTGTCATTTTTAATTTTTCTTCACACTTTCTAACACTTTTTAACACTTTTTCTTCACTTTCCAATACTTTTCTCTCTCATCAAATCCACAAATTTAATTCTCTTAATTCTTGTGCTATATGATGTATGGGAAGATTAGATAGGGATGGAGAGAGAACTATGCTAGGTTGAGTGACGAGGGCTTCAACAAAAGACTTCGGAAATAAGAAAGACATATTACAATATATAAGAAAATATATTGTATCTTGAAAATATATTTCCTCATCTAAAGTTAGATGTTTGATATTTACATTCAAACGATCGGCAGCTTACTAAAGCATGTTACATTGTTACCTAGTTCCTGTTTGAAGCGCATATTCATGCTTATTGAATAGCTCTGTATTAATAAGAAAACATAATATCCAAATAATTAAAGTTAAGTGATATTATTTGTCATGAATGTAGAAGCCTAACAACATTGATTGGACACAAAATATAAAAATGCTCATATTTTAATCTTGCACGTCAATCACTTGTTTGATAAATAAGAATATAAGAAATTAGATCGGCAAATGACTACAATAAAGAGACCAAACAATGTGGACAATCTAGTATGGATATATTTTTGTGCACCCAGATCGATCGAAAAGACTCTAGTCTAAAGTATATATAAGCAACATATTGACTAACAAAAGACCGTGTCTGGCAAGATATTATAAAAAAATTCCCCCAAAGGGGTTCCACAAAGTATTTAATTATGTTCATTACCACCAAGCGTACGTGATAATCATCTTTATCATCATGTAATATCTCCACGTCTGCATCATAGTAACTTATTTACCAATTAATGGATGATATATACTTGTTAATCCTTTCTGAGGGATAAAAATTTCTCATCTTGCTGAACTACACACTGTTGAAGTTCAGCAAGATGCAAAACCTAGCATGAATGATGAATGATAACAATTAAGAATGCATATTTATGGTATGTTCAGGGTGTTTATTAAGAATCCTACAAAAATTGATCGAGTAGTAACCGGCCCTCATAATAAGTTGAAGCGAATACACCTTTCTTTAACATCAAAAAATTGACATAAAAAGAACATACAGTACACGTTTCTTTCGGATAATGTTCTAGTCCACCCTTCTAATTAAAGTAAATGCAGAAAGAACGTAAATTAAATTAGTGGCCTATTGAATTAGTGTCACATAATGGTAAGATGATTAACTTTTTTGACCAAAATCACAAAGATATGGTCACCTTAGTGGTGGATGGATGTATCTTTTTCCCCTCTAAATTAAAGATGAAGATCCTCAAATCCCTTGAATCTAGTAATTGCAATTTGCAAAAACAGTTTGTCCCACACCATGGGCACCTGAGCTCAGGTTGCATGTTATCTTAAGAGCAAGGTAAGAATTATGAATCTTCCACTATAAACAGCCTCGATATGATCATCAATATTATTACAGCACATAAGACTCTTTGGTAATGGTCATTTGTTATCCACCCAGCAACTTGACTTATGTCTCATGATATTGTCCATGAAAAATCAGACCAAGTGACCAAGAATTAATTTGTCAACAAATCTGATATCATTATACGGTCATTTTCAAAGAATGATTTGAGAAGGATTATCCTGCTAAGCAATGTTAGAAACAAGATATATATATCAACAGTATTGCAAGTGTACTAGTAAACAAAGAAGAGTTTATTTACATCCTGGAATTGTTAATATAATCCTTGATGCATGGAGGTCTTTTTCAAAAATGTGATAAAACACTACATGCATACATTCATCATTTCTACAAGTTAGCTCTTTGATTTGGACACAAACGAACCGCAGTCTTCCAAGTGTCCTTATGTAGTACTGTACCTATTATTAAGTGGTGCTAGCTAGAGGAACAAATTTAGCAAGGAATTGAAAACGTACATGTGATTCTCATACCACTTGGAAAAGCTCAATGCACATGAAGAACTACAAGTTCCTTTGCAATTTGATCACATGGTAAGAGACTAGAACTCTGTATTTTATTTAATACACTTAAGAGTTAAGTCCCATCATATACTATTACTATACTGAATCTCAAACAATGCAGCAGCAAAACACAAATAATCATGAATTAGGACAAAGATTAAAACAGCATCTGGGAGATAAAAGTTTAAAGAAACAGTTAAAAAAACAACTCTGGTCCAGCTTATAAGAAGAATACCATGTCATTGTTATTACTGGTTAGGAATTGATCAATATCAAGCAAATGCTATTTTCAGGATTATGGTAACCACAGTAAAAATGTCAATTCTCAGAGCTATATATAAAGCTCACCTTGATCTCATCTTTTCTACAGCTGCTCTCTCACTATCAAATTCATCTCCCTTTCTCACACACACAAAACAGAGAGGGAAAAGAAAAACAAAGATTGATGAAGTATCCATCAGTAGCAATGTCTGAGGTATGATTTTAAGGATCTTATTTACTATATTCCACCATTTAACTACAATTTCACACAAACAAAAAGTTCAAAATTTTCACTGATCTGCAGATTGTACAAGAGTTAAAGAGAATGACAAACATAGGATTTCCAATTGCAGCCATGAGTCTAGTGACTTATCTCAAGAACATGATTTCAGTTGTGTGCATGGGAAAATTAGGAGGCTTAGAACTTGCAGGTGGAGCACTAGCAATTGGCTTCACAAACATCAGTGGATACTCAGTTCTCTCAGGCCTAGCTATGGGAATGGAACCACTCTGTAGCCAAGCATTTGGTTCTAACAACAAAACGATACTCACTTTAATTTTACAAAGAACAATACTCATGTTACTGTTTGCATCCATTCCCATTGGACTCCTCTGGTTCAACCTTGAGTATATCATGATTAAACTACACCAAGACCCAGATATATCCCATGTTGCAAGCCTGTATTGTCGGTTTGCCATCCCGGATCTCATTGCCAATAGCTTTCTTCATCCTCTTCGTATCTATTTGCGTAGTAAAGGCACAACATGGCCGTTACTTTGGTCTGCTCTATTCGCTGTTCTACTGAACATTCCCATCATCATTTTCTTGCCTTTCAGTCTTAACCTTGGAGTCCAAGGAGTCGCTATCGCCAACTTTATTGCCAATTTTAACATCCTCCTTTTCCTTGTAGCTTACATGAAATATGACACTAAACACGAAAAGGATTCATCACGCGCACCATTTTTATTGCCAATTGTTGGTGATTTTAGTGATCAAGGCTCGCGCCAAATTCCAACAACAACACTATTAGCAGATCAATGGGGGACCCTTCTTAAACTAGCTATACCGAGTTGCTTAGGTGTCTGTCTAGAATGGTGGTGGTATGAATTCATGACACTACTTGCAGGGTATATGCAAAAGCCACAAGTTACACTTGCCACATCAGCAATAGTAATACAGACGACGTCGCTCATGTACACATTACCAAATGCACTCAGCGCGTCAGTCTCGTCTAGAGTAGGCAACGAGCTTGGAGCGGGTCGTCCTGATAAGGCTCGTTTGGCAACAATGGTGGCAATAGGAGTTTCACTATTCGGTTCGTTTTTTTGCCTCTTGTGGACTACTCTAGGAAGAGAAGCATGGGGAAGTATATTTGCTATTGATGATGAGGTTCTACATCTCACAACACTTGTTCTGCCTATAATAGGACTATGTGAGATTGCAAATTGCCCACAAACTACAGGATGTGGTGTTCTTAGAGGAAGTGCAAGGCCTAGCATTGGTGCTGTAATCAACTTCTGCTCATTTTATGTTGTTGGGATGCCGATCGCCATTGTTTTAGCCTTTGTTTTGAAGCAGGGATATGTAGGTCTTTGTTATGGACTCTTGGCTGCACAAATAGCATGTGTGATATCAATTCTTATAGTGATATGCAAGACTAATTGGGAAAGGGAGTCAGAAAAGGCCATGGATTTGGTAGGATTTGAATCAACCGATTGTGGGCAGACTCTCAAGTGTGATGTTGGTGGGTTTTTAATTTAAGTATCTCATGTATAACATATGAATTTAATGAAGAAGGAATAAACATAGAGTGTACAATTCAAAATTGTGATGTCATTATTATTATAGCTATCTCAGACACACATACAGAGTCCTGCTAAACGGTAAAATTTGTTCAAACCCAATGATCTAAGACGAAAATTATTATGGACAAAAGATAGAATACCAAAATCACTTCTTAGAGAGGCCGCTTCTACTTCTACCAAAAAAGAAATTACGCTTGGACTAAAATTGCTTACTAACTGAATTTTTTTCGATCAAAGACTGACTCATGACCAAATTGTCTATTATATTTTTTCCTAGCAATGCCAAATGTGTACCCATGTTCACTTTGGTATCATCTGAAACTGAAAGTGGGGCTACTTTAAGAAATTGTTTATGCATCAAAAAAAAAAAGGTATGCATGCGCGCATTACATACGAGCTAAAATATAGGGCAGGATATTATGTAAGAGAAAAAAAAAGGGAAGACTACCTTCAGTAAAAATAGGAAAAGAAATTTTTATATGAGTGTTTTTTTAGGATAGTTCAAGTACTACTTGGAATTAATTTAAAAAAAAAAGGTAAACCGTTGTCCTATCTACCTCGAACCTGAAAGAAAGGCAAACCGTCGCCCTATTTACTCGAACCTGATACCTCTTATACATGGATAAGAGGCTCAACCGTTGAGCTATATATACATGCACTTATAGGAGTGCTTATGTATTAAAATAGAATACATCTCATTCGTTCATATTATACTTTTATTAGATAGGGATAAAACACATTGTGTATTTTTTTTTGGTAATAGGTCAATTCCTTGAATACACAAAAAAAGTATCGGGTGTACACGGAAAATCACTTTTCATGAAAAAAGAGTTATATATATATCAGGTGGATAAAAGGTATCATGCTTCGTGAAGTACGCTCTTCATTAGGGGTTCTCAATGGGTCGACCCGACTTGACTTGCGGGCTGCGAGTTGAGGGTCCAATCACAGAACGGCCCATTTGACACACACAAAGGTAACTCTGAATGTCCCATAAGTAGGGGTGCTCAACGGATCGACCCGACAAGTGACATGCAACTAATATAATAAATTTTCTCTTTAATGAAATAATATAGTATTTAAAAAAAAAAAGTTACAAGTCTTGCGGATCGACCCGCATCCCAACGGACTTAACCCGACCCGACCCACAACCCGTAATTTTTTTTAAAAAAAGTGACCCACAAACCTGCGAGTCGGGTTAATGCGGGTTGCGGATGTTGTGTTTTTAAAGAAGTTAGTGATGAATATATATCTATAAACCTATAAGATTAAATCCCAATGACAATTAATGCCCCATATTTTATACTAATATATGTACTCTATATAATTCCTACACAATATCATAATCTATTTAAATCAACTCATTTAATGCATTTAATGGCCTAAATGTTAATGGTACATATTATTCCAAACCAAAGATATAGTATAAATTAAATCAAATAAATATTTTAAAATAGAAAAAACATAAGCTTGCATATATTACTTTATAATAATAATTGATTAATGTAAAATTAAAACTACCAATCATCACAAATTCCCTTTTCGTATTCTACCTGTTTTTTTAGAAATGACAAACTCCAAATTAAATTATATGTAAAATGGTACATTGGCACGTAATAGACATGAAAATTAATTTTTTGGTGACTATTGTAATCCTTAAACAAATACTTCAATATCATATTATATATAAAAATAAATTAAATTATTATTAAAAATAATCTTAACACCTTTTTACAATTTGAATCCCTCATTCAACCCATTAATAACAATCCGTCTTTTAAGGCAATTAAATATTAATTCCAATTAATCAATGGTGCCAATATTGGTCAAAACTCTAATGGCACGTTTCAATGGTAACGTTTCCATTGCGAATTAATTGCACATTTCAACTCCTCAATATGAGACTTATGAGCATCTAAACGGTTCAAATCCAAAACATGATTACACAATATTCAGTTATCAATATAACGTAATTACATATTTTAATGTTTTCTCTACATATATCTCTATATATAGACAAACATACATACACAAAAATTCACCAAATTTCGTTGTTATTCTTTTACTTTCTAATATTGAATTTGTCTCTTTATTATTTGTTGTTGTAGGATTTTGCTTTAGATATGATTAACTGCTTAGAATATGTTATTTTGTACAATGATCAATTGTTTTACTGTTTACTATTTCAAATTTGCTAAATTTTTTTCTTTTTCAGTGCACGATAAACCGGGGATATTGAAGCTTTGAGAGTTCTTATTGACGGATGTTCATGTGTGTAGTTATATCTTTTTGTTTCTCATGTTTTTAGACTTATGTATGGATATATATGTATCACCCGCATCCAAATCTACATATATCTTAAAAATCACTTTTAGTCTCAAAGTATGAGGTTGGCCAAGACCAGTATGTTCGAAATTGATTATTCATTAAGACTACAAAATTAAATATACAAATTTATGAGAAATTAAAAAAATATTGTAACAATATACGTGTTAGTCTCATTCTAATTAACACAATGGTCGAGATATATAGTTTAATTACATACAAATTAATATATAATATAATTTAACAATTCTTTAGTTATATATCATATATTAATAATAATTATGTCATTCAATAAGTTACAGTTGCTATAATATATCATTTCTTTACATACATTGGAGGTGGTTATATTTATTTAATTTGTAGCACTTATTCACTTGCTCTTAAAAATAAATATATATTGAAGAATAAAATTATGCAGTTTTTCATGATGAATTTCATGCCAAATTTTAATTTCATTTTACGGGTTGTACATTCAACTAAATATTTTTCATAAAACCTCATGTCTTCTAACTGACAAGTGTTATAAAAAAACATTCAACGTATTAATTTTTATAAAGTAAAATACACAATAATTATTTTTATTTATGATATTATAATTTTATAAAAATAATGTAACAATCTATATAATTTGTCCCGTACAAAGCACGGGCATGATCTCTGGTATATATATAGTTTAAATGATTGCTCTCTAATCTATCAAGATTAGGATAGAAGATATATATAAATAAGATAGAAAATATAATCTTGTTCCAAAATTAAAATTTGGGAAATTCCGGTTGGTACCCTCAAGTTTTTTACTTTTCCGAGTGGTGCCCTAAAAAAAACTTATTTCGAGTGATACCCCTGAACTTTTACAAAAGTCCGGCTGGTGCCCTTACTTGTAAATTTCGTTAGTTTATAGCTAAATTAGTATGTTTTTAATGAAAAAATATATTTTTGTATTTAATTAAATTAAAACACAATTTTAATTTAATAACAATGAAAATAAATCATATAAAAATAACTAAAATAAATTTTATATTATATATATTTGTCAAGTAGATTTTGTGTTATATAATTCAAAATTTTTAAGTTAAAATAAAAGATATTATAATATTTATGTTAAACTAAATATATTTCAAGATTAACATTTTCCATGTAGATTTTATATAGTAATTTTGACAATTTTTGAGAAATAGATAAATATTAAAATTTTAATGTAACTTAAGAGTCCCATAATGAAATTTCTATTAGTTTCTTAAAAAAAATTCAAAATTATTACATAAAAGTTACATGACAAATTTTAATTATGTACTATATTTATTTTAATAATATTTTCTTAAACTTAAAAATTTTAAATTATACAACATACAATCTACTTGACACATGTATATAAAATATTTTTAATTTAATATTTTATATGATTTATTTTCATTGTTATTAGATGAAAATTTTGTTTTAATTTAATTAAATACAAAAAGATATTTTTTTCATTAAAAAACATACTAATTTAGGTATAAATTAATGAAAATTTACAAGTAAGGGCACCAGCCGGACTTTTGTAAAAGTTCAGGGGTACCACTCGGATTGAGTTTTTTTTTAGGGCACCACTCGGAAAAGCCAAAAACTCGAGGGTACCAACCGGAATTTCCCTTAAAATTTTAAGTTGTTGAAACAATATACGAGTATGGCTGTGGACCAGTGGTGAGTGCGGAGTTTGTGTAAAACTCTCACATTTTACGAAACGTGAACTCTTACGTACGCTTCATGAAGCGTCACTCTTCATGAAGAGTTATGTTTCATAAAGCGTGATATCTTTTATACACCGAGTATCAATAGAGTTCACTCTTTATGAAAAATAATTTTTCATGTACGCCGGACACTTTTTACGTGTTTAAACATTTTTCAAAAATTAATGCTTAACTTAATTTTTTGGAAAAATGGTTTGGATTCAAGGGACTAGACAACATTTTCAACATGAGCCCAGGGAATATTCTCTCTTGATCCGCCTGCTATCGGTATATACTATATATCCTATCTTTGCCAAGTAGCCGTATTAACTTTATTAACATGTGTAGACGAAGGCATGGCCGGATACTAGTAATCAGAATTATATATACGTTATAAGAATGGGACATGACATTATTTATAATTTATATTATCTATTAAAAAACTGTGTACATTACACATTTACACTCTTGATTAAATTTTTTTGCGGGTAAGTCAGTAACTACATTCATGCACATACATGACTTGGGTACAAACTAACAAACATATATAAACCCTCGACCACCACCATCTCGATCAAATCACCTCCAATTTCTAACATATTCGCAATGGCATCCTCAATGAAGCTCTCAATATTTTCCCTGCTCATCATCATCGTAGCTTCTCTACTTCAGATCCAAGTGTCGTGCTCCGATTTAGCCACCTGGCCGTCGATGAACATGCGGGTGACGATCACAAACAACTTGGAAAGGCACGAGGCATTGACGGTGCACTGCAAGGACAAGAACCACGATCTGGGGGCCCACCACATCGGGTTCGGTCAAACGTACGACTTCACGATCTCTGCATCCTTCACGACCGACTACTTTTGCGGCTTCCACTTCAACGGTGTGCTCCACTGGTTCGATATATACCTTCAGAAGAGAGACTGGATCCGATGTAGTGATAGTGATCGTACCTGTGATTGGTTCGTAATGGAGGCTGGTCCTTGCTACAAACATGACAATTGTTACTCTTGGAATTGAATGAGGATCCATCTTATATTTGACTACGTTAAATGTAACATGACATTTGCGTTGTTTGCAATTATATTTTAGCAATCTTTATTATCATTATCGTGTGTCTTCATATTTTATAAATTTTCTATAAATTGGAGTGACGAGATAATTTAAAAGAAATTGAGGAAGGCGCCTACGCGCCTATGATTTTTCGGCGATTAGGGTTTGGCTTTCTTTTGTGCATGGAATCACCGGCGCATCCTCCGACGGCTGAGTCGGGGGGGGGGGGGGGGGGGGGGGGGGGGTCTCGCGGCAGCCTCGAGCATGAATGTGGATGCTACAAACTTGGCTAACGAGGTTGCTACACGCTCGTGGAAGGATCTGATTACGAATGAGACAGGAGAAAAGAGAATGGTTTTGGATAGCACGGCGTACATAACCGGATGGTGAAGAGGGAGACCCCGTCTCCAATATCTCAGTTGAAGATTTGAATGTTTTGGCTGCTGCATGGTGCCTCATGTCCTTATGGAAAGAAAGTTGCGTGAACTGTGGAAACCTAATGGGAAGATTGTCATAGCTGATGTACGGGTACCCAATGGCATGGGTATTAGGTGGTTAAGTTTGAAGTTGAGAGGGATTACGTTAAAGCTTTAATGGATCGGAGGGTCCTTGGATGATCTTTGGACACTATTTGATTATACGTCAATGATGCCCAGTTGGCTGAGAGTTCAAAAGCTGCCAATAAAAGAGCTCGTTCTGGAGAAAAAACTAGTGCCGCTAGGCTTTCTTTAAATCCAAAAGCGATGGAAGTTCATGCAGAGACTATACAGTTGGAGAAAAGATCTGAAGAAGTTGTCTCCAAGAATGATATGAACCTCAAAGGGTCGGTTAATAATGCTAATTCTCGATTAGATGTAGTCATAACTTCTCAACAAAACAATTCAACCAATGGGTGCAGGGTGCCCTTAAACCCCTCGGGCGGTATATGAATTGACTCTTTAGGAATTGTTAAACCCGGTGTTAGGAGGGCGGTCAGGTATATGATTTGCCACCATTTTGTTGATGTTCTTGTTATTTTTTAGCCTAGAGTTTCGGGTCAAGATTCTCAATCCATTTGTGATCGAATTAGTCTAAAGGGTTGTGTTAGACTTGAAGTGATTCGACTCTCTAGTGGTATTTGGCTTCTCTGGAACAAGGAGATGATCAATTTACAAGTCTTAAAAGTTGGTAAGCATTTTATTCATGTTATTATTATTAGTGGAAGTGATTGTTTCCACTTAATTCTGGTCTATGCGCCGCCTACTCCGGGTAAGATAGTTTTGGGCCGAGTTGATTGAGGAGACGAAAACCATTACGAAGCCTCTTCTTATGGGAGGGAATTTTAGTTGTATTTTGCACTCTCATGAGAGTCAAGGTGGATCGGGGCGTCTTTCTAAGGATTATGATGCTTTTAATGATAAAGTGAACAACTTGGGTTTGATTGATATGGGGTTCTCGGGACAAGCCTTCACTTGGTTTCGAGGTAAATCTCACCGAAACTTTGTTGCTAAACAACTTGATTGCTGCTTCATGAATATTACTGCCAAAGAACTAAATGGCTATAGGAACAAAGTGGGTATTCAAGAACAAACTTGATGATACTGGAGTTGTCACAAGGAACAAGGCGAGGCTTGTAGCAAAAGGGTACAATCAACAAGAAGGAATTGACTACGATGAGACGTACGCTCCAGTTGCAAGAATAAAAGCCATTCGTCTTCTAATCGCCTATGTTGCAGCTGCTCACAAAGGATTCAAATTGTATCAAATGGACGTGAAGACAACATTCCTGAATGGGTACCTACAAGAGGAGGTATATGTGTTGCAACCTCCGGGGTTTGAAGATGTTGATCACCCTGACCATGTCTACATACTGGATAAAGCTCTCTATGGTCTTAAACAAGATCCTCGTGCTTGGTATGATAGATTCGCTCAATTTCTATTAGCCAATGGATATAGGTGTGGTGTGATTGACAAGACGTTGTTCCTAAGGGAACAAGGCGGTGAGGTTTTAGTAGTTCAAGTTTATGTCGATGATATTATGTTTGGTTCTACTAACCCTAAACTTGTATAAATCTTCAAAAATCTAATGAGCAGTGAGTTTGAGATGAACATGATCGGTGAACTTGCTTTCTTTCTTGGTCTACAAGTGGTACAAAGTGATGAGGGAACAAAGGTACATCGACAAAAGTACATCAAGGAGCTACCGAAGAAGTATGGTATGGATTCTATGAAAGCTTTTGATACTCCTATTTCTCCTAATACTCGTCTTGATGCTGACTTAAATGGCGTTGATGTTGATCAAACGATGTATCGTGGCTTGATTGGTTCCCTATTGTACCTAATGGCCGGTCGACCAGATATTATGTTCAGTGTGTGTCTTTGTGCTAGATTCCAGGCTAATCCTAAAGAAATACATCTGAAAGAAGTGAAGAGAATTCTGCGCTACCTGAAAGGGAACAATGGGTTATGTCTATGGTATCCAAGACACAACTCGTTCCATCTTGTCGGATTATCAGATGCAGATTTAGCAGGTCACTTGGTAGATAGGAAGAGTACATCAGGCATGACCCAATTTCTTGGTCCTTGCTTGGTGTCTTGGGGATCGAAGAAGCAAAATTTGGTTGCTCTTTCAACAACTGAAGCGGAGTATGTCGCAGCAGTAGCCTGTTGTTCCTAGGTTTTGTGGTTAAAACAACTAGTGGATTTTGGTATGTCTCTTGGAAATATCCCTATTCTATGTGATAATACAAGTGCAATCAATATCTCCAAGAATCTTGTGCATCCTTCTAGAACCAAACATATAGATATTCGACATCATTTCTTAAGAGATAATGTTGAAAAAGGTTTTATCAAGATGGATCATTGTAGGACTAAAAATCAAGTGGAAGATATTTTCACCAAGGGTTTGGACAGAAAATCCTATGAGCATCTGAGGATGTTGCTAGGAATGATTTTCTTGGAGTAAACAAGTTCTGGTCCTCTATTCCCTCAGTGCCTGACTAGAGAGGTAACTTCTCAGGGAACTACGTATCACTTGAGAAGTTTTCTAATGGCTTATATCTTTCCTCTATGCATAGATGTTATATATATTAGAAATTGTTAAGTGTTGCATGCTAAAAGTAACTGAAACTAAATTGTTTACATCTAAGATTTTCTTTTAAGTCCAAAATAACCAACTTGATCTATTCTATCCCTCACTTCAAGCCGAAATGATGGTTGGTTATAAGTCGTCCCTTAGCCTGATCCAATCAAACGTTCCCTATGAACCCCCTTATTTACCTTTAAACGGGGAATAATTATTTGGATGTCAAAAATATTCCTAGCCCACATAAAGTTTGAATGGAACGTCTCTTATCCCTTGTCTGTTCAAACATAGCTTTTTAACCACTCATGGTAACGAGGTGTGGAACTAGTGGTTGAGAATAGTGTCACATTAAAGGAACGTCTTTGATTACATTTGAAGATTTTTCTGGAAAGGAACAGTTGTCAATCAATTAAGAGAACGCAGTTGAGTACTAGCCGTTGTGACTGCTCGTTTGAAAAATCCAGCCGCTGCACAGTGCTTTTGCAGGGAACGATAGGACGTTTGGCGCAATCGAGAATTAATGGCGGTGAAAATTCATCATTATGGAAACTCTTAGCCGTTAAGATTTGGATAGAAAATCTTGGGAAGATTATGATCGTTATCAACAAGGAAAGAGGTGTGCTTTATAATCTCTTCTCTCGGTCATTATTTTTTTCACTGCATATCTGTTTTACCTTTTGAAACCCTAAACTTCTTCACGTTTCAATCTTTCCTCTCTACTGCTTTAATGGCTTCCTCTTCAAACACTCCTGTCCTCAACTTTGACGGTCTCGATGCCTCCGAGATCGCAGCCCTTCAAGCACAACTTGAAACTCTCAAAAAGGCCAAGCTTTCTTCTCCCGTCTCAAAACTCGAAGCCCAGTTTGATGTTGTTGCCAACATCGGTGTAGCAGCCACTGCTAAGGTCTCGTCAGAGAATGAGACTCTGGCTAAGGAATCTGAGAAGGATCAATCAATGGTCCCTTTTGAAAACCCCTCTGACAAGCCTGCTGAAACAGGGGAAGGAAAGAAGGGCAAGGACGAGTCTGAGAAGAAAGAAGTGAACTCGCCTTCGAAGGAAACCACCGATGATCAAGCGAAGGTGGAAACTTTGTCGTGTCACTTGCGGCCTAGGTGGGTTAAACCAACTAGCCGAGGCAAAAATCTGGCCAGGAAGAGAGCCCCCAAAAATTCCAACGGAGATTTTTCATGTCTCTCATACAGAAAAGACTCCCTCCCCCGTCACCAAAATGACCAAAACTGCTCAATCAAGAACCAAATATAGCCTTCGCTCCACCGTTTCAAAGCGGTGTCTCAGGAGTCCTTTGAGGAAGATGATTCTGAAAAAAATGAGGAGGAGGTTGGCTTTGAGTTTGAAGAAGTCGAGGAAGAAGAAAAGAAGGAATTTGGTGGTGATGTTGATGAAGAAGAGGAGGAGTTGGAAGAAGAGGTTGAGACAGACCTCAAGTCTGCCAAAGCAAAAGGGAAATTGCCAATGGAACCTGAGGTTCGTTCCAAGAAGGTTTCAAAAAGGGTCGTCGCTCCTCTGGTGATCGACGAAGAGTTTTTGAAAGGGAATGACTTGGAGGAATTCTGGGAACTTCTCAAGTTTCAAGGATGGGAGAAGATTTGTTCTTCTGGTGTCAAGGTAGATGTGTCTCTTCTTGCCCAATTCTTTGCTTCCTACCAACTTGTTGATCTTGTCACTAGTTCAATGGAATTTGCAACTGTTTGTGGAAAAGAAATTTCTTTTTCTCTGGGTTCTGTTGCCAAGATTTTGAAGGTTCGTGGTAAAGGTCATGGTGAGTTGCATACATCGAGCAACTGGCCAAGGAACAAGGCTCAACTGATTAAGCGCGTCATGAGAAAGGCGCCTGATGTTGGTCTTTACTCAACTAATGATTTAAGCTACACTACAAGGATTACGCATCAGTTTCTGATCAAGGTCGTTGTTCCTAGGCTGGAGAAAAGGACTACACTCACTATCAATGACAAGTTTCTAAAGAGGGAACGTATCAGTCTTCCTGAGATTGTGATGAGGCAAATGGCTAAGTGTGCAGGAAAGAAACATGGTTTGCCCTATCCACAGTTTGTGAAGGAAATTCTGAAGGAGAGGAAGGCATACAAGCCTTCGAGTGAGGAGTTCTTTGGGTTACCATTGGATATGCGCAACATATCGAGGATGAATTTACAGGGTGACTCAAAGGGAACAGCTGGAAAGAAGATTGCCCAGATGGACGTTGGTCGGAGTTCTTCGATGAGTGAAGGTGTTACTGCCAAGATGTTGTCTGAAGATTTCCTCTCAAATGAGTGCCATCATTGGTTACCTGGCTAAGAGAGACACTGATACTGATGTTGTTGATTCCACCTCCTCCGAACCATGATGTGGACTCTCTCTAGTTCTCTAGCCTATCTATCCCCAATTTAAAGTTTTTTTTCTTGGATGTTAAGACTTTTATTTTATTTTTTGTCTCCTCTGGCTATATCTTCCGCAACAATTATCTATAATAATAACTATCTTTTGTTTATGAATGGCTTAAGTTTCAATTGAATTTGTTCATTTGCTCTACGTTTTTACTTGATGATTGTTGAGCTTTGATGATGTCAAAAGATGGAAGTTAGGAAAAATGCAGAGATGCGTTCTATCCAGCAAATACAAAGGGAACTTTGGTTGAGGGAGAATATGTTGTTAACTCTGATGTGTAGGAACAACTGTGCATCTGCTAAGGGGGAACCATACAGGAATTTTTTTTTCTGATCTATATTTCTATTGGTTTCTAAGATATGCATTTTCTATAGGTTTGTCATCATCAAAAAGGGAGAAATTGCTGAAACAATGGTTGTTCCATGGTTTATCTTAGTTTTGATGATAACAAACTTAGCTGGTATAACTTGCTTCTACATGTAAGTGTTTCAAGTAAACAGGTACATAGTCACGAGCGACAAAACATTGTGAGGAACGATGGAGGGAATGAGTAATAGATTTAGGAAGCTCGTCTAAGACGGAACACGGCTTTCTATTAATGGCAAGTTACTAGAACTTCTGCGAGCAATCTTCTACAAAGATATGACAGTTGTAGGCGGTTGCTTAAGGAGATCAAAGAGAGGATAAGATCAATCTTCACACGATCTTATCTAAAGAGATCCTATATCATTCGGTTTGGCAATAATCTGCATGGTTGAAGATCGCAAATCACAAACAATACTTTCTCCTTATTTTGTGGGATTTGTTAATTGGAATATCTGCGTAATTAGGCAAGAATTACGTATGAGATCAGACTTGACATATCTTATAAATAGCTAGGTTATAGCTACGGTTAAGGTGTGGTAGTAGACGACAAACTTGGAGAGTGAGCTTTTCAAGTGTATGAGTGTGTGGCTTTTTCCGGTGAAGAATCCACAAGTAAGTCAGTAGATCACTTTGTCTTAGATTTACGCTTAGGGTTGTAGAAGTCTAGTTGGTTGAACTTTGGTTGGTGCCTTAGTTACCAGGGAACTTGACTTGCCTTGTAATCGCTGAAACTTAATAAAAGTATTCTATTGAAAATCCTCTGAGAATGAGTCTCAGAGGTATAGGTTTTTTCTTTCTACGACTTGTTGGTCGGACAGAAAGTTTTCCTCTCTAAATTCTGTGTTCTTATTGTTTATTTCTGCTGCCCAGGGAACAGTACTAGTTCCCTGACTTGTTACTAACGTGTCACGATCCAACAATTTCTACATGAACAACTCGCCATCTAGTGCTAGACTCCGTCATCAAAGATGGATGTCACAAGCTTTCTTCCCCATAAAAAGTGTGTTTGTACAAGAGAAGAGAGCACTCAAATCTCTTTTTTTTAAGTCAAATTTTTCGTCTCAATTAATCCCGCAAAACCCCAAATCTCAACTTTATATGATTTTCCCCATTAATAAAAAATTACACAAAAATCATTTTTTTGGGGCTACCCTTGCTCGGACCACCTTCTGGCCACTAGCACGACGTCGCTCCACCACCGTCGGAACCCTTGCCGCTCGCCGAAGGCCGCCGCGCCACCAACCACGCCTTCCGTTAGGGGCGGAGCTATGTTGGGGCGGGTGGGGGCCATGGCCCCCGGTACAAAATTTTGTCCATATATATGTTCCTCTTGTCAATAGCTTCGATTTGATATATTATAAGCTCAATTTTGACATTTGAGCAAAAAGTTATAAACGTTTGAAGATTGGACGCATACAAATCACTTTGAACTAGTCATTTACTTAGTTAGATATTTTTATCTTTTGTTAAACATCCAACTTTCATAATGTGATTGAACCCGAAAACTTTGAAACAATAAATTATTGTTGGGATATCTCGAATCATACAATTCTTTATTAGTATGAGGGTTTTAGTTTGAGTTTTATTTTTTAGTTACGAGCTTTTTTTTTATAGAATAGTTACGAGCTTTTAATATTTATAGATTCAATTAATTTGTATTTTGAAACATTTTTGTTTTCTTAATCTAAATGTAGTCTAAAACATAATTTATAATTATATAAGTTGTCATCACAGACTCTTGTTTATTAATGTAATTTATATTTTAAAATATTTTAGTCACTCTTCTATAAAATATGTTATCTTCTTTGTCTAAATTTGTATTTTTTATTTCTACATCTTTTTCGAAACGTACATTAGCTATGTTGGAAAAAATTTCCGGCCCCTACAATGATAAATTTCTGGCTACGCCCCTGCCTGCCGTCGTCGTTGCCTAGCGCTGCACTGATGTTCCAGTTGTTCGTTGTTGTTGTTGAACTGGGGAAGAAAGAGTTCATCAAATGGGCTTGTTCTCAAGCTGTTAGTGGGCCAAATCTGTTGGAGTAGGCCCATTTTCTAGTGCAAATCAACCCATCAGATTTTGTAAGGAGGAACAAGGAGCTTCTTGGCCTATAAATTCGACTAAAGCCAATCCAAGCCCAAATTTCATCTCGTTTCGCTCGTTATAGATTCCCGACTCGTATTTTAATTAATATTTTTTTATAAAATATTTTTTACATATATAAAATATTTATTTAAATTAATTAAATAAATATTACGAATGGGGTATTAAAAAGGAATTTATGGAATTAAATTCTTCTAGATGACATATGGGAGTAATATAATTTTAATAAATCATATATGAATTACTAGATTATTAATATTCATAACAATGATATTTTAAGCATATTAGGTTTTTGATAATTTGAAAAGAATAATAATTTGAACAAATTTTCTTTATTATAAAAGAAGTAAGAGCTTGAATTAAAGGAAGTAAATAATTAAGAAGTTTATTGAATAAATACTTGCACATGCATGTCAACTTAGACCTTATTATAATTTTTGAGATAAATTATAATAGACCTCTAGAAATAATAACACTCACAAGAATAAGAATGAGAGTAAATAAATTAAACAAAGTGGTTACATGTGAGTTAAAAAGGGATTTTTATAAATTTCTCACTTTGCATGTCCACTTAAGACTATTAACAATAATTTTTGGAAAATGTTTTTAATAATCTTTGACTTAAGAGAGAAACATGGAAATAATATTCATTTTCCTAAATTAAATAAATATTGCTTGTATGTTTTAAAAGATGAAATTCTTGGATTATTCCAACCGTTGCATGCATCTTTAAATAAGTAGAAGTATTTTTATAAAAGTTATTTTAAAAAGATATACTTGAAAATAATAATCAAGGATTATTATTATATAAAACTCCCTCCTAAACTATTAAATAAAATAATTTAGCTTATATATTCTCTTAGTGAAAGGAAAAATAAGAGAAAATAATAGTTTATTAAGTGAGATAAGAATAATATTAATAGAAATCCCTCGTTTCCAATCGAAATCAAGTTCTCTCTCTCCGAGGTGGACTAATTTCCGTCCTTAAAGCTCCACATAAAATTTATAGCTTTCAAGTACATCTCTTCTATTTATTTCCTTGAAGAAATAATAAAAAAATTACCAAACTACCCTTGAGAATTTCCATTCTCACTTGCTTAGTCTCCTTAGACTAATTCCACTATTTCCGCATTTTTGTCTGTTATTTCTCGCTCTTCGCGACAAATGCCAGACTCTAGGAAGTTCTCATCGAAGTTTTGAAGACAAAGGCTAGAAGGTTTGAGAAGATTTATGCAAGGATAGAAGGCCAAGGCAATACAACATTGAAGGAAGGAAGAAATTTTCATAGAGCTATTCAGAAGATGGTGCTGTAACACCCACTTCCTACCCTGGAGGTATTACCGCCAGTAACCCAGATTAAGACTAAATCGAAGCTACCCAAGGCTTTAAACTGACTGAACAAACTAAAATAAGGAAAATGAAACCATTTAACACCTAACAAAAGTAAGTAAAACTTTACAGCGGAAAAGAGAATAAAAGGTCTTATACAAGCCTTAACTTAAAAAGAATTAGTAAATAAATAGAACAACCTTCTATTTAAACAAAATCTTCATCCAGTCTTTCTTGAGTTCTTATTTCTGAAACTCAGTTTCGCTTTGAAGTAGTTCAATCATGATCTTCACTCAATTATAGCCATTGGAAACCTTTCTTCAACTTCTGGAGTTTCAAACATCTGAATCCGCCTCTTGAATCAACTTCTAAGAAGAACCTGATGTGTCGTAAACCAACGGTGGACACCAGCCGACCATATAAAAGAAAAGAAAATGGACGAGTTAGTCTAATGATAGACTAGCAAGTGGAGAAACTAACTTGGTTCTTATGGTTGTAACTAAACATATTGGCATCCAAATCTGATTAGACTCGGATTATGATCCAACAATTAGCAGTCTTATAGTGAAAAAGAAGGAGACTTGCATAATCAAGAGAGAGAACACCACCGCTTGTGGTTTCCTTTACGAAACATGAACAATTGTTGGGAACTCATATTAATCACATAACATTTTGAAAAGCCTCCAGCGACTAACCAAATTGACTTAATCAACGTTTGATTAAGAATCATTCATAACCGGGAGCAAGAATGACTTTCCGACTGGACGAACCATTCAGGTATATTAATGTGCCTAACGCACTTATCTTACATTACTTTCAAAACTTTTCACAAAGAGGTTGGTGATTCATAATCGGCTCGAACTATTGCCAAAATATTTTGGTATTGTAGAGATCATCGGAGTATTTCCTCCATGGTCATCTACCTTGTACCAAGATCACATGACTTAAGCTATCCTTGATCTTTCATTTGCATATGGTGAGGTAGAGAACAGAGAGTCCTATTACCCTGTCGTCTACACTGCACCGCCAATTGCACTTAGCTAGAGTGCGCATCACCCCTCTCACACGAAGAGCAGGGGAAGAGTCATGACCCACCATTAGGATTAGGCCCCTCCTAATGCAATATTGTTTTAAAGAGAGGATATTGAACCACGTTCCCCTCCCTGAAACTACCTTAATTCAATAACAATGTCTCAGCGTGAGACAGCATCCAAGGTCACCCATAACAGACCTAAATCGAGTTCTATCGCAAAACTGAACATGGTCATTATTTCTAACAAATATAACAACCTATCATTTTTTATTAAGCACACAAGTTGTTCCCAACACAAATATTAAATGGGATTCAATTCCTCATTTAATAACCATAATGCAAGAGAGAACCGTCCACTTGCCTTAGAAGACATGCTCAACGTCCTCAGCAATTCCAACAGAAATCTTTATCATCCTTCTGACAAATATAACAAAAGAATTTCTCAGCAACGAGCTCACAGAAACACCTCTTAGTTGTATTCTCAACTCCTACAACTTCCTAATCGATAAACGATTTAATTTCCGAATATCGATATATAATAAATTTTTAGTTATCATGCTTCAAGGAGCCATCTTGGCGGAATTATAACTAATAATCCGCTTCACTTTTGAAATAATTTTCTAAATAAAAATTGTTCATTAGCAATAGTTCTTATAGGTTACCAAATTTCGGATCAAACGGATTAACAACGAATCCCGAGTAATTAACCGAAGTCCCTTACCTGCCAATCGGTATCCGAAACTTGTATTCGCTATAACTGAAGATCCTGACGTCCGTTTCTCGAGTGGTTTGAACCTGTGGGACTTTATCAATGTCAAGATTATAAAAACCATAAATTTAATTAGCAAAGCGTAACCGAAAGGCCCTTACGGTGGCTCCGCAATCAACCCACTAATTAATTTCGATCGTATATACCTTCACTCGAGCCCATGGCTCGATTGGCTCGATAGTGGCTCGATCCCCGAGCCCGAGGGTGGTCGGGTATTTTCCGGCGGCAGCCCTTGCGGTGGGTGGTGGTCGGACGAGCTACCGATCGCCGGCGGCGGGGCAGCGAGGCAGAGAAGGAAGCCGGTTGTGAAGATTCGAATTCTATCTTCCCAATTGTCGTTCCGCCTAATTTCTCTCATGGTTCTGGTTATCTCCTCGCAGCAGTAACGAGCCTAGCTGACCCAAGAGGAAGAAGAAGAGATGGGTGGAGGAAGAGCTAGAGGAAGAAGGAGGTGGCCGGCGGGGGATGGATTCACGAGTCCGTCGTTGTTCCAACTCTCTCTCGAATTGTCTTTCTCTCAAATCTATCCAACTATGCGTACATATCCCAAAGAGATATGGCTTTTTTCCTTTCCCATTAAGTAAGTAAGGGTCAAAAAGAGAATTTCCCGTTTCAAAACGGGATTTTTCTCTAAGCGGTAAAATTATGTACCTCGGGTGGAAAAACTTACTAAACGAAAAACGTCCCGTAAATTATGTAGACCAATAAAACCAATTTTCCATGATTTTATCATGCTACCTTCAATTTTTAAGGCTTCCGTTTCGTATTTTCAATCCTTTACAGTACATAATTAAAAAGACGGCTTATCCAATAAATATTCTTTTTCCGCTGAAAAATCCTAAAATTCACACCGATCCATAAAATCATTTCTTTATGATTTTAGGATATCACCAACAATTTTCTAGGGTTTAATCTCCAACAAAATATTGGATTAAGCGTTAAAACGGACAAAGAGGTTAAAAGGATATCCGAGAAAAATTCAAAAATATCCTCAAAAACCACAATTATTACAGGTGCCTCAACTCTTCCATTTTAAGCCAAGAAAATCATCATCATATGAGTTGTCTTGGAGAATTATACTTGTATTTTCAATCCGTCTATTCAACCCTTTTATAATATGAGTTTTATATTCCGTTGCTACATTCATTATAAAACAACTAACATTGTAATGAATGAATATTCTTTTTAATGAATAATTCCGCTTTCAGTCATTGTCCTTTAATTATGTCTTATTAAATTATTTACAGCCTTGGGTGACTTTGGACGGTAAAATCCGAGGTCACTAACGGTAATACTCATCATTGTAAAATAGGGTGTTACATCTAAATTTGGTTTGTAGTTCAAGTAATATTTTGATTTTATTTGCTCAATGTACCACCAATTTTGCAGGTTTAAATTTTTCAAATTTAAATGAATACAACCCTCGTACATATGAAATTGCGAATAGTCAACAATATATGATATTGTGTCTTTTGTTTAAAGAAAAATGATATTATGTCTTCATACATAATGTTTATATTTTTTTCTAAGAGAAGAATCTCAAGTATTTAAAAGGAAATAAAAAGTCATTTTGTAAATATGTGTATAATGCCTTTCAAATAAATATTTAAATACTTATTGTATTTTAATATTAGTATGTATTCCCGTACCTTATATGGGTTTTTTCTTAAATAAAATATTAATAATAAAATATTTTCAAATATATTTATTATCCGAGAAAAATAATCATATAAATGCTTAAATATAAATTTTGAATAAATATTTAAAAATAAACTATAAATTTTGATTATTTGAAACAATAATATTTTATTAGCATTACGAATTAAATTAATATCCACAACATGATAATTTATTTAATTATGAAAATAAATAAGTAATAAGATAAAAACTTATGAATTTATTATATACATGAGACCGTTCAAAATAACTTAATTATAATGATATGAGATTGTACGTACATTAACATTACACTATCTTTATATTAAATTTAATTATCTAATCCAAGCATATGCATTCTATCTAAATATAAAATAAATATCATTATATTTGTATAATATATAACATAAAAATATCTTAATAGTCTTCCTATTTATCATATCCAAATATAAAAGATTCTTTTTTTAAAATTAAGAATGAAATTTTCTATCCATTGATTATGGTGATATAAGATTGTACATCAATTACACTATCTTTATATTAAACTCAATTATTTTGTCAAAGATTGATTTTAATAAATGTGGTGGTGTGGTCCAAGGTGACATATGTCGTTTAATAATTATTTTTTACATTAATATATAGTTATGATGATTCATCAAAATTAATACAACTTTTATAGTCATAAAGAATATAAAGATTAGGTAAAGAAAAATGGGTAAGAAAATGTACAAATGTTACTTTTGCCCAATTTTAACAACTTCTTAAAGAAATTCATAATAAATTCCAAAAAAATTGGGAAATCCCCAGCACCAATTTTTTTTTCTTTTATCGGAAGTGGCTTCGTTACAATCTTTTTCAAGGTTTGCTTTTGTATCAAACTCTGGTTAAAGTATGAGATTTGTTTCTTAGTTAGAGATGATGTTTCGATGTTATTCGATGATGTATTTCTTGTACCTTTCTAAGCGAATCGTCACATCTCTCCAAGTCAGTTGCATGTTGTCTTGTGCTCTGATGATTTTATATGCATATGTTAGTCATCTACTCACGAAAACGCCTTTCTCCTACTTGGACTCAAGTCTCTTTGACTTCCTTACTCGGTATTTACTGATTGGACGCATGTGTTAGTTGTTATAGTTTATACAGCTATCGAGTCTTATCTCAATCTACCAGCCTTATGTTAGTATTTTAAATTTCTTTCCTTATTAAAAAAAATTAACTAAAAAGTGTTTTTTATAAGCTCTACGAAATATCCTTTTCTCAAGTAAATAAATCTCTATTTTCTAATCTTTTTCTTTTATCTCTTAAATATCTTGAGAGTGGCCACTTATAGAAGGAAAACGGAAAGCCAAATCGGAACACTTTTCCTTCAGTTGATATCTGTTACCATATACACTTCTTCAATTTATCTGTTTTTAGATCCAATCCCTAATCAGTCCCCTTTTGTTCGTAATTGATTTTCGTCGATTCTCCCAAGTCCCAACAGTTCAGCATTCCGATAAGCGTTTTGAAATCGTGTTTGGATTCATCTGCTCCGAAGACCTAAAATTGATCCTCTAATTCAGGCTCTTTGTTCTCGCAGCTGTACTCAGGGATTTCATCGAGGTTTTGCAGGTAATTCGTGTCATGCTCTGGGTTTTTCACTTGAAGGATGTGATGTGATGCATTAGGCCTTAGAGAAAGTTAGGGTTTCTGTGGTATTATATATTGTGCGTTTTTTTTGTCTCACTGCAAATGGGCGCCGTTTCAAGTTCTCGGCATCGAGCAGACGATGTTTGTGGCCATAATAACAATTCGGCGCCGCTGAAAAATCCTCCCTCTCCGAATTATTGTAGTGACTTAAACGATATTCATTTAGCGAAGAAACCCAGGTTCTCGCTCAGCCAAAAAGCTCGTGGATTTTTCGGTTCATCGAACAAATCAACCGAAATATCCGCTTCTAGATTGTACAAGTACCCACAGACCAAATCCCAATTGAGGAGGGAAGTTCACGCCCCTTGCCGAGTTAGCAAATTCGGGTCAGCGCTGAATTCGAATAGGGCAGATAGGAATTGGCAGACTAGGGCTGAAGAAGGAGTCCCCGGTGCTGCCATGGGGAATGTATTGAGAAGGAATTATGAAGTTGCCAGAGATAATATTTGGCAAGCCGTTCGGTCTCTGAACAAGGAACCTGAAACTGATGTGGAGGATGCCAGTGATGATTCGAGCGTTGAAATAATTGAAAATTTGGAAGAACGGAATGAAGATGGGTCTGTGATATCAGATCATAGGTTGCAGGATGCAAATGGGCTATCAGTGAGTTCACAGAAAATAGATGGGAAGCTATTGGAGGATGGAACCATTCCAGCTTCGTCTTCTGAAGTTTCTCATCTGACCAAAGTGGAGGATGCTGGGAAGGTGTTAAAATCTATGTCTCTTAGTTCAGAGCGATATGTGGACTGCGTGCCTCCACATAAAAAGTTGTTTGAGACCGCCAATAGATATAATCCTAAATTGCGCAGGTTGCAGTCTGACATCCAGTTGGAGGAGACCCGATGGGATTCATATAGATCATTGCGTTTAGAGAAGAAGCTGAAGGAGGAAGAGGAGGTAGAAGCTGTTGATTCTGCACTCCTTAGAGAGCCATTTGTGCCACTTGAAAAGGAGGACGAAGAAGCAGTTGCAAAGGCCTTCTCAAACTTCAACAGGTACAGCCTTGGAAATTATAAATATAGTCTTCTATATATTGTATATGGACTGTCATTGCTATATACTTGTTTTTGTCTCTTTTCAGAAGGAAAGTTCTTGTTGCTCATGAAAGTTCAAATATTGAAATCACTGGAGAAGCATTGCAGTGCTTGAGACGTGGGGCATGGCTCAATGATGAGGTATCTCCTTTTTATACTTTGGATACTTCACACTTACATTGTTGTTATTTTTGAGATTAATCCATAGAAGATGGAACTTATCTATATTTACTGGATGGTTATTTTGTTGTTATTGATACTTCTACTTGGTTGTGTAAATTGCTCTTCTGCAGGTCATCAATTTGTACCTTGAATTGTTGAAGGAAAGGGAAAGAAGAGAACCAAAGAAGTTTTTGAAATGCCATTTCTTCAACACCTTTTTCTACAAGAAGGTTAGGATTACGTAAACTATAGTATTCGATGATTACTTGGCACTGTAGTTTCAAAGTATTTTTAGCTGAATGATTCCGTTTGCATTAGGGAAACCCTGTGGTATCTCCTGATTATGCTATCTATTGATACTTCATGATGTCGAGTCATGTTGATTGTTACCAGAATCCAGAATTTAATGTAAAGAGACTATTATAGCTGTTTGTCCTGTTAAAATTTGTTCTTGATTTATAATATCTAGATCTAGATTTGGCCCTGTAACAGAGATTTAACATTTTCATTCTTTATCGCAAAAACATGTGCATTCACTATTTTGAGTTGAGAATTAAACAATATAAATGTTACTCCATTCCTAATATTATGCTTTCTTTGGAGCAAGTCAAAAAAAGGTACTTGAGGTATAAAAATGCTAGTGATTATCCTATATATTAATACAATGCTCTTCTTAAGCATTATCAGCATCTTTTACATTGGTGATTAATGGTAATAATACTTTTCGTTAGTAATTGTGAACTATGAGTTTTCGTTGCTGTCAATTTTCTTTCTGCTTTTTGTTTACTGTTTTTATGAAATTGATGTTTTTGTTTTATATTTATGGGGATATTTCATCTTCTCCTCTACATAACTTTATTAAATCTCTCTCAGATTATGCTTTTGTAATCTATATACTGTAATAATTCTCCTTGTCATCGTATCTATCTTTCACCTATGCAGCTTATAGGAGGGAGGAGTGGCTATGACTTTAAAGCTGTTAGAAGATGGACCACTCAGAGGAAGTTGGGATATGGCCTAATAGAGTGTGAAAAGGTAAATTTTGTCTTTGCTTTATTTTAATTATTTCACCATCCACTACCTGTAAATATGTTTTGGATCTGATATTTTTATCTTGCTTTTGTAACTTATGTTAGATATTTGTTCCTATTCACAAAGAGGTGCATTGGTGCTTAGCAGTAATCAACAAGAAAGACCAAAAGTTTGAATATCTTGACTCACTAGGAGGAATAGATTCCCGAGTCTTGAAAGTATTGGTAAGCACAAGATGTATCTTATTTTAATTGGTTTTATGTGCTTGAATTCCTGGTCTTGTTTGGACTTCAGTGGACATTTTTTTCTCTTATACTTGAATGTTTTGATTGCATCACCTTTAACTACTGTTTCCCTTATTAATATATTTTCAATTTGAAGTTATCTCATACTCTCATGCTGTAGCTTATTCCTTCTTTGAATTGATTATGATAATAAATGGAATTCTGAGCACATTTTTAGCATTTGAGTGGCTATTCAAGACACTTCGTTGTTGATTTTTTTTTATATAAGGTGAACTGTACATTATGATCTTAGGATTAGTTTTGTTATATGAAGTTCTTTCAATTAAAATCACTTCTCAGCTTTCAGTTTTAACTTATGGCAGGCCAGGTATTTTGTGGATGAGGTCAAGGACAAGAGTGGCCAAGATATTGATGTGAGTTCATGGGAGTGTGAATTCATTAAAGAACTTCCAGAACAGGAGAATGGGTAACTTATTTTTTGTCATTCACATTTTCTTTAAAGAAGTTACTGACATTAGTGACTTTACATGCAAAGTGTCTGTCTTGCACTCTGAAAAGCCATAGATAAAGATAGAGTGAAACTGGGATCTTCCTTTTCCCACATGTTAAAGTAGGATGGTCCAAAGTGTCTGTCTTGCACTCTGAAAAGCCATAGATAAAGATAGAGTGAAACTGGGATCTTCCTTTTCCCACATGTTAAAGTAGGATGGTCTTTCGGCATAAATTTAGCTACTTATAAGCATATCTGTTTTCTTTGTGCAGATACGACTGTGGAATGTTTATGATTAAATATGCTGATTTCTTCAGCAGAGACATAGGGCTCATTTTCAATCAGGTATGTGCTAGTGTTACAGTATCAATCCTATTTATTAACTTTCACATTGTACTTTCAAATAAAATGATTGCCTTGGTAAATAGTAGTAATAATAGGATGAAGATTGAAGACTGCGTGATCATGCTCCTCTGTTGCATGATCATGCTCCTCTGTTGTAGTTGTTCCTCTTGGGTCTTTCGGGCGTACTCTCCCCTGATATATCAGGTTTGGAATGCCCCCATCTTTGGCCCCCCAGATTCCGCTGCAACGGAACTCCACTGGGTCAATGTTGTGGTTGCTGCTGTAGTTGTTGAGGAAATTTTTTAAAGCTGAACAAAACTCAATGCTGGACAGTATAAAATGTCATCTTTTCTAAAATGAGTATAAAATTAAAGAGCATATAATTAATGATAATTTCTCGGCTTATGAATATTCTTCCACGGTTTCTCTTGACGTTTTTCTACTCTTTTCTGCATCAAAGGAGCACATGCCTTATTTTCGACTGAGGACCGCAAAGGAAATTTTGCAGCTGAGAGCCGATTGATAGGGTGAATGAAGGGCGATCTCTCAGCAACTGCATTAATGAAACAAGCTGCTACAATCTATTCAGATGGATGTTAATGGTGGTATGATATGAATTCTGAAACTGTGATGTAACCTTCCAATAACATTATTGAAAGATGGAGGTTCATCCCTAGTCTTGATTTCAATTGGCTGGGAAGAGCACCTCAAAGGTAGCCTTAAGAGGCATGTATAGAAAAATGTAGTGAAATCCTTGTTTTGGCATTTAGAGTTAGGACAGATCTGCATTATCTGAATTAATCGTCCACAACTTCTGTTTGATATTTTGGTCAGTTTAGGCAGTTAATGGGATCTTGTGGATTTTTGCGGTCTGATTAGAAAACAGTTTGTGCGGTTTCTGGGTTCATTCACATTCTGTCTCCAGTGCATAAAATGTTTCGTGTTGATATATAGTGACGTTTGCGATGATTGTAAGGATGCTTGCTTGAGGAATATCAATTTTGAACCTTTTTATTGCATACTAGGGGCTCATTTGGTATTGATTATGGAAAATGAAAGGGTCAAGTAAGTGTATATAGTCTATCTTTAGTGTATGTTTTATTTATCAAAATGATAACTAATTACCCCTCTTTTTTCATTTTCCATGCAAATGTTAAACTAATCTTCCACATTTTCATATAATTTTGTTTCATATAAATACTTTTATACCAAACGGCCCTAACATCTTCAGCCTCCATAAAAGCTAATGCCGTATACATACTTGCATAGACTTTATGGACATGTTTAGCAATAGTATGGCACAAACCATATACACCATTATTCTTTATCAGTCATCTTATCGATTATCTTATTGAGTTTTACTAACAGCCTTGTGAATTCAAAGTAATTTACCAGCAAGTCATGTCCAGCATAAACTGTATGTTAACTTGGGGATTCCAAGTAATTATAAGAGTAATGCTAAAAATGTAGAAGAATTTTCTGTTGCAATGAATGCTGTACTTAACCAGTATACGCTAAATAGATGCCATTGGAACAAAGATGCGTGCTTGGAATTAAGAAGCAAATAATATGAATCTCCTCATGGACTTGCATCAAGAATAGTTCTAAGAATACAATGTTGAAAGAACTCTTAAATTATGAAGTGAATTACAAGAACAATCATATTAGCTATCTTGATTACTATAACATGCTTTGGAAAAGATAAAACTTTGGCATTCTTGTGCTTGCTTTGCTTGCAAGTATACCAAACAAAAGAATTCAAACTTTTTCTCTGATTCTGCAGACAACGAATCATCATCATGAAGATGATGAAACCTTGAAAGTCTTATATGCAGGATGAAGCAAGCCCAACTCATCCTTCACCTCAAGAGGACTCTCAGTCTCATTCCTCACCCTCTTCACTCTCCTACTACCCAAAGACTTGTGTGTAAACCCATACATTTCCAAGATCTGATTATCCCCAAAATTGTAAGCCCTATCCATCTGCTTCAAACACCGCTCCACCGGATAATCCCCGAATTTCCCACACGGCTTGCAACCCACAAAGTGAGTAACCAATGGCCACCGATGATCGCCCAGACCCGGATGGTAGTTCTCAATCATCTCCTCATACCTATCCACCAAAATCCCCCAATACCCATGAAGATAATACGCATTCTCAAGATAAACTTTTGCACCCCATTTGGCCCTTTGTGTAGCCAGAAGATAAACCATGGCAGATTGATCATCTGCCTCAAAAACCGGTCGGTTTTTCAGCTCTCTTGTGAGGACCTTCCCAGCTTCATCTCTGATCTTGCCTTTTGGCCCCATGGGCGCCCAATCATCAAGCAAATCTAACGCCCATTGGGTGTTCCTTAGCAGGAAGGAACCAGTGTTCAACCCAATCCAATTCTTTTCATCATACACCATTTCGTTCCAACCGTGCATCACAAGGTTCACATCCTTGTACCTCTCCCATGGAAGCTCGAATGCCATGTCAGTGAACATGGCGTCACTGTCCATCCACCATAGAAACTCGATTTCAGGATGCGAAAGCAGCAGCTTCCTTATCAATGGAAGCTTCGCCCAAAATCCGGCCATCTCAGCATCCAGAAGAGCCATGTTGTAGAAGATCTCGATCCCGTGAATCCTGCAGTAATCGATCTTGTTCTTAATCGATTTCAACAAGTAATGGTCGCCCACGGGATTCTCACACGGTTTCGGCGCGGAACCAGTGACCAGCAAAACCCTAGGTTTATTGGGCTGTAAGAAATTGGGGAATTGGGGGTTTTCCTTGAGCCATTCAGCCCTCTGCTCGTCCCAATCCGAGATCTTGGGCCCTAAAGTGTAAGGCTTATTCGGATCCTTCTTCTCCTCCTCCGGCTCCTCGTCCACGAAAATCTTGTTGACGTCGAACATCTCGTAGTTGTTAGGGTTGGCCTCTTGCTTAGCCGAGTCGGTGCCGGAATCTTTGGAATCTTCCAGGACCCGGCGGGTGTGGGTGAGTCGGGTCTGAATCAGCTCCAGATCCTGCTCCGGGGTGCCGAATTCTCCGGCTCCAATCATGCCGCGGAGGACGACCACGGTGAGGGCGAGGCAGAGGAACGTGACCTTGGCGTGCTTGATTGCCCTGTGGATCTGGGCACTCCGGCGAGGGCCCACACACCGCTCTAGCATTGTGTCAGGATTCGAATTCGGGTCGGGGTCCGGATCCTGATTTCTTCGGAGGGTTTGTGGGGAATGAGAAGGAATTGAAAGTGAAGGTGATTTTCAAGATCTGGTCTGTGAATCTGAGAAGATATTGAGGTTGAAGATGGAGAATAAGAAGAGTGGGGAATGAGAACGCGGGATTTGTCGGTGGGAAAGAACAGGGAAGAAGCTGGATGGAGTAGAAGAGAGCGTCTTTCTTATTTAATGATTTTTATTTATTTTTTGGTCCCGACAAGTTTTCTTATCTATTTATTTAATCATATATTTCTTTAATTATTCATTTTCAAGGTTGATGGAAATCCAAATTTTATTTACCGTGATATGTGAAAAAATATTACACGTAAAATGTGGGCTAGGCTATTGGAATGAGATTACACTGATTTGTCATTTGTGGAATTTAGGAGCGGCAGCCGGCGATAATGCGGTGGTAGTGGCGATTAATTGTTGTGGGTTGCATTTGCATACATGTTTTTACATTATTACATCTACCCAACTGAAATATCAAGTTGAGTTTTGAGTTTAATTTATACAAAATAATTTTTTATAATGTGTTATAAGAATCCTATATAAGAATAGTTTATTTAAAAACTAATTTCAAAAAATAAATAAAAAATCTTAAAAAACCTCAAAAATTTTTACCTAATCAAACTTTACCATTTAATTTTTTTTTATGATACAATACACTATGTCTATATAGAAGTTGTTATAAAGGAACCCACACAAATAGGAATATTTGAACATGGCATTGTAGTAGTTCAATTATTGAATTTGGGTTTTCTTTAATAATTTTTTTACTATTTAAATTTATAAAATATAACTCCGAAACTGCATTTGAAGGATTCAATCGAGATGAAGAGACGTGCCTTAGCATAATTGCACGTAGATACGGATCTGTGAGGAGAAGAAAATTATTAAAAGTAGTCAACTGATAAACAGAAATGGTTGTTGGTACTATTAATTTAGCCGGCAAAGGTCGTTTGAAGGTACTATTGATGGTTAGATATTTTGGACTTAAAGAACGGGTTAAGAAAAATCTGGACATGGGCTTTCCCCCATAAATGGGCCTTCGTGGCATGGGTCATTGACTCATGATGGGTGGTCCATTAGATGCGTGCGCAATTATAAGGTGCATTAATAATTTAGGATAACAATCAGTACAAAATTAGATAAGCAAACTCAATAATAAGCCAGCATGAATACTAAAATTTGGACAAATTGGCCTTTTATTTCATTTTGTGCAAAACACAATTTTTTTTATAAAACTTGTGTCTGGTATTGTAGTTACCAATTACATATATTTTTTTTATATATACGTATTTCGGGTTGATTGAGCAGAGTTGGTCTATATATGTAATTTTTTTACCAAAAAAAATTACATAAAATTTATTCTTATTAGGGAAAAAATATACTGTTGAAACTTCATATATTTTTCACATTAAATAAAGTAAAATATATACAAGGTAACAAGGAGTAAGTAACTTGTAAACAAAATATGAATACTGTAGGAAATTTTAAAATAAAGGTCCACTTATGTTGGTGAAAACAGTGGGAGTGTGCGATTTCAAATAACAAATTTAAAGGAAAAAAAAAAGAAGTTAAAAAGGGTGAAACCTTAGAAAAGTGTAGTGTGAAGGACAAAATAGTCATTCCGCGAGGACTCTTTTTCTTTCTTGACCACTCCCGTTACCAGCACTGACAATCACAACCACGCTTCTCATAGTTCTCAATTTCCCGGTTCAGAATTGAGAAGCTTCCTAGCGCGTCCGAGTAGCTCACTTGATCTGCGTAGAAAATGGTAAGAGATATCCGCTAATTCTATGTTTTTTCATTGATTCCTTTTCTTCTCATTCATGATCTATTATTTGGTGTTGGCACGTTCTGTTTCTTGTTCAATTTGGGCTTTGTTGTCAAACTTTGGATTAGGGGCGTTTGGGGGTAATCTGCTTTTTTCGATCGACCAAAGCGATGAATAAGGAGACTACCGGTACTCACATTAGATCAATTGATAAGAATTTTGATGAACGGTTACGCTTTCGTTGTAATGTTTTATCAATCGGTAATGCTAGGGTTTTGTATTTTACTCGATTTCTGCTAAGATTCTTGTGTTGCGCATCCTGAATTTTGATTTTTAGAGAGAAATGTGCTATTTCTTCTGGACTCTCAGAGTGATAGTGCTTAATCAACTTCCCCTTTCGGAAAAAAATATAAACTCCCCTACCATTTTTCCTTTTTTTATATATATATATATAAATAGATACATGAACTGTTGTTTAGAGTGATAAGGGAAGAGATTGGAGTTTTTTCCCAACGCCACAATCATAAGTGTTTGTAATGGCTATCACTCATGTAATGATTTGTCTTACATCACTTTGTGTTCCCCTAGTTATGGAATGACACAAATTTTGTGAAGGCAAAGAGAAGGGCAAAATAGATTAGAGGGTCAAGAACATGTTGTGCCCCCTTTTAATGCAGACGGCAGGGCATGTTTGTAAGCTGTAACTTTAGTTTATTCTTCTTGTGATCAAATGCGCCTATATCCTGCAAAGTTGATAGAAGTGTAAGCACATTACTGCTGAGTCCATTCAACCAATCAGAAATTTGGCATTGAGTGTGAACTGTTGAGATAGGAAATACTATTTCGTAATCTTAAAGCTGTGAAAGGAAGCTCCATGCCTAATCATGTAGGGAATATGTCATGTATCAACCCATAAGTCACACTCAATGAAAACCCCATAGGGAGATAAAGAAGTTTGAAGGATATCAATGATGGTCATGTCATTCTTACTATTGAAGAGCTAAGAGAATGAATCTAATCCCTTAGGATCCATCATATCATTCTGTTCTTCATAGGCTGCTCTTGCTGTTTGGTTGGTATTTGATTTGGAAGTATTGCATTGTAATAACATTGCTATTACAGGATGGACAAGACACTGATGATTCAAAACAAAGTACAGCTGACATGACAGTATTTGTAAGTTCCTCAATCCTTAACTAGTTTTCCAGATATGGTGTAACTGTGTAAAAAGTTCTTAGGCATCACTCTTCTACTACTTGAATTGCTGTAAAATGTTGGATATGGCTGTGTACATGTGTCATGAGTTTCATGACTCATGGCATGGTAAATTGTCTTTCTAACTGAAAGGATATATGCTTTTGCCCAAGGTTCCATGTTCTGACTCATTGCAAGCATCTGTACTGTCTGAATTTTCTGTGCAAATTGAGAAAACATCATTTCAGTTGGAAACAATTGTTTAATTTTGCAAAGCAATACAACATCTTGTGCTTGCAGCCCTAGAAGCGTAAATAATCAGCTAATGACTAACAAATTGTGTTCTTTCAGGTACAAAATCTTCTCCAGCAAATGGTAAGTTCATATCGCTACATCTTGACGTGTTTAGAATCTCTTGCCCATTTTATGTTGATGACTGCTGACTGCCAAATGATCTATCTTACAGCAAAGCAGGTTCCAAACAATGTCTGAGTCCATCATTACGAAGAATATCCTTTCAGACACTATTGATATGCTTGTTTGAATTTTTATTTATATCAATTTTTTTTATTCTCCAAAAATAAAGATCGTTATTTGTGGAAGTGAAAATGAATGCCTAATTTGAAATAGATAGCCTTATCTAAATAGAAAGCTGAGTTTGATGTCTTCCACTTGCCTAAGCTGTAGAGGGCTAGTGGTTAGTGGTTGAGATTGTCAATTTGCAGCTGATGCTGACAACCTTTACATCTATCTGGTTTACAATATTTGCTTATTTTCTTAGTTTTAAGAACAGAATTAGTCTTGTCAAGTACAGGAATAAACATACTGGACCTCGTACATTTGTCAGAGCCTTTAACACTCATCTTTGTGGCCCTGCTGCTTGCCCTTTGAACACCATCTTGTCAACTTCATATCCTCATTCTCCTTCCCAAAATGAAACTAAAAGTACCAATCATTTTTTCATGTTGTTATAAATAGCTGTGTAATAATTTCCGGTGTCCAAAAGAGTTGAAATTACTGTATGTTTATTCACTTTCCCATTTTGATATTCTTGACCTTATTATACTCGATGAAATGGGAAACCGGATTGGTGAGTTGGAGCAGAGCATTGATGAACTTAAAGCAGAAATCGGTGCAGAGGGTTCTCCTTCCCCTTCAGCTGCTGCCAGACCAAAAGCACAAGAAACAAAGGAGGATGAAGATTAGTTCATATGGCTTTCTCACAATGTGCTCCACGTAGTAACTAGGGTGTTGTTGAATGTTCTTTCTTGGTTTGTGGTTGCAAAATGATGAATTGCAGCGATTTTATTCTCGGGTTTGAGTTTGAGATTGAACGTCTTTTTATTGAACATTATAGTTTCACTCTCGGTTTATGTGCTACAGCATATGATTTTGAGACAATTTGAATTGTATTTGTTTCACCTGACCCGAAATTGTGAGTCTTTATTATCTTCTTGATGATTTTAGTTTCATTCTTCTTCTCCTCACGAGTTAAATAATCATCTATTAAGCAAAGTTTTGTGCCTACTTAAGCAAAGCCTCACGCCTCTTCTTGACATCATCATTTGAATTTATGTAAAAAAACATTAAAAAATACTTGTAAATGATTGGGGCAACAATTAAACAAGACTCGAGTTTTTTGAGTCGCATAGAACACAAAGTGCACATTAGAAAAATCCTAATTTAAAATGTAAGTAAAGATATGAAATGATTGTGGTTGTTGGAATATCAACGTTAATATAAATAGGTTTTTGCTAAAATAGAAATCCAAGTTATGAAATGATCGTGGTTGTTGAATTATCAACATTAGTTAGGGTTCTGCTAAAATCGAAATTTAATTTATCAGAAAAATATAAATCTATACTAGTTAAACTCATACGACTCAAATTTATTTATTTTAGAAATAGGATATTTATGAAAAAATAGTGAAAATTTCAATATAATTTGGTATGAATAGGTTATTGTGAGCGGATAAACCAAACATAATACCATAGTTATTTTCGCTATAAAGGTATTTATTAAAATTACTACGCAATTATTTTCGTTATTTTCCATATAAAATTATATGACGGTTATGTAACTTAATGGAAGATTCTATCTTTTATTAAAGATAGAATTAAAGTTGAAGAAAGGGTGGAATATTCCTTACTTGGGCTTTAAGGCAGTTGGCCAGCCCTAGAAGGATAAGATTTTCGGCCTGATACAGGGGCGGAGCGAGGGGGGCGAAGGGTGGCGGTCGCCCCCCCTTTCCCCGTTCTGATAAGTAATAATAGATTCCATTTCAAGTAAAAGTATCTAAAATAATTTGGAATAGTGGCAACGCGTTCAGCCTTCCACTCTTTGGTCCCGTGTTCAAAACTGACGACGACGCTCACTGGTCACTTCCTTTCTTTTTACTTAATGTGGCATGTTATTTGTTTTTTTTTTATGTGAGACAAATTAATTCAGTATATCTACTAAGTACTAACTACTCTAGTAACTAGTGGTGAGTAGTTTAAAATGTAAATAGTTTAAGTAATATTTCATTTTTTTTATGTGAGACAAAAATTGACGCATACTAAAACCAAAATACCATTTTTTTTTTGGGTTTAAAAAAGCAAAATAAAATTATCGTTAACATACTCTATATTGGTCAATATCTAAGTAATATTTCATTCGTAATTTCGTAGGAATTAGAGTGGATATTTTCTTTCTTTTTTTTGGTAAGATATTTTAATGTGGATGATTTTGTTCTCTTTTTTAATGTTTTGATGAATTTTCAATTTTCAGTGGATGGCTGATAAAGCAGGGGGCACAAGACTGAAAAGTCGAAAGTTTTGGTGAAAATATCTTTCCAACAAAATGTCATACATCGACTTGGATTCATTTTTTACCCCTACCGAGTTACCGCTGGAAATAATCGGAGCTTTTTACGGCACCTAAGAGTATCTGGAGGAATCACATTCACTCGTTCAAAATCTCTTCGCAACACTTTGCATATCTCAAAAACTCAGGAAATTTGTTGGAATTCCAAAGTGTTTTTTAAAGAAAATAGAATGGGACTACCTTTATGTTGATATTTTCTTTCTATGTATTATATCTTTGATAGTGCGTTTAGTTAAAGTATACAGTATATCGACTATAACAGTATTTTAAAAACTTCATGATTCGAAAAAAGTAAAAAGTAGTAATACTTGAATGGTAAGTTTAAATTATTATTTTTCCTAAAAAGCCATGAGAAGATGCCAAATAAATTCATATTAAATATTTTTTTCTTAAATTAAAAAAAACAGATCCAGGGAGTAGTAGTAGGAAGAAGAAAGACGCCACTCGCCAGGCGCCAGCCCATAAAAAAACAAATAAAATAATAATAACGATGAATAATTGAATTTCCGAATTTCCGTGTTTCCGTATTCATGTTAAAGTTCTTCCCCCTTCTCAAGTTTTGTTCTACATCTGGCCAACGGAAGACAGCAGCCATTCACTCAATTTTTTTCCACGCACTTTCTCCACCCTTCATATGTTTGCTTTGCAGATTCTCCCTTTCACTTCCTCTTCTTCTTCCTCTACCTTTTTTTCTAGTTCACCTCTCGCATCCCCCTTTTTGTGTCGCCTTCTTCAACGTCCATACCTTTACTTGTGATTTGGGTTTATTGTAGAGTTTCAATCAAGCGGATAATCCAGGTGGGTATCTCCTGTTCTTGCTGATTTCTGTATTTGGATATGTGTTTTAATTTGGGTTTTCGCTATTTTGATGATTTATGTGGTGATTTGGCTTTTTTGAGTAGTTTTCTTTGTGATCTGAACTTCTTGCAAATGATGGCCTTTGAATGTTCATTACAGGGACTCAAATTTTAATGCTTCACCAAGATGCCTTTTTGATGTAAACTAATCTATGATCTGGATTATAAACTGAAATTAATTTGAAAGTCTTAGATTCATCATTACTTGACACTTGCATCAATTCAGGTTTACTAACAGATGGATATCATCTGCTGGATTTTTAATGCTTTCAATTTTAGGTTATCTTGAAGAAAGAACATATGGTCATTCAACCATCTATTCTTCTTTTACTTTTGTGATTAAACGAAATAGCATTGTGTTGATGGTGTCGATAATGAATTAGAACTGAACAGTTCATATTACAGTTAATTAAACATTGGAGTCTTGCTTCTTTGAATAACCAGAACTACAAAAGTGCTAAAGCTACAATCTTTTCCTTTTGCAGCAATCATGTTCAAAGAAACTATGTTAGCATCTACTGAAGAAGAAATAAAGGTGAGTTTCGGCTACAAATGCAACGGAAAGGAAGGTGTTGACAATGGTTCTTTCAGACTACGTAGGACAAGCCGCTCCTTCTCCTGTCTTTCTGGAGCCGCCTTGAGCGCCAACACAACATTAGCAAACACAAACATGTGCAACGGTTTAATATGTGCTGAAATACTTCCAAGCTGGGACTCTCCAAAATCATTCCAAAGAATCCCATCTTCTCCATCACTTTCATCAAAGATGGATATGCTGTCATCTTCTTTACAAAGCACTCTTTCCAACTTAAGTTGTAGCTCACCTGAAGATGACTCATATCTTTTTAAGTCGAATTTTGCTTCTTCGCCATGTGAGAGTTTCCTTAATGCCATGGAAGTCCAAGTGGCTGGTGGAGCAGCTGGTGAAGATAGAGTTCAAGCTGTTTGCTCAGAAGAAGACGGTTGGCTGTTCTGTGCAATCTATGATGGGTTTAACGGAAGAGATGCTGCTGATTTTTTGGCTGGTACATTATATGACACCATCTTGATGAACTTGAACTCTGATCTAAAACATGATTTGGAGGAGAGTAAAATTCCCAAAATCTCCCAATCAATTGAGATACCCGTAAGAAAGAACAGACAGAATTTAAGAGAAGTTGATCCTTTTAGGAGTTATGGTTCACTTTCTGAAGTGGATTCGTCATCTGATAAATTTAGAAGTGTGGTTCTAGAATGTCTGTGTCGTGCTCTTAATCAGGCTGAGAATGACTTCTTATCAATGGTGGAGCAGGAAATGGACGACCGTCCAGATTTGGTATCTGTTGGATCATGTGTGTTGGTGTCACTTTTGCTGGGGAAGGATCTTTATACCATGAGTCTTGGTGATAGTAGAGCTGTTTTGGCAAGAGATGGTGGTTTTGAAGGATTAAATGCTATTCAGCTCACTGATATACATTCTACTGATAATGAAGTTGAAAGATCTAGGCTCTTATCAGACCATCCTGATGATCCTTCGCCTATTTCTGCTGGAAGAGTTAAAGGAAAGTTGAAAGTCACCCGTGCCTTTGGTGTAGGCTACCTGAAGAAGGTAAAACTTACTGAATTACAACTTTCAAGTTTTTTTAAGATGGTTGAATGACAACATTTTATGTCCTTGTTATTTAAGAATAATGGCAGTTTTATAGATCAATAGCTATAGGGTTTGTTTGAAGTTATGCAATATAAAGAACTTAAGCATTATCAGGCATAAAAATTCAGAATGCAAATATTTGATTTAATTTGCATTTAGTTCTTGACCAAAAGCACATCATATCAGTGTATCATAAATTAGTGTGTTTTGGGCTTACTAAACAACACTTAAATCCTTTGTTTTCCAATTGTGATTCAAAAGTGCTCCAACTTTGAGTTGTTGTTTTGTTTATGCAGAAAAACTTGAATGATGCTTTGATGGGAATTCTTAGAGTTCGTAACTTGATAAGCCCTCCTTACGTCTCTACAAACCCTTCAATCAACGTTCACAGAGTATCAGAAGCTGATCGCTTTGTGATAGTAGCAAGTGATGGATTGTTTGACTTCTTCACAAACGAGGAAGCAGTAAAACTTGTGCACTCTTATATTTTGAGCAACCCATCAGGGGATCCCGCAAAGTTCCTGCTTGAGAAGCTCATGGTTAGAGCTGCTGACTGTGCCGGTAATGCATATCTTCCTATTTTTCTTTATTTCTGTTTAGCTGCGTAACAAAATAAAGTTATTCTTAGTCATTGAATCATCTCTTCTTGTCCTATTGTTAGATGCTAGCACTTGGAAGTTTCTATACTTATTTTGATGAATATGACAATGAAATTTATCTATTTTTGTCGAACAAAAAGAAAAACAGTCACCTTATGTTATGAAATTGTCTGGATGTGTTCTCTCAGGATTTACTATGGAAGAGCTTATGACAATCTCGCCACCAAGGAGAAGGAAATACCATGATGATGTGACCGTAATGGTGATCATACTAGGAACCAACAAACGAACTTCTAGAGCTTCAACTTTTCAATAAGTAGAATATTTTTCTTTGTTTTGGGTCACTATGCAAAAAACTAGAAGAAGAAAAGTTGATTTTTTATGTACAATCAAAGATCAAAACTTGTATAAGCTGTATGATCTTCCCAATTTGATGTTCATAGACATCAACAAGATTGGAAGACTTGGCTGTTGATAGAGGCTGTACTCATTGCAAAATTGGTCGAAGATAAAAGATTGACCTGTTTTGCAAGTGTTTGAGCTAATGATAATGGATTTGCCAAGAATGTTTTGATGTATAAGTTTTTGCTACAACGTGCATTACCAAATCTACATGTTTCTAGCTGCGCTACATTCATAATTTCATATGTTGTTTGCGTTCTGCAACTCTTTGGAGAACTCGACTGATTTCTACCTGTGTGAGAAGCTGTAAAGGAACAAAAACCATATCAGTAAATATTTTGCAAGTTGCTCGTGAACTTTCTTTACTAATGTTGCATATGCTTTGCATCTGATTGAATTATCTACCATTCCATAGTCATACAAGGGAAAAAAGTATGTCACGTGAAATCTTCTACGTGTTTATGAATTTGAAGTTGGGAGGAGAGTAGATGTGGAATGTTGGTTACCGTAAATGAGTGTGTAACGTTCTAATTTTAATTTTACTGGTGAAATAGCATAAAAAGGTTTTAAAAAAAAGTTGTCAAATTGTCGAAAGTGGCCAACTTCAATACACCTATTTGCTTTTTTTTTTTTTTTTGCCAAGAAAAACTATAATGAAGTCAAAGAAGGATGGTCTTTCAACCACAAAAGTTACACTCATGTCGACCTCAATAAATTGCAGTTGACAACAGTGAAATAAATGGCAAAAGAGTGACGATTTCACCTATGGGTGAAATTGGTCTGTTACAAGTAGTTGCACAACAGCATTCAAACTTCAACCATCACGGATTCTTAGTACATCTAGGAGGATTAGAGGTGCATATATGATAAGAATAAGACAGATTATTCCAATCAATTGGTGTTCTCTGAATCATCATTTGCATGTGAGGTCTTAATTTCTACCTCACTTTCTTCCTCAGAGTTTTCAGCTTTGTCTTCCTCAGCCTTGTTTTCTTGATTTGCTGCAACACCATCATCTTTGCTACTTCCTTTTTCTACTTCTTTATTTAGTGGTATTGAAGACTCCATCGAAGGATCCTGCTGCTGTAGAAATAGAGATTCATTTTACAAAAAAGAATTATTATAGTTAAGTATGGGGGTATCCTCTCATTGGCTGATACAGTTCCTTTGAGATGGAAATAGCCCCTATATCAATTTGATGCATTTTAACTAAATTCAGTTATTATTGTCACATAGCTGAATTTCAGTTTTGCTCGGGTCTTTCAGGTGGATCGAGCACCCATCTTGACCCCCCAAATCCTGCTTGTGCGGGACTATACTGGGCGATGATGAATGATTATAGTTAAGTGAGATGATTAGGGCCCGGAAAAAGGTAATTACCCCAAGGTTATTCAAGCTAGCTGTGACATCTTCTTGCTGCTGCTGAAGGGTTGTCCTCAGATCTTTAAAATCCTAAAGATAAACAAAATTAGGTGCAAGGTTTTAATGAAAAGTATAAGCGGAAGCAAAAGAAAAGAGACAACTCACACGTTGAAGTAGCTCTGCTTCTGCATTTAAAGATTTCTTCAGCTCCGCTAACTCCTGGACACAGAAAAAGCAGTTAAACATATAAGTTACACATAAATTTAACAATGAAGCTGAAATCATCATCATCATTGACCCAGTGAGGCTCCGCTACAGCGGAATCTGGGGGGTCAAGATGGGGATACCTTTGCCCAAGGGAAAGGGGGTACGCCCGATAGACCCAACAATGAAGCTGAAATAGTTTTTTTTTCCTAAATAACTCATAACTTGATCAGCAAAGTAAATATTTGTGTAGAGCCTTCTAAAGTTCTAAATATGCCATATAAATCTGGCGCGCAATCAGGCACGGATGAAATCAACATATTTATATTTGGAGTTCAGCTCAATTTCTACAGCATAATTGATTGTGCTTGCTACAGAACAATCAGCATATTCAGAGCTGGATTCCGACTGCCGCTGTTTCAGACAACAATTTGTCACAAGTATGTTACCTCTGGTAATATTAGAATAAGATATACAATGAGGTTAAAAGACTCCTTCACGGTCCACACTACATTGCTTAAAGAAAAGCTGATTAAAATGTACATTCACAAATGACCAAAGAGGACCAAAAGTTCAAGAATGAAGAATGAAATCAGCTTCTAGTTATTGCAAATGGGTAATCACAAGTAAGAAAAGGTAAGAAAGCTTTTGCTTAATCAATGATCATTCATGTTCATCAGAAAGATGTGCTACAAGAGAAGAAAAAACAATACCAAGTACCCTATTGCTAAAAAGCCCAAAAAATTACCAACTTGATCTTCTGTACTCTAATAGTTCACAGGTGAAAACTTGCAGTGGTACAACTTCAGAGAAAAGATATATGCATAACTCAGCAAGTAGATCAGAGTGTAAAACAAATCCATTACAAAAATGGATTTAAACATGGACTTACATTGCGACAGATGTTAACTTGAGTGTCCAACTTCGACCTCCAATTTTGAACATCCTATAAGAAATTATGTAGAAATTATTATATGAGAAATTATAAACAACACCAATCACTAGCTCAAAGTGTAAGGTACCTGTTTTAGGTTTTGAATCCTGTTCAACAACTCCGTTCTCGATTCGTTCAGTTCCTACATCCAGAAAAAAAAAATGTGGAAAAGGAAAGTTTACATATAGAAAACGAAGCGAACTTCTTGTCTAAAGAGAGAGACGGAATTTGAGCTAGCAAAAGTGCAAATCCGTACCGTAATTCTCGAATTCATAGGCTTCAGACTCTCCTTCTTCACCATATATAAATATAATCAAAGCATGAAAGCATCAAATCAGAAATGGGAAAGTTAATTAGACAAGTTTAAACACAAAAAATTTAGATCTCAATCTTGTTTTACTGACCAATGAAGAAGAATTGTCTCCGGTAGCAGAAGTGGAGTTGGAACTCGGCATGTCTAGGGTTTTGTGATTTTGTGAGTTGATTCCGAAAATTGATAATTCAAAGCGCGTGAATGCGTTGTTGGCGATTAAACCCTATCCTTGAGAAATCAAGGGGTCGGAGCTGGATGACAAGAGAGATCTCTAAATGCCGAGATAAATTGAATCTAGGAGAAAGGATTTGGGCGCGGGGGTCGGAGCTTGATGCACACACTTGTTCTTTTTCAAGTCTGACGTATACTGGTGTAAGCTCATTATTTCATTCGTTCGTACTTCGTAATTTGTACAGTGCAGTGTAAACTACCCAAAAGGGACAACTAATAATTTTGTTTCTCTCTATCAATGGAAAAGTTAGTGGTAATTGGGTTTAAATCACACTCCAGTATATGCAGATTTGCAGTACAAAATTCACATTTTAGATCAGCGAAATTTCAAGATATGTAATGTAATTGATATGAGATTGGGTATGAACTACTAGAAAATGGGCCGAACAATAAAACATGGTCCACTAAGAATCGGGTAAGCCCATTTCTGTCTTAATAACAACGACATGAATGTGAGCCATGTTTTTTCAAGTCTCTCACGCTATCACCCAACGATACACCCTAAAATAAACAACCAAAACAATATTCATACCGCAACATAAGATGAAATTTTAATTACACACAATAGCTTAAAGTCGATAAAAGATATACCCCAATTGGGATATCTTTTGATATCTCAAAAGATTATATTATGGGTTTGAGTTTGGAGGTTGGCCCAAAATGTGGAGCCCCATCTCCATATTCTCCCTGGCCATACTTTGGATGTGACCTTGCATATACATACATATGCACATATTTGCACCCAATTCCATGGATTTGCCCATGTATTGGCATGAAGTATGTTGTCTATTTGCTCAACTTACAGGTGTAGTTGATATGTGCATGCATGCTAGCTAGCACCATGCATATTTAAGATTCACCAATGAAAATATATAAGAGGTAGCTAGGCTGCATGGAGACAACAAAAGAGATCTATCTATGGATCCTAACAGACAGCTAAGATTGCACAATTGAAGTAGTGCAGTATATTTTTGTGGATAAGGAAGGTGGAGATAATATATATATGAGATATGTACAGATAAGACAAGCAGACAGCAGATACAAGCTAGAAGAGGATATAAAAATGAGATGGAGACATGGAGAGATGGACATCTATCTTTTGTTTCTGATCAATCTCCTCCCCTTGATCACTAGCTTGTGTCCATATATATAATATGTGCAGCTTTTGGTTGATCATCGGCAGAAAAACGTGATGGATGATAAATTTGGAATATCAAGTTGAGCCCATACATGATACATATTGAATTCAATCTCAAGGAATGGGCAAATCACAAGTGCCATCTTCCATCCAATATTCTCCACGCTCATGGGAGGATCCCATCGCTTCCATATCTCTCAGGATCGGATCTTACTATCAAAAAGGCAACCTAGATAAGACTTATCCACACTCACTCCAATCCCAAATCATCAACTTAACCTTTTCACCCCGCTATGAGAAGCTAGCTATAGCTCAAGCTGTCCATTTTTACTCAACAAATTTCGAACATAATTCGGTATTTTTAATTGATTTGGTGATATATGCAACTCATTTTTGTCTACTCTAAAAAAGAATATGTAACATGCATATAATGTTAATTACTAGTCAATTAGGCTATTGAGTTTCCTCTCAATTTATCAACTTGATTTTTTTATATTTTTTTTGATCTTGTACATTGTCCATGGGAGTCGAAACGAAGATTTTATAATACTCTTGTGATAAGTCTTATCCGTTTTGCTAAATGTCGAAGGAATTTATTAGCTTGTCTTTGTAAATTCAAAATTTCTCTTACAAAAAAAGTTACATGCAGTCCTATAATGTATAGTTAATGTTGACTTGGGCCATTTTATAGTGCAAAGATCAACTATTCGTAGCTATATATAGTCTAGTGACACGGGGAGAAATTAAATTAGCTACTATAGTACTATCCGTATTATTAGTACGTAGGTAACTGAGTAATTACAATATCTAGTGCATGTTGAGTGTACTTTTTAGTTTTGAACTCGAACCGTGACGGATATTTTTCAGTCTGTCAAAACTCATAAACGTACAAGACAAACAAAATGTGCATCTGGGTAGAGGCAGTGAAGACAAGGCAAGTAAACGCTAGCGATCGTTTTCAAATTTGTCGTATTGTATACGCATTACGCGCGCACCTTCTTAAAGTATTACATGACGTACATTATGAGATCGATCGATCGATATCGATTCACATGCGCATTCAATCGGCATTAGACGTACAAATCCATTGTGTAATTAATTAATTATCTTGATTCTTTTTCTTGAATAGATTAAACCACGAAAAGAAATAAATTAAGAATTAGCCGGTGGAGATAGCATTAAGAAAAGAAATAAATTCCTAGCTTGGAATAATACTTTATCGCCGATTTTAATAAATAGAAATTAAATGCCGGGAGCATTGTGATAAAGACACGTGGCATCCTTACGTTGATAGTAAGCTAGCTAAACGTTATGGTTGGGGAGGAAAGATGACATTCACGTGATCAGTAGTACGTTGCCAGTTGGCTCGCTCTTCCTATCTATCCAAAATTCCAAACCAGAGAGAAGAAATTTGTAGCAACAATCATAAACCCTAAATTCCAAAAATGCATCGATCTATCGTCCAATTTTCTTGCAAGTTGCTTTCACTAAGATTGAGTTTGGCTACCACACCATCCTCCTTAATCTCTTCTTTTGTTTGTCACCAAGACGCTGACAACCAAATAAAGAGATCGAATTGCATAAGATAAAGTCATTATATATCCACTTTGTCCTCAAGTATGAATTGTAAGACAAGACCAAAAAAAAAAAGAGTAAGAATTGTAAGATATATAGATTAACCCGCATGAAATTAATTAAGATTTGTACTTAAAGAAACTTTAATTTCTTCCCACACCCGAATTAAATACCACTAAAAAACACTTACAAGTAGTACCTCTAAACCCCATAAGTAAATAAACAAGTATTTAGACTTATAGGGCTTATTCCATGTGAATTTTATCACATCTATGCATTAAGAAGACAAAGAAGAAGAATTATTCAAATGGGCGTACACACTTCATATATAGGTGCTCACACTTTTGAGGACGTAGATAAAACGGGGTGAAGTTAATAAATTGGTTGGTTAGACATTATAATTAAATGTATCGAGACCTTTTATATTCGGTCAGTGACGCAGTGCATTAACTCTATGTTTGAAAAAACAACTTTCCAATCCCTGAAAAGTTCCATCTGTTCTGATGCATGCAATTGACTCAGTAGTCTGTATAGAAGAACAAACAGTACGTAAAAGTAAAAACCACTCCAAAGTTCTCATTTAAGATCATTACTATATATACATATAACTACTATACACGCAAATGATGAAAATTCACCCAGGCCATAAAACCATATAACCCTTATTAAAAAAAAAACAAACAAAAAAAACTAAGAATCCAAGTAAAACACCAGTTAAAACCAAACACAACATTCTCTCCATCAACTCCAAAAGACAACCAAACCGATTAAACACACTTAACTTAATGATTAGAGGAACAAAGAATAATTCCCCCTAATTATAACAAAAGATTAGAAATGGCAAGAAGTTACCATACATGAAGCCCAACGTGCCATTCATGTGACCAAAAGAAGTAAAAAAAGACAACTAATTAAAGGTCCCTAACTTCGAACATGTTACGATTCTTGACCACAATATCGTACATGTGCATGGACCTAAACTTGTTAAAGTCCTTAGGGAGGGAGATGAGGTCCCGCTCCGATCGCTTGTGGAACTGCAAGAGATCCGGGTTATCGTAGTAGCGCTCCCACCCGAGCCCAGCCAGCTTGCTTTCGAGGTCCGAGTAGGAGCCAATCACTTGCTTAGACGGAACGTAAATCAACACCTTCTTCCTCATGCTCGACTGGTCCGATCCCGGGTTCTGTAGGCAGAAGACGCCGTTGTTGAACTTCCAAACACCCGACATCACTTCCTGGTCGTAAGGAGAGATTGGATATGGAGGATTCAGGGGAGGAGAGAATATATGAGCTAGAGGAGTTGGATGGATGAAGAGAGTGTGCATGGGTGGGTATTTATATAGTAGTAGTAGTAGTAGTAGTCACTACTAAGGATGGAGGAGAAGATGATGTTTTGGGTTGTGAAAAAAGCCCAGTTTTTACCTGGGCCCGCGTGGCCCACATGAAGTTTTGAGTTGGGCCCTTATGGCCCACGTGTTGATGATAGAGAACAAATTATACTCTCATTTTCTTAACCAAAAATAAATATATTAAGCAAACAATTCGAATTAAATAAAATAGATTCTTAGCTTTGGATTCAACTATATTGATAAAATAGTGAATTTCTAACCAAAGAGTAATATAAAAAAATTATTTATCGTTCTAGGATTAATTTTGATAAAAAAAAATTCCCTAAAAATTCAATATACTTTAGAACGTGATACTTATAACTCTAGGATCATGGATTATAATTTCTGTTTTTTTTAAAAAAAATAAAAATTGTTGACTACATTCGTTGTCTTAGGATAAGAGTGATAGTAATGTGGATTCCCCTTATATATATGCAAAGTAAATACACAATATTTCGAAGCTTGGATTGGGTGATTCCAAATACCCACCTGTTTTTCGGAAATCTTTCAAAAGAAGCAAAAAAGTGGTATAGATCTTATGAGTTGTGACTCTTTTAGAGCTTGTACACGAAAAAGAAGTGTAAATTGGTGGAAGAGAATACTATAAATCAGTCGAATTATGTGAACTAAATTAAATGTTTTTCGTCCCTATAATATGCTTTCAAAAAGCATCATTTAATGCAAGAAAAAGTTTGGGGAACGAAGGGGGGATTTCGTCTCTAAAATACTCCGTAAGAAAGTTTGTTTTTGAGGGATAGAAAATAAGAAGGAATTTTGATATGACGTGAAATTTTGTTGAAGATTTTAAGTATGACTTATTTATGAAGAATTCAATGGCTAGTATCTAAAATTAAATTCCAGACGAGTCATATCGATCAAAGCGAAATATTCATCCATCTTCATGATATATTGATATTGATAGTAGTGAAGTTTATTAGAAACTTTATCGATAGAGTTTTAAAATCTTAGTGTAAATTAGTAAATCCTAGAGGAGAAAAATGAAAAGAAAAAATTATTAAAAAATTTGGAGAGAGAACAAATTAAATCTAACCGTTGAACTATATTTAAATGGCTCAGATTTAACCAAATTCACCAATAGAGTTTTTTTAAAACTCCACCGTAACTAAACTCATGTGCCTATCAATCTATTATACATATATTCCTTCAATTCCGTACAACAACATATAATTACTTTTTCATTTTATTTATTTGATAAGTATGCAACTATGCAAGTTATTCTTAGGGCATTCTTAGGCTAGAACGTCCACATACAACGTACTCTCTTTTTATTTATAAGGAAATAAATTAGGGTGAGTACTAACAATCTAGTGGTCGCCCTAAAGCATCCTGGCGGATGAGGGTAAGGAGGCCCGAATCAACTGCAAATGGGACAGAGGAGACACACCTGAAAGACTCAGCGATGAAGTCCTCTACAGAATTACACTCTCGAACAACATGAAAGATGCTCCAATCATAGAAGCGAGCCAACAAGCAATGGATATCCGCATGCGTCAACTCAATCTCCCACGGGCAACGTACTCTCTTCCGTTTCATTAAGTTTGCCCAAAAGGATAGCACACAAATTTCAAAAAAAAAAAAAAAGAGGAGAAAAACAACCAATGAGAATAGGAGAGATATTGTAATGATGATTGGTGAAGATGAAAAGAAAGAAAAAAGAAAATAACTAAAATGAATATTGGGGTGAATTTTTTATAGATAATATGGATAAAAGATTAGATTAGAGGTGGGAAATATTGTAAGAAAATATTAATATGAAAAAAAAATAAAGTTAGATAAAGGTGTGCAACTAAGAACTTTGGAGAATTATTGTTTGCCATTTTTATCAAGTTCTTATGACTAAGAAGGTTGAGGTTGACTCTCTCATGTAGAATATTTGATTGTAGGACTTTTGTGTATAAATTTTTGTTCTTTGAAACTATAAGTTCTAAAACAAGCATTACTCTAAAAAGATTGCTAGTAGAAGTTAACTCAATGGATTTTTAGAAAGAAACAAAGTATTCTTTCCATTTCAATAGAACTTGAACTCTAACTCTAGTTTGTATTTGTGAGGATAAAAGCTTCCTAAGAAAAAATGAATAAAATCTAATATGAGATATTAAGTAATTTAAGCATCTAAGTTGAATAAGGAAGACAAGTCCCCTTGTTTCATTCATTGACAGTTTTTCAAGGAGAGACTAGGAGGCGGAGCAACTCGGCCATGCAAGGTGCACGAAGCCGTTGACTAGGAGCATTGCATTATTTTAAATATAGGTCCATTTAGGCTTAATTTAATGACGAAAATCATTATATTGCTATATTTTTAACTACTAATTCTAAAATTTCCTGATCATGCACCTATTTTATGATATCGGAATAAAGCTCTCCATTAAGAAAATAAGGATACTCGTGAGTATTCTCCATTTATTTATACATGAAAAAAAGATACTTCTCCGTATTAGATTGTTTGTCACACAACTCAATCGAAGACCTTATTTAATTGATGGAAAATTATTTTTTTTTCTCGAAAACCGTAAAAAAAATTGAGAGTATGCACGGATTTCAAGGCTCGACCAATTTGAGCATTTCTTATTTTGGTATTTAATTATTGTGGCTTTGGTGTATGGCATGTAAGTATGTAACCAATATAGGCATACGAAAGAGCTAAAGCGAATTTGTGCATGAAATTTAGTCAAATTGGTTTATAATTGAAGTCATAATGCATGAAATTTAGTCAAATTGGTTTATAGTTGAAGTCATAATGCATGAAATTTAGTCAAATTGGTTTATAATTGAAGTCATAAAGAAACTTTACCATGAATCTACCTATTATATCATTGTAAATTAAATATGCTCTTTCTTTTTTGCTTTATTTATACTGAGAAATCAACTTAACCTTCATTTCTTTTTTTTTTGGTAGGTAACCTTCATTTCTTTAATGTACGTATGTAAGCAATTATTTTTGTCCGTGGTAAACTATATTAGTGGAGGCTCCGCGTGATTTTAACAACCAATTTTTTCTTTTTGGAATAAAAAAACGCATTGGTACAAAATTGCAAAAAGAAATCCATTTATAAAAGACATGCTTACTCACTAAAAATATGAAAAAGAATAATGTAAACTAACGAAAAAGCGATGAGAGCTTTTGGAGATTCATCTTGTCGGTTCATATGCACAAAAGTATATTTTAGTTAAATAAAGCTTCCCAGTATTAAGTGCGACTCTTACCCCCGAAAATAGTCATTTAAAGTATTTTTCAGTTTTTGGTTTCGTTTTTTTTGTGTGTGTAATCGGGACCTCAAAATACTACCTTAAATTATTTAACCGTTGATAAAATGTTCAAAAGTTCCGTATTAGTTATTTTTAGACAACCCTAATGTAATATCCGTATTCGCTTTAGGTTTTGTAAGTCGGAAAACGAGTTCCTCCGCTTACAAACATTTAATAATTCGTTTGAATAATTCGTTTAATTTATTATATCTACTCCTGATTCTATCTAATTAAATCTATTTCTTTTAACCGAAAATCTTGCCATCCAAATCAGTAATTAGAAAATCTATCTAAATCACCCTTGAATAATTAGCTATCCAAATCTATCCGAATCTATCTTACAATAGATATACATCCAAATCGGGCTATATGGATTAACAAACCGAACCAAACCTATATATATATATATAACGAAATTCCTCTTGTTCTGGTTTTTCCTCCTCGTTCGAGAATCACAACGAATCAATTCGCACGACGCAAACCGACGCCTTGCTCGACTTCTTTAAACCACTCCCTCGTTTGGATTCAAGCAATTTCTGCACTTCCGGAGACTCGCCAACTCGTCCTTTTCCGACGCTAGTGGGGGAGGCCGACAAGTTCGTCGGAGTTCGCCGTCGGTGTCGATCGAACGACCACTGGTGAGTTTCCTTCTCTGTTTTTTTCCTTCGATTTAGCTAGTGAGTCGTCGGGGGGGGGGGGGGGGGGGGGGGAGTAGAGTTCGGGGCGTCGGGTCGTTAGCCACGCGCAAATCGCATCGGAGCGGGCCGTCGTCGACGAGGCAGGGGAGGCGGCAGGAGATTCGCGCGTCGCTCTCTGTGGACGCCACCGGTTGCGGGTGGGGAGTTCAACCAAGACGGAGATGCGGTGGAGGGGTCGCTATCGGAAGTACCGTCGATCGAAGAGCGGAGCGGAAAAACGGCGAGTTCGAAGCGTCGGAGGAGTTACAGAGGACGGCGTCGTCGATCAGGGTGGTGTGTTCGCTCTCCGTCGTCGTTGTCGTCGAGTAGGGTGGTGCGTTCACTCTCCGTCGTCGTCGTCGTCGAGCGGGTGGGAACCAGAGGACGGCGGCGGCGAATTGTTGGAGGTCGAGTCGCGAGGTTGAAGAAGGGTGTGGGGCCCACGCGGGGTCAAACCCTTGCTCGGTCAAACCGGATATTGAAGGGGGATGGGCTCGTGTGTTGTGGCCCAAAAACGGAGTGGGAGAATGGGCCAGATTTTGGAGGGAGAAGGGCTCGGTTAGTTGGCCCAATATTGGGCTTGTTTGAAATTCTTTTGCTGAATGGGCTGGGAGTTGGGCTTCGGATTTGGGCTGGCACAAGGGGTATTAGGATATTGTGTTGGGCTAGAATTTAATATACAAATATGTTAATAAATTAAGTAGCTTAGCTTAGTCGGGCAATTAGCAAAAATCGTTAAATATTCGATTGCTTAAGGGGATTAAAGGTGGCTTTTTAAATGGGTTAGTTAGTTCGGCTCGTATTTTTTTAATTAATTAATTAATCTTTCCCTTTATAATCCTTAGGGAATCGTTCCGTTTGAGATCCTAATTCCGTCTTCTTCAAAGGATCCCTAGTTCGAGGTAAGTCGTTTTTCGACTTGCTCGGTTCTTTTCTCCCTTGTTAGATTGCGTATCGATATTGTAGGACGGGTTTTGGGAATTAGTCCCGAATACCTTTTAAATTGTTTTGAACTCCTTATGTGTTTGTCACTTGTGTGCGTTAATGATTTTAAATATATTTTATCGAAAATTATTTTGGAACGTTTTCTCTGTGTTGGTACCGTTTCCGACACGGCCCATTGTAGCTGGTGTTGAGGAAGAGTTGGCTACTTTGACCCGTGTGACTGGGAAAATCGTACCCCTTCAAACGAAAATTATTATCTGTGTGTTTTTGGCAAGCGCTCCAGTGGAGGCTTAGCCCGGAGTTAGAAGGGAGATTGGGAAGTGGAGTGGGAGGGCCTGCCTCTGCACTCGGCGCGGTGATGAGCGCCTTGGAAGACGGATTGTGGACAAAGGAAGAATGGCATTGTTGTGTGACTGTGATTGTAAATGCGTATGTGACTGTTGTGACTGACATAACTAATTTAGGTATTGGCCTTTAGAGTTATGTTTGCGGTTGTGGAATTGTATGCTGACTATAAATAAATGATTTTAAAGCGTTCTACAGTTTCCATATTCTTTATAGCTTGGTAGATTAGACGCTGACCCTTCGGGGAATATTTTCAGTTCCAGGTATGAATGAGGGAGCCGTGCAGGAACCGAGGCAAAATGGCGGGCCGGAGCGGTAAAGAGCGCGTGTCATAGTGAGATTGGTTATATTAGTTTATTATTATTAGTTAGAATATTGTTTTTAATATTGGTTAGACGGAGTTGGTATTTTGTTTCGGATATTATCTTTTCGATTCAGATAGTTCAGTTTAGTAGGCGTTATGACATATTTGAATATTTATAATTTTCGGGGATTCATGCATAATTATGTTTTTCTAAGTTTTATTAAATAAAGGTTGGATGTTTTATTATGTTTTCTCGTCGTGCTCGAGTTGTAAGGTCCTACAGTGTAGTTGTCAACCTAAATAGTAGTACCTTGTAAGGTCTATTTCCCAGCAGCGTCTCAACGGAAGTCGGGGTGTTACACCTGATGTCAAGCTGTTGGCGTAGAATATAGTTGTGTAGTCATTTTGAATTGAAATAAAATTTTATCTTGAGAGTACTGTCTCAAGAATCTAATCCGTATTACTATTACACAATAATCTCCTAAAAAATAACTTAGATCATTGTCCTAAAATATGTGTGTCTTGAAAAAAGAGAGGAAGAAATTAAATGATTTCATGAATCTAAAACTCACTCTTCTTTAGAGAGATTAATAAAAAAAACTATAAGTCCATTTTTTATATAAGAAATGAGGTGTATCAATGAGACAGATATATCAAGTAAACTTGTTTACTTTTCATTCCATTCCATTCCATTGTAACTAAACGAATATATTAACTAACGCCATGTTTGGAATGTCAAGCAGTAGAGATTGAAATAGAAATAAAAAGAAAAACACACTAAACAATTACAAAATTAAAATAAAAACGATAAGTTAGTTCGATAAACTTGATAAGTTAGACGTGTTGATTATTTTTTAAGCTTAAAATAAGTTCGATAAGCTTCTATAAACTAAACGCTACCGAACACTAATAATAAAACTTTTTTTTTTTGAAAAACGTGATGAGCTTAAAAAGCTATCTTATTACATATTACCGAACGCAACCTAAGTTTACCTTTTTCTAGAGTTTCTAATCATTTTATGTAGATCTTATTTAAACTACTTTTGCCTATCATTTTATCTAGATCTTTTTTAAACTACTTTTGCTTATTGGATTCCAATCATTTTAGAGATTCAGTGGGAAAGAAAAAACACAAATATTTTATAGGGGCAGTCATTTCCTAAGCTTTTTTTGTATTTTAGTGATAAAATAACTTCACGGCAAACATTCTTTATCTAATCTCGTGTGCATCGGACGAATTAATGCTTATGTTATTAAATTATTAAGTGTTCCTTTCTTCTTCATTACACCACAATGATTAACATGATTCTACATTAGCTTTTTGGAAAGAACGAAAAAAAGATTATGAAGTCAAATTTAAAAACTATGTACTAAAATCATTAATATAAGAAGCAAGGTTTTAATTTCTAAATTTGATTCTTATCCTATACCTTTTAAATTTGATTCTTATCTTATACCTTCGCAACAAAAAATCATGATTGTTAATTTTTGCCAACTCCATCCATGGATCCGCGAAAGTTGAAACTGCACCTTTGTATGCGTGAACGAATTTGGTTTTCATCAGACTTCTAAAATTGATCCCCTGTCTATCATTGATGTCTATAGGACCTCTTTAATAGTTTATTTGGATTGCACTATTTAATGCATTATTTTGTATTAAATTATACTCCCTCCGTTTCACAATACATGTTCTTAAAGGCTTTTTCTTTGTTTCAAAATAGATGTTTATATACTCCCTCCGTTCTATTCTACTTGTTATTTTAGCTAAATTTACGCATATTAAGACACTATAATATCTTACTAAAATGTCCCTATTAAATACAACTTACATTATTATTCATTTTATTTCTTTAACCAATAAAATTGATCCACATAATAGTTGTTCACAGAAAATTGAAATATAATTAAGTTGGGAGAGAGATTTAGATAATAAATGAAGGGGTATATTTGGAAATTTATGAATAAAATATAAAAAATGACATGTTTTATGAACACAAAATTAAGGCTAAAGTGACAAGTAGAATAGAACGGATGGAGTATATTTTTATCCATTTATACCCCTAGAGTATACCCCACATTAATTAAGTACTACACTTCTCCCAAAACAATTATGGATAATTGTGAGAATAAGAAAAGAATTTAATATGGGTAATTTGGTAACAATTTTTTTTTCTTAATATGTGTGTAATTTTGTCTAAGAATATGTATTGTGGAACCGATGCAAAATAATGCATCAAATTGGACATCCAAACGGGCCCTAAGGACTATGTCGACTTGCTTGTATAATTTGGTGTTTGGAGCCTAAGAAGAGTTTAAACAAGCTTGGAATAATTTTGACCCCTTCTTACTGGAAGTGTTGCTAGTTTAGCTGAGGGGCTATGATGTATTATTATTGTCTTTTAAGTTGAGACTTCTTTCTTTTTGTTACATATCCAAGGACAAATTGTATAAGAACAATGGTACCGATTGATGTGAACCTTTGATATAATCTAGAAAACCTTTGGCTTGCAGAAAATATAACACTCTGAATGAAGTATTGGCCAGTAGTTCCAAAATGTGCAAGTAGGAGGTAGCCAGCCCAAACACTAGCAGGTTAGCAGCAAAGGGACATGAAAAAGTATTTGCTTCTTAAATATGATCAGTAGGTTGCACAAGAACATCCCCAGCATATAGAAAATAGATGATGATAGCTTCAATCTACATAATCAAGGACTCAGCAGGGATGCAATCATGCATGCAAAACCACATAGATGTATCTAATTACTGAAATTTAATAGCGACAAAACACAGATCTTGCTACAGCATAATCCTCACGATAATTTTAATTTCTGTATTGACTAAAGACAAAATTGTACCATGGATGTACACCAGCCATGGGAATTTAGATTGAAAATCCACTTACAATTAACAACCAAAAACGGAATTCAGAAAATTAGATAGCTAACACACAAGATCAGCAATTGAGCATACAGAGAGAAAACAATTATCAGCATTGCAGAATACCCATCTGGCCAAAGCCAACTTTTTCACATGCCCTTCACTGACTGATAAGGAATATCTATTGATCATCATCCTTGTTCAAAACAGAACCAAAACAAAGAAATTCAATCAAAGCTCATCTTCCATCCTCAAGTACTCCCCAATATCTGCTTGGTGAAGCACAACAATGCCATTAGGGTCCATCTTCCTACAGTCTGTGGTCGACTTTGCTGCTACTCCGAAACCCAAAGGCACATCAGACATGGAAAACACAACCACTCCATCACCAGGGTTGATGTTCTCTGTTATCCTCCCTAGACCGCCTTTCAGGACATGGTTACCGTACAGGAACGACATCTCGGACGTGGGCTTCAGCCACACCTATCAATTCCAGATGCAAGAGATTACAAATTGATTCTTCAAAATTTCACAGAAATTGTAAGGTGTGTGCACCTCAATCAGTTCCAAACAGGACAACAGCAAATCATACACATATTCATTCAAGGTTGATCATTTTAGAATTACTGGCCAATACTTCATTCAGAGTGTTCTATTATCACATACATTCATATTCATACCTAAAAACCTAATCTATATTCATCTAAAGCTGATATCTTGTAGCACCAAACTCGCCAATGAATCAGTAAAAAACGCCACATTCATCAAATTAGAACAAAATTTAATCAGAAATCATATCAAATACTACAGGGATTAGGAAAAGGCAATTGAAAATAGAGGAATCGACCTTATGCTTTGCGTTTGCTGCTATGAGGCCGAGTGCTTGGATGGTGAGATGAAAGTTGCTATGGTGAGTGAACTTTCCAACCTGCGTACCGAGCGAGATGAGCTTCTCGCGGGAGATGTTAGTGGCGCGCTTGACCATGGACTCGCTGACGTAGTAGCAGCGGTTCTTCTGGAGCCGGAAACAGTATCGGCCGGCGTCGGCTTCGGGGCCCTCGTGAGAAGGGCTGTCGACGATGTTCTTCAGGTTGTTTCCGACGAATTTGAACAGCTTCTCAAACACCGCCGTCGTCTCCTGCTCATCCAGCGTCCTCATTTTCTTCTTCTCTAATTGATTCTTCCAGATATTAGGGTTTTTTGCGGGAGAGAATTGGCGGAAATTTGTTCAAGATATTTTTGCCAGAGGTTTAGGGTTTTTGTTTCTGAGTTTAGGTTATTGAGTTTGGAATTAATTTTAATGGGCTTTTCTGAAGTGGACCGAACTAGTAAGGTTCATAATTCTTCACAATTTCAATGGGCTTTTTACTCTTGCCAGATTATATTTGCAAACGTGGAGTTCGAATCTACTATATATATAAAAGCGATAAGGTTTGGAGTCTCCACGTTACGCCACCTCATCTTTTGCCACATATCATTTTAATAATGCGCCATCTCAGCTTTTGCCACATGTCATTACCATATTAATCTACATAATTTTACTTTTTTTTTCTAAAAAAACCATATAAACTTACACTATTAATAAATTTTCCACGTCATATACACATCATAATTTTTTATACTATTATAAAATCTACTATATATATAAAAGCAATAAGGATTGGAGCCTCCACATTGCGACACCTCATCATTTTCCACATGTCGTTTTGAGAATGTGCTACGTAAGATTTGCCACATGTCTTCACCATATTAATCCATATATATTATTTTTAAATTACAATTTTTGAAAAATCGAAAAGATAATTTACCTTTTATCGTATATATAGAATATTCAATATAATATCTAAGGAAAAAATAACAAAAAAATTTAAACATATCTTTTCAAATGATTCTAACAACCATATTAGATAATCTACCTATAATTTTGAATATTATATTTTTAATTAATTATTTTATGATTTATTGGAAACAAAAATTTATATTCGAATCAACCAAAAATTTTATACACAGAATAATTATGACTACCCTAATATTTCACAGAATATTTTGAATAATTATTTTATTGGACAATATTTCACATAATATTCGAATCCATATATGCAAGACATATTTACCCTAATAAGCACAAAAAAGTTTATACACATAATAATTAGGATTACCCTAATATTTCACAGAATATTTTTTAAAAAAAAGATATCATATAATTTGATTATTAAGTAGTTACCAAATCAGTTAGACTCTCATATTATATCTCTCCACTCTATCTATCTATAGATTTCGATATTGACTCATAATTTTAATGATCCAAATCCATTTATTGTAGAAATAAAGGAAAGTAAAAACTGAAAAATTAAAAATTATTCAAATCTTTCCACAATAAATTGCTATGCACTATATTTTTATCTATGTAATTGTTCTCTATCTTCTCTAATAAATCTATCTACGTAATAATATAATTATTTTTTCATAAACATTACATTTATTTTATGTTTTTGGTTAAAAATATTAATTTTATATGTTTTAGTTTTTTCGTTTTTTTATTTGCCACCTCATCTTCCAATAGCATTATGTAAATTTACACATGAACTCCATCTTCTGCCAGCACCCACGCCACTCTTCCCATGGACTGATGGACCCAATCTTCTGCCACCTCATAATATTTGAACTAATATTAAGATTTTATTATATATTTGGTACGTCATTGTTTTATTTTTTTTTTCTCTTATGTAGAATGACTTATTGATTACTAATTAATTAATTTATATTTGACAACTTATTGATTTTTTAGTCAACATTGACAGTATTTAATATATTGAACTAAAAAGAAAATTATTTGATGAATTTTTAATTTTTATAAATGCAGAAATCGGATGGAGTTCAAAATTTAGATTAAAGATATTTTTGCAACTTTTTTGGCTACCATAAGAATATAAGATCATGGTATGATTTTAGCAATTCTTATATGACTTCCATGTTTATATTAAAATATCACTTATCAAAATAACAATCTTTTTGCTTATTAGGAAAGAATAAAAATAACAATTTACTATATATATAAAAGCAAACCATTATATTGTGTCACCTCATCTTTTTCCATGTGTCCTACCGAGAATACGCCACATCATACTATGCCACATGTCATCTTTTCCTTAAGCCATATCATTATATTTTTATATGACAATATAACACGTCATATGCCACATCATATTATTTTATAAAAGTAAAGATATGGTTCAAACTACAAAATTTTTTGCTATTTGTTTTATAGATATATTTTTAGCAATAGAGATATTTTGTAGCAAGATCTTATTCCAAATAGAGATATTTTTTGCTATTTGTTTTATAGATATATTATTTTTAAATTTTTTGCAATAGAGATATTTTTTAGCAATAGAGATATTTTGTAGCAATAGAGATATTTTATTTTTTAAAATAATAATATCTCACATCGAATCTCATTATGTCTTATAAATCACGTTGTTTTGGTTAAATCATTATGGATTTTTCTATATAGAAATTTTTCGAATGGTTAAATCATTATGGATTTTTCTATACAAATTTTAAATTGAAAATATTTTGTGAATATTTTGTTTAATATATATATATATATATTTAATTTTTTTAAAATTTAGTAATTTTATTTTAGAATTTTAGGGTTCTTTTATTTAACAATATGTATATTTTACAAATTATAGTCCACAAAAAAACTAAATTGAACAAACTGATAAAATTGTATGTATGTAAGTATATTTTTTTTTCCCAAATTTAAAGCAAAATAAAACCATAAGTTGCTAACAACAGATGAATTTCTGAAATACAATAAAAGGGATAAAATATAGGACTAATTTAAATTCCATAAAATTAAATACAAGAAAATGAATATTTTTTTTCACAAACGAAAACCAAGTTAATAATTAAAATTTTTAGAAGATTTTGGTATAAGTTTGTTATAAATAAAATTAACGAAAAGATATACTCACAATTTCGAACAAGATAAGTTCGATTTTATAAATCAAGCAAAATCGATATTATTTAGGTAATAAATCTTGCTATTTAAAATATATTGTGGGTCTTATTTATTGAAAGTTTAAAAGAAATACAAAATACAAAATAAGATTTTATGTACTTCCTCCGTTCTATTCTATTTGTCCTTATAGATCTTTTCACATATATTAAGAAACTCATTGAAAATATGAAAAATATCATTGAAAATTTAAAATTTTCTAAATATAATTACCAATTAATTACTAACTACCCTTTATTGTCAATAGATAGAGAGAAAAAAGTCAATATGAACACTTTTCAACATATTAATTATAAAATCCTAAATGAACAAGTTTTGTTGAACAAAATTTTTAGGTTAGAAAGACAAGTAGAAAACGGATGGAGTATGTAAGTAGTGTTGGAAGCTCCCAACTCATTTACTATTTTAATTTGCATAGGTGTCTCTCTGAACCATCTAGCTAGACGGGCTCTCTCTAATCTACTTAATATATTTAAAATATTGTTGGCAGGTGTCTAGGTGATGACATCTATGACTACTAGGTCACAAATTTAAATTCTTTTTTCCCTATTCTAATGGCTTAATTACCTTTTATTGTACCAAAAAACTATTTTCACATAAATAACACTATTTTTCTATAATCTAGATTTTAAAGAAATAATCGATGATAATTATGAATAAAATTCTACATAATTCCCGTGCAATATATCACGGGTAAGAAATAAGGCCATTACATTAAGGTACCTTGATCTTATAACAAGGGTCGGTACGAACCTAAAAATTTAATAAAATCCGCGCATGGCGCGGGGATTACACTAGTATTTACTATATTGAAGATTTGATTCTACCAAAAAAACTATATTGAAAATTTATCAAATCAAACTACCTTATTTACAAAATCTCATATGTTCCCTAATTTGTTTCCTTTTCAAAAAAATTATGTATAATTTTATTAATGGTTCTCTACATGCATTTTTGAAAAAATCATGAAGTAACTCACTTTGTATCTGCTCATAGCTTTTATTTTTTAAAATAACAATATATCATATCGATCTCATTATGTTATAAATCACTTTCTTTTGGTTAAATTATTATGGATTTTTCTATATATAAATTGAAATTTGAAAAGATTTTGTAATTCTTTTATTTAAGATATATATAATAAAAAAAATTCTTAAGATTTTTTAGTTCTATGTTAGAATTTTGGTTCTTTTATTGAACTATATGGATATTTAACAACTTATTATTAGTCCACAAAACAACTAAGTTGAACAAATTATTAAGATTATACTATGTAAGCAGATTTTTTTTCAAGATCTAAAAAAATAAAATCTTAGTCTTTAGAAAATATATGAATTTCTGAAATACAATGAAAAGGGATAAAATGTAGGGCTAATTTAAATTCCATGCAATTAAATACAAGGAAATAAAATAAATTCCAAAAACGTGAATGCAAGTCAATAATTACGAAATTCAAAAAAATTTGGTGATAATTTTGTTACATAAAAAATAATGAAAAGATATATACACAATATAAATTCGATTTTATAAGTCAAGAAAAATCGATTTTATTTAGGTAAGAAATCTTAGCCACGTTTATAATTGTCTTAATTACCTAAAATTAATAAATAATAATTATTTATAAAATTCTACAAAATTTCCATGCAACCTATCACGGGTAAAAAGTTAGTACATTACATTAATACACCTCAATTTTATGGTTTGTTGGGTGGTGTTTACTTTGGCCTTATTCATCCTTAAGTTAAAAATAATATTGGTCCCGTTTGTTAGGTGCAAAGATTTAATAAAGCTACTCACGCTTACGGGTCTTAATCTGAGGCAAATTTCACTTGAAATTTGAGCTACCCCTTCCAGCCTTATCCGAGCTTAAGGGTGTTATTCTATTTTTTCTGTTGATTGCCCTAGAAATTCATTTGGGAAATTTTTTAATTTATTAATATATCTTTTTTGGTAATTTTGCATAAACACTTTTATACAATAAATCTCAGTAAACTTTGTGTATCGAACACTTGAAATGTTCTACTAAAATTACCGTTAACTGCTATATCAGTATCAACATCAACTTCAAATCATATCAGCTTTGAAGCACCGAAAAGAGCCCAAAACAATAGTTAGTATCGTAAAAATGATCAAATACAAGATTAGAAAAACGTTTTCTGTTATTTCTCACATGTCACGAGAAAGAAATACGACCATCACATTAACTTACATATTTTCGCCCCATGTCGTTCCCATATTAATCCACCTCAAATATTTTTTTGCCACATGCAACTAATAAGAAATAAGATGTCGTCACATTAATATACATCATCTTTGCCACATGTCACTCCCCCTTAAGCCCCCCATTTAAAATTTTGGACCTCACGTTAATTATAAAATAGATAAAAAATAATAATTATTTTAATTAAATAAAGTTTATTTTCAAATATTTCACCCAAATTTGTTAAAAGTTAGTTTGTCATTATATTTAATTTGTAGGTCATATTTAATTCATTTTTGTGTTCAAAATTAGTATAATATATATAAGTCAATTTAGTTCGTATATTCAATTAATGACATAAACATGCGTTAAATCTATATACAATATAAATTCAAATAAAACTTTAACAAAATTCGCGCATGGCGCGGGAATTACGCTAGTTGTCACTATATATGAACAGAGGCATTTGTGAGCAATTTGGTGCTCACCTCGTTAAGTCTTGGTTTGTATTTGGTTCGATTTATAAAGAGTCGAATTTAAGCACAATTTTAAAGTTCGAAAGATAAATGAACTAAGCTTGAACACAAGAAAACTCTGCTCCTTTGTTTATAAACAAGCTCGATAATAAAATCATGAGCAAGCTCTATTATAAGTTATAACAAAGATTACAAGTTTATGAACAAGCTACGTATTATATGTTCATAACAAACTATGCAACCAAAAACTACATACTTTTTGGCGGTCTACCTCAAACTTCGTATTTTAATTTTTAGTTTCATTTGCTTATATAAATTATCATATAAAAGAGATGTTCACAAGTTTAACTTACAAAGAAATCAAATGAGAGACTCGCAAACTTACAAAGAAATCAAATGAGAGACTCGCAATTTAAATTCGAGTTCGACAAATATTTAAATGAACCAAACTCAAACAAGATTTTAACCTCAAACTAAACTCGCGTTCGAGTTCGTCTATATTTAACCCAAACGAGCTTGATTGATTCAAAATGTGGCTCGGTTCCATGACATTCCTGATTGTTACTCCGTATCCACATTAATAAATTGTACTATGCTTAGTTGATTAAGACTTCTTAATAGTATCTAGAGGTTTCTAATTTCATCCTCTCAACGACGCGTATTGAGACTTCACCTCAGTCTCGCCGAATCCTCATTAATTGGATGCTAGTGACTCTGGATATCTCGTTACCCTAAAAAAATAATAAATTGTAACATGAGCCGTAATAGAAAAAAATCGTCGTGACTCGTGACCCAACCAAGATAGACCATAATTGATATCTAACATATTCTCTTCGTAATTCTGCTAATATAGCATAATTTACTCTTGGATTGTTTGGATGGAATAGGCTTCTTGAATGGCTCCCCAAAATTCCCTTCGATCATACTGGATGATTTTATTTTCAAAGCAAAGTAGATATAAAAGCATCAGTAGTGAGGGTTTCACCCCAAGTTTCACACAAGTTTCACCCAAAGAAAAAGTAAAATGGGATGAAATTGTGCTTTTGGTTTCGTCCGACCAAACCCACCCAAATAGTTTCACTTTCCCAATTTTAACAACTCTAGCCAATTGGGACACGCCACATGGCAAGTACTTTTGCCCACTTTTGACTAATTAAGCTTTAAGTTAATGTTTAGTTATTTTATCCATTTTTAATAAATAATAAAATAAATAAATTATACTATAATTCATAATTTATTTTTATCTATCTATAGACACCCATTTTGTATATGTTTGAAATATTTAAAAATTAAATTATTTTTTTGGGTTGGTTTAGAATAAACAAACACATATTTTAAAAATTAGTTTTTATAAAATTAAATTATTTATATATATATATATATACATATATCCGTGATATTGGAAAAATAGACAAATTTATTTATTTTAAATTTTCTTGGAATTTAAAATATATTTTTACAAAGCTAAAACTCAAAAATATAATAAAATTAGCCAAATTATAAGTTGTTAAAAATTAATGTGTCATGTTTAATTAGATATAGAAATATTTAAAATTAATAAATAAAAAATATAATTGTAATTGTGTATGGAGAAATGAATGATTGTTGTGAAGTGAGAAAAGTAGAAAAGTGAGTTTCATGGGTTTCATTGATATTTGAGTGAGTTTCATGAAATCGAATTAGGAGAGTTTAAAATGGTGTAGGTGAAAGAGAAATGAAAAAAATGGGCATTTTTTTGGGTTTCATAAATTTCACAGATTCCACTAATGCACATGATCTAAATATCATACCAAACACTAAAATACAGTATGATCACTCCGTATATAGAATTGTACAAAGTAATTAAAAGACAATCCAAACAAAGTACTTGATGATGATGCCATCCAGTTTACCAAAATGATGCCCGATAAAACGCAATACAAGACCCATCTTTATTCCTGCTATTTGTGTTTTTTTTAGTCTTTGACAAACTCAACTAGAGAACGGCATCCGTCCGATTCCAATCCAACGGTCCAAGATGAAAGCATCAGATTTGGTCAAAAGAAACCATCGCCGCCCCCAAAATCAAACGCCGCGTCCGACACCAAGTCCCCGACCACCAACCCCGCCAGAGCGCCGCCCAACAACCCCGCCCCCGCCCCCAATCCCAACCCGTTACCCCTCTTCCTGTTCGGCTGCACCACCGGCCCGCCATACCCGTAACCGTATCCGGATCCGTATCCATAACCCGTTTGATTCGGATACCCGTACCCACACGAACCGTATCCATATCCATATCCCGCTTGCGCCGGATACCCATAACTCGTCGCCGGTGCCACCGGAGGAGGCGGATACACATCCTGCTTGTAGTTGTACGCATCCACCGCCGGGTACCCGACGTTGGCAGGCGGCGCGCTCGGCGGCGGAGGGTAAAAATTCGGCTTGGGCGCCGGGTAAGCCATGACCGGCTCTTCTGATACGGCGGTGCCGGGAAATTTGCCGGCGAGCTTGTAGGAGAAAGTAAGGGCGCCCTTGGGCCTGCCGGAGGGCTTTTTCACCTGGTAGGTAACGAACTTCGGCGGCGCCCGGGGATCGGCGGCGGGGGAACTGAACAGATCGTGGAGCGGGACGCAGACTTCGCCGATGAGCTTGTCGGCGGCGAGGGCGCGGCGGGAGAGGATCTGGAACCTGAGGGTGGCGGCGGTTGTTGTTGCAACGCTGCCGGGGAGGGAGATGGTGAGAGGGTAGTTCCAGACGGGGTTACGGCCGCCAGCGGAGTCGGCGGGAGTCTTCTGGGCGGGGCAGGCGGCGGCGGCGCCGGATAGCGAAACGACGACGTAGGGTTGGAGGGATGAGGAGAACGGGCTTGGTTTCTTGAGGTCGTTGGCGGAGACGATCTTGAGCTCCAGAAGTGGAGAGTCCATGGCGATCTTTGTTTTGCGTAATTGTTGGAAATTGAAGATGGTTTAGGATGGAGAATGGTGGAGAGAGATATCTAGTATAGTTAGAGCCCCTGGCCTGTTAATTGCGAAAATATTTAGAGAGGAATTTTGGGCACAAAGAAAAGGTCAGAGGTGAAAGAGATTGAAGAGGAGCGAAATTACGTGGGATTTTCCAAGTAAACGCGGGAACCGGGAAATTGATAACAAGGAAAAAGTATAAGTTGGGGGATTTGAGACCTAACATAAAATATACGGACTACTTTGTTTTTGGTCCTACAAATTAACTACAAAGAACAAATATACAGTACTTCTTTCGAAAAAATATAAATGAAAAATTATGAGAAAAAAGTAGTAGTGAAAGTAATCTCCTAAGATTCCAAGAACGATAGAAGCTTCTGTCGAAAAAGTAAACGATCAACATGCACGCATTGATCTTAAACAATTTACCGGACCAAATCAAATAATATTGACGGGGAAAATTGTAAAAATATAAATTCTTTAAAAAAAAAACAGCATTAACTTTTATAATTGAGATAAATAGTCATAATTATGGTATTTATATTAGTGATTTGCAACCTAGATTGTGTTTGTTAATGTTTAAACAAACACCACTTAAAAAACTAAATTAGCAGGAGTTACAAAATTAGAAAACTAGTTAGAAAAATGGTTATAGCTTTTAAAAAATATAAATATCGTTTCATAATATTCAACTAATTTATTATAGTAAGTAATAATTTTAAATATCATTTTATATTAAATTTATTCTTATTTAGGAAGCATTTATCTTTTATAAACTCAAAAAAACTACTAAAAACTCCTCCAAAAGCTTTATAAAAAAAACTAGTCTTACAACTAGTTACTAATTTTTATGTATCAAATGTATTTATATATATTTGTATAATTAGTTGAAAATTTCCAACTAGTTTTTTAGTTCCCAACAAACATAAAACTGTAGTTAAGGTTATTTGTTACAATTTTTAAATTTGATTCTATTTTTTGCAACCACATTCATCCTTTAGGTTATTTTGTATAAAAATTTCAGTTTAATAAGAGTCGTCCGTTAGATAAAATATTTATTGGCTCTCCATCTTATCACATTATGTTGATGTTTAACTAATTTAATTTCATTAAGAAAAACGATATAATAAACTTTATTACTTTCTAAAAGGTTGATTTTCGAAAATTACTTTATAGCTAGGTTAGAAAATTGTCCATTCATATGTGACACACAAGTTCGATTCTATATAATCTAAATTAGTTGTGGCGATTAATGCCCTAATAGAGTAAAACGTTTCCTAATGAATATTTCTAGGTAAAATTTAATAAGTAGAGAATACTATTCGTACTACATGATGAAGACTTGAACTCAAATCTCTCATTAAAGTAGACCATATCCATTAGGCGACAATTGAATGTGGCTGCCGACTGGGTGGCAAATTATGTTATTATGATTAATGTTCCTTTTATGGTTTCTGACGCTATTCCTAGTGTTATTTCGGACATACTTATTGCTGATTATGTATCCCCGATAGAAAAAACTAGTTTCCTAAATAAAATCACAGGAATATCCCGTTTCTTGACCGAAAAAAAAGAGTAGATAATATCACACCTATTCTTCATCTTGCCTGTCGAGTCTCGACCCAAAAAAAATAATCTTGCCTCTAGTCAACGAATGAAGCTTTTTCATAGCCCAATTACGATCCCCAACCAAATTTCCTATCATATATAAATGCATCAATAACGAGCGACGAGTAAAATCAAAAGTACGTTTATAACCCTAAAACCTCGTTATTGATCCATTTATTCCACGACGGAGATCGTAATTGACTTTTTCATAGCTAACATGCATTTTTTTCCCTTTGGAGTTGAGGGACAACACTTGATTGAACTTTTCGTTTCAAGGTGTTGTGACTTGTGAGATTAGAATGTGAATGGAATTTTCTTTTGTTTAACTTTTGGGTTGGAACTTGGAACAAAAGATATACGAATTTAAGGGGTGGTTCTCTCAAGTCTCAATCCTCAACTAAGATCTTATCTTAAGCAAAAAGTTCCAAAACAGGTGCAAACCAATCTACCCTAATACAAGTATTAGAGAGAATCCTACTCACAATAAATTGTGTTACGTGGTATTCTCTTCATTTCCACAAACTGTTTATTAAAAAAAATTACCCATTTTTCTTCTCCTTAACTTGAAGTAATTGCCCACCTTCATATATTTTTATTTTTAATTATTTTTTTAGCTCACATTTTATTACAATAAAATAATACATTATATATTTAATTATTATAATTAACAAGCATTAGATTAATCAAGTACAAATACATGTAACTCTTAACAAAAAAATTTAATCTAATTTTGTATATGTTATATTTTTATGTATTATGTTATAATTTGAACTAAATATCCGGTGCATGACATCAAAACTATACTTAGCCCTCATTTGGTTTACATTTAACTTTTCAGGAAGTACAACTTTCCTAGAAAGTATTTATGTGTTTGGTTGACATTAGAGTTGTGAGAATTTATTTCCCATGATGTTACAATTCTCACAAAGTGTAGGAACTGCATTTACCTTGTATAGATAGGTAAGTTTACCTCCTACGGTTTTAAATGGAAAATTCTTATTTCCCATATCAATAAAAAGTTAAATAGTCTTGAACCAAACATAATTTCACTTCCCGGGAAATTTAACTTTCCTCATTGAACCAAACGAGAACTTGTAACCTGACCCAATCCGCCCGTAATTAATTTTACAAGTAACGAGTCAGATTTTTTAGTTTGCGATTACATGTCGACTCACAAGGTTACCGATTGACCCGTAATATTAAAATAAAATAAAATGTTACTGTTGTATTTAGTGAAAGAGAAACAAAATTTTACGAGTTAAATGGGTCAAAACAAATCTCACGGATCGACTTTATTTTTTGTCGATCGGGTCAAGTTGACCCATGAGACAACCCTACATATGCCACTCATATATATATAACAACATAACACTTTCTACATCTTTTTGCTGTGTCATATTATAGCAAATAACCATTTTTTTCGGTTGAGACTGGAGTTGTTAAAATTCGACCAAATCTAAATTGTCCGAAATTTTAAGGTTGAAATTTGTTGTGAACCTAACAGGCCCATATTCAATTGGACTTAAATCCAAAAACCTCATTGAATTAACCCGATTCGTGTTTTTTCAAGAAATTATCGCATTTACTTTAAGTATTAAATTATATTCTATTATTAAAATATATATAAAAATAGTTTTATTATTGGATAATATCATTTATTTTTAATATTATTTTAAAATTTAAAAAAGTCAACACTTTCAACCTGTTGGGTCGACCTGAATCCGCGTGAAACCGACAATGACTCAAACCAATTGACCAAGAAATTTTCACAACTCAAATCCAAACCCAATAATAATCGAACTCAAACTTGACCGAACTGATTAAGTTGTAACCAAACAATACAAATGTAATTTCTAAACATGGCATCGATTTTGTGTTGTGCACTTTCTAAGTAGATTGTTCTGGGAATAAAAATACATGTGAAACGAATAAAGTGCAATTTCTAAAGATGGCATCAATTTTGTAATGTACACTACATAAGTAGGAGTAGGGTGTGTTGGGAACAAAAAAAAAATATGTGAAACGAACAAAGTGCAATTTTTAATTGTCACTCAAATCTTATGTTTATTGAAATAGCTAACCTAGGGCTCTAGGAGTTCCTACTTGATCCAAAACCTTCCAACCAAACTTTTATTTCTTTGCTAACCCAAGGAATAAAACAAGCAATTCGATTATACCATTGCTTCAAGCTTATTTCATTTGTAACAAACTTCATGGCCAGCAACATACACACTTTCAAATTTTAATTAAAACCTCCTTACAAACACTAGAAACCCTGGTGTCAAAACTAAGCTTCATTTGCCTCATTTTGCCAGTTATGCTTGCATCAAAGATCACTGGAAAAAACTTCCTACTTTATTGATCTCTCAGCAATGGTTTTCCCTGGTTTTGAGGGATTCAACATCAAAGATTCACAGGCTCACATGTAAGATAATAAACAGGGCACAAGAAAGAAAACAAAAAGAATCAATCTCATCCCCAGTAATTCAAACTCATTGATATCATCTTCATTCCATTAAAACACCACACTGGATATTTAGCAAGTAGAGTCCATACCAGGAGGAGATATTCTTGGTCACCATTTCATGGTCCTTGTGTTTGCTTTTTGACAGCTTCTTCAGGTGGCAGTGAAACAAACTGCAATATCTTCTCAACTTGAGAAGCTTCTAGTCTAAATCTCTCAGCAATGTTATTAATATTTATAGGTCCATCATGGTCATCAGCTCTTCCTTGATAAAGAAGCATTATTTGACGTAGCTGAGCCACGTTCAAGGTTCCAGGTGGAGCAGCTCTGTCTTCGTATCTCCCTGAATCTGGCTTTGTGTTTCGTAGTTTAGGCATTGGCCGATTATACTTATCCGATACAAAAGCCTGTAAGCAGATTGAAATCATTCCTATGACATAATAAATCACAAATGACAGCACACTGTGATATGGTAAGTTTTTCAATCCATCAATGTCTTTGATGAAGAACTAGAAATTTCTTAGTCCACCAATGACCAATGGTTTTGGTACAAGACGAAAGACTTTTCTTAGTCCACCAATGACCAATGGTTTTGGTACAAGACGAAAGACTAGTACAGGTGTTTCAGTTAAGAAGAAACCTATATTCATTTGGCACTAGGTCAAGGTGTTTTGTGGTTAGCAGAAGAGATCAGTTACAATGAGAAGAAGCTGAAATCTAAAATAGAGAATGAATCAATCACTTGAAGTACCCTAAACCCAAACAGAAGCTAATTGAAGATCCCAAATGTTGGGATAATAAAAGTTCAGTTTTGATAAGATAAAGCAGGATGATCCATTAGGGTACTGGGGGAAAACTTCAAAAAAAATGCAACCTTTGTACGAGTAATTGTAAGATATACCTCGCCCATCTCAGATTTTCCACCAGCCTTAGAAGTGATTCTGCCAACCATCTGATTAAGCATCTCGTCAAATTGGGGATCTCTCGCTTCAAGTTCGCTTTGGCGTTTGTGACCCGTGTTGCCTTCTTTATTCAAATAGAAAAACCATAGCAATAAGAGCAAACAATCAACAGCTATGTCCCAACGCAATCAATTAATCTAAATCCAATCGAATAATTTCCCTATGGATGACGAATTAGCCAAGCCAACTTCACAAATCTCAAATCAATTGACTATTTCTGGAAGAAATTTCGAGGCGGAGTTGGAAAGGGACAAAGGGGGTTTATCACAATAGAAACAAAAATGCTGATACAATTGTGCGAAAGAGTGTTCACCTCCATTGGTTTTCTGAATGACTTCAATCCTAGCACCGGGAGGCGGCGTTGTCGGTGTCGGTGGCGGTGGCGGTGGAGGTTTCTGACTAACAGGCTGAAACGGAGAGGAAGATGAAGCGTCGAGGCCGGAGCTCCGTGATCTGCCAGCTGCTCGACGAAATGCCTGACCCATTTGTTGAGTCGTCTTTATGGTGGTTACTGGTTAGATAAGAGGCCGAGAAGCATGGTTGTCTAGGTTTGAGGAGGAGTAGGCGGCGGAGTCAAGTGGTGGCGGGGGGCGAGCGCACGTCACACGCCAGGGACTTAAATGTAGAGAGTGTAATCAGTGAAGCCTTTGGCATATGCAACATTGCAACCACGTTCGTGGCCGGGTTACCACTCTTTGTAGGCAATGTATTATTGTATTTTATAACAAGGAAATAGTTAGGGTAACCTTCTTAGTAAGGGTAACCTTATTGACGATTTGAACATCACACTAATAAATTCTTTCAAAACAAATATGTGAAGATTGTCTTATTGGAGTGTTATAAATTTACACTTGAGAGCCTTTGGTATCTAGTTAAGTGGTTAGGTCTTTTAATTAGTACTATAAAGTTTCTATTTCAATTCTCGTAGACAATGTCCCTGGAAAAAATAACTTGCAGTCGAGGAATGGCCTAATCAAGTCAGTTTAGAAATATGATCAATTTGGATTATCTTTAAACCCTAAATGTTACATATCTTGTCGGCCATTAAATGCATTAGTAAGATGCAAATTATCGCCTTTAATTTTTAAGAAACCTAATACCAAGATGTTTGATTTCCAGTAAGCGTTTTAAAGGTTAATGTTTTAGTTATCGAGATTGTTTTTTACCACATTTCTCACTATTCCTTGTTTCAAATTCACCTTTTAAATCACTAGCAGAATATCATATTGTAAAAGATGTTTAAATGGTCTTATACCTCATCTCTACTTGTTTTTATTACATGAACCTCCCAATACAATCTACCTTTTGATTTTGAGGATTCAACTTATGTTTAATAATAATAGCTTAAAAGGACAGCATGAATGACCGATGCATGTTTTAAACTTGTTCATGTCCAGGGATTGAAACGGTTGAAATAATCTGCACCTGAGACAAAGTCTACGAACTTGGTATCATCGGATCACTGCACAACTAGAGCTTTCAAAAGAAGAATTGTTGCTAAGGATGTGGAGGATGCGAGCTCTCGAAGAGACAAATCTATCAAAGGTAGCACAATTCTTGTATCCATTAAATTGAAGAAAACAATCCCACATGAATCAATGAACAGGAAAGAACAACACCAAGTAAATGGAAGATTTCAAACAACAGACTCACCTTCTAAAGAGACATTGAAAAAGCGTCTTAAAGTTAGAGGCCGACATTACTAGGATAATAGTAGCGGCAGCAGGTAGAGCTGATTTTCCACAAAAGTTTAGTTAATTTTGATTGCAAGTTCTTTGTGTTTACTCCTTTTATGGCTCATCTCTTGGGCATTGCTCTAAATATATATTTCTCATGCAGATTTACACTGCCGACTGCTGAAATTACATGTCATCTTTTGGTTAAAGTTCATATTTGTTGTGGAAGATACATGTATTATGTTATAGATAAATACATTCCACTTGTGGCTTTGAGGAACGCCTTGCAATTTTAATACTTTATTATACTATTTGATCTTCAATATTTGTATTATTGTTTTCGCATCTTTTTTTGTTGATTTGATTTCAAAAATACATCAACAATATTCTGCGTGCGTTCGTACGCGGTCCTTCCCTAGTTGAAAAAAGAACGAGCAAGAAAGAGTTCTATTTTGTTTTTGTTTTTAAAATTAGGGTCAACTTAAAAAAAGTTTAAGATACATAGATTGGATTGCTGGAAATTTATCCTAAAGGGCCCAAAATACATCGTTTTTAAATTATCACACATTGTTTATAAAAAGTTAATCAAGTCTCAACAAGTATTTTTTTAATCTTATTCTCTCATACTAAGTTTATAAAAAGTATTTAACCATGATGATTAACTTAAATATATTGCAAAAAAAAATCTTAAATATCTTGGCATGACTAAAATAATATTTTTTATCAAGAAATAGGGCAAGAAATTCCATGCGGATTTTATTAAGAATAATTAAACATGGCCATTAACGGCTACAATATCAGCATATAGAGCATTGCTAATTTGTATAGGGCTCAAAACATATACAATTCTTTAAATTTGTGTAAATTGGTCAAATAGACACCCCCACCTTGTGTTTGGACCTATCAAGCACTAAAACTTAATAATTTGGGCTTGTTAAACACCTGGTCGAGTACATCAGTGTTGAGTGTACTGTCGCGTGCTGAGGTGTCAAGTATTTGTTCAGTACAACGCCACATGTGTGCCACATATATGCCACTTATATGCCACACATATGATGTAACACCCCCTCCGTAATGTACTTGAGGTGTTACCGCCAGTAACCCTAATTAGTCATAATTCAAGGCTACCCAAGGCTTTAAAACTTATAATCACAACAAGTATTACAACACTTTATTACAATCCATAGTATGACTTCCTTCCATACACAAAAGCATAACCACAACTTGGACAAGAGTAAAATATTTACAACAGACTTGTTCTTCTTCAAGCGACCACTTTCAAAACCTTTGTACTTTCTAAACTCCTTGGCTAGCCTTCTCTTCGCGGATTAACTTCTTTAGTAGCTGATGCGTCGTATACAGACGGTGGGCACCAGCCGGCCATGCAATTGAATAAGGTGGTCGGGTTAGTCTAATGAAAGACTAAGCAAGTGGAAAAAATGACTGGTTCCTATGGTAGTGACTAAACATATTGGCATCGAAATCCGAATGACAACCGATCGATGATCCAATAGTTAGCAGTCCCATAGAGGATAAGAAATGAGACAATGCATAATCAAAAGATAGGACACCACAACTTGCGGTTCCATTAAGAAACATGAACAATTGTTGGGAACTTATATTAATCACACAATATTTTTAAAAATCTCCATCGACTAATCAGATTGACTTTATCAAAGTTTGATTAAGAATCATTCATAACCGGGAGTAAGAATGGCTTTCCGACTGGACTAACCATTCAGGTACATTAATGTGCCTAACGCACTTATCTTATATTAGTTTTAAGGGAAATTCCTTTTGGTACCCTCGAAGTTTCGACTTTTCCTTTTGGTGTCCAAAAAAAATTCTTATTCCTCTTGGTACCCTCTTGTTTCTGAAATTTTCCTTTACGTAACCTAAATACATCCAAATATCAATTTCCATCCAAAAAATGCATTTTCCGTTAAAAATATATACAAAAATTAAAAAAACCTAATATTTTTTACTCATCTCTCGATACTCAAATGCCGGGGAGGTCGAGCCGGGAACCACGTCGCTTCTCTCCACCACCACGTTCGATCTCCTTGCTTAGGTAGATCAATTCAACCTTCTTCCTCAATTTGAGTCAATTACAGTCGCATAGCCAACAACCTCCGCCATCAACATCAAGGTCACCGCCGACCTCTCCAATCAGGTCCTCTGCTCCGCCGCCACCCGCTCCTCCTTCGCTCACACTTAGGTCCTCCGCAATGTCGCCGCCTACTACCCCACACCCAGATCGAAGTACATAATTTCAACTTTGAAATGTAGATCTAATTTATAAGGATTTGATTGTCAAGTTCAACTTAATTTGAAGATCTGGAATTCTTTGAAACTCTAGTTTCCCTACTAAATTACTAATACAGTTTTAAACTTCAATAGTTATGTTGGGTAGACTTAATATCTGTTTCAATTTGCATAATAACAGTAAACTTCTGATTTTGTGTTTCTGTTCGTGCATAACAACACTAAACTTTATATCTTTTGGGTAGACTTTCTAGTTTCCCTAGTAATGCAGTTTTATGGAATTGAATTTTGATTGTCCTGGTCCTGGAATCTCTAGGGTTGCTAATTGAGTGTGTTTATGATTTAATGAATCAAATTTAGCCAAGCTAATTTTACTGTTCATTTTTGCCTAAAAAAAAATCTTAACGGAACTAGCAAAAGAATGGATGGAAAATGGCTTTTTAATAACTTTAGGCTATAGGACAAAATCTATGTAAAGTAGAGGGCTACCAAAAGGACTAAAAAAAATTTTTGGACACCAGAAGGAAAAGTCGAAAACTGGGTGGCACCAAAAGGAATTTCCCTAGTTTTAATCTTTTCTCAAACAGGTTGGTGGCTTTTAATCGGTTCGAACTACTACCGAAATATCGTGGTATTGTAGAGATCATCGGAGTATTTCATCCATGTCATCTACTCTGTACCAAGATCACAGGACTTAAGCTATCCTTGATCTTTCATTTGCATATGGTGAGGTAGAGATCACAGAGGCCTATTACTATGTCGTCTACACTACACTGTGCCGAACCTGCACTTAGCTAGAGTGCCTATCAACCCTCTCACACGAAGAGTAGGGGATCAGAGTCATGAATCACCATTAGGATTAGGCCCCTCCTAATGTAATATTATTTTAAAGAGAGGATATGGAACCACGTTCCCCTCCCTTTAACTACCTTAATACACAACAAAGTCTCAACGAGAGACCACAAACAAGTTTGCACATAACGGACCTAAATCCAGTTCTAGCGCAAACTGAATAAACAACATAGTCATTATTTCTAACAATATAACAACCTATCATATTTTATTAAGCATACAAGTTGCTCCCAACACAAAAATATTAAATGGGATTCAATTCCTCATTTAATAACATTAATGCAAGAGCGAACCGTCCACTTGCCTTATAAGGCGTGCTCAACGCTCTCAGCGATTCCAACAGAAATCTTTATCTGCCTTCTGCCAATTATAACAACAGATTCTTCAACAACGAGCTCATGGATACAATTCTTAGTTGTATAATCCAATTCTACAACTTCCTAATCGAAAAACGATTTGATTTCCGAATATCGATATATATATAAATCCTTAGTTATTATGCTTCAAAGAGCCATCTTGGCGGAATTATAACTAATTATCCGCTTCACTTTTGAAACAATTTTCTAAATAAACATTGTTCATTAGTAACAGTTCTACAAGATTACCAAATCTCAGATCAAACGGATTAACAACGAATCCCGAGTAATTATCCAAAGTCCTTTACCTGACAATCGATGTCTAAACTTGTCTTCGCTATAAGTAACGATCCAGACGTCCGTTTCTCGAGCGGTTTGAACCTGTGGAACCGTATCAACGTCAAGATTATAAAAACCATAAATTTAATTAGCAAAGCGGAACCGAAAGGTCCTTTCGGTGACTCCGTAACCACCCCGCTAATTAATTTCGAGCGTTAATACCTTCACTCGAACTTCGAGCTTGTTCGGCTCGATGGCGGCTCGACCCAAGGGCCTGAGGGTGGCGGTGTGACGCCCGGTGGCAACCCCTGGTGGTGGGTGGTGGTAGGCGAGCTGCTGTTCGCCGGCGACGGGGCAACGTGGCAGAGGAGGAAGCCGAAGGTGATGTGGAGCTCCTTCTCTCGAGTCCGTTCCGTCCCGATTTCACTTCCTGGTGCTGGCTTTCAACAGCCCCGACTTCACACAAAGAAGAGGGGGAGATGAGGGAGGAGTTGAGGGTGGTGGCTGGCAAGGTGGTGGCAAGGCAAAACGCCGGCGGTGGAGGTCGAAATCTATCGCCCAAGTTCGTTCCGTCCAAACTCTCTCTCTCGGTTTTTGATTTGGAAGGGAAGGAGGATAACTTTGAAAAGTCAAAGAAAGAGGCCCTCAATTATATCTCCAACATGCTTATAAGTTAAGCAAGAGACGGTCAAAGGCAATTTTCCGTCCCGGAACGGGACTCGCGTTAAAGCGGTAAAATTATGTACCTCTGGTGGAAAAACTCACTAAACGAAAAACGTCCCGAAAATTATGTAGACCAATAAAACCAATTTTCCATGATTTTATCTTACTACCTTCAATTTTTAAGGCTTCCGTTTCGTATTTTACATTCCTTCCGGTACAAAATTAAAAAGACGGCTTATCCAAAAAATATTCTTTTTCCACTGAAAAATCCTAGAATTCACACCGATCCATAAAATCATTTCTTTGTGATTTTAGGATATCACCAAGAATTTTCTAGGATTTAATCTCCAACAAAAATATTGGATTAGGCGTTAAAACGGACAAAAAGGTTAAAAAAATATCCGAGAAAAATTCGAAAATATCCTTAAAAACCGCAGTTATTACATTAGTACCCCCTTAAAAATGGTTTCGACCACGAAACCAGAAAAGTCAAGTTACATGAAACAAAAGATGTCGATGTACACAGTTACATGAACAAAACTGCAAAGCTGGTAGTACCCCCTTAAAGATTCACACTAGGTGGATATCAACTCAGGATAACGACTTAGCATTTCTTTCTCTGTTTCCCATGTTTTCCAAGTTGTCTCCTCTCCACCATTCTTAGACCACAAAATTCTTACCAAAGGTATTTCTTTGCTACGAAGCATCTTCACACGACGTTCCAGTATTCTGATTGGTTTCTCCTCATAAGTACCATTTGGTTGAACTTCAATATCATCATAACTAAGGACATGAGATTCATCTGGCACATATTGTCTTAACAAGGACACATGAAAAACATCATGTACAGGGTGTGTTGTCGGAGGTAAGGCAAGTCGATAAGCTAACTTACCTACTCTTTCTAAAATCTCAAAGGGTCCAACGTATCGAGGATTGAGCTTACCTCGTTTACCAAAACGAAATACTCCTTTAGATGGAGATACTCTTACAAAAACTTTGTCGCCAACTGCAAACTCAATATCTCTTCTTTTCAAGTTAGCATAAGACTTTTGACAACTCTGAGCTGTTAACATTCTCTGCCTGATCAAAGCTATATCAGTTGTAGTCTTCTCAATCAACTCGGGTCTGAGAAGAATCTTATCAACACCTTCATCCCAACATATCGGGGATCGACACTTACGACCATAAAGAGCCTCGAACGGTGCCATCTTAATCGTAGAATGCCAGCTATTATTATAAGTGAATTCTATCAAGCTTAAACTGGTATCCCAAATGGTTGTTCGATCAAGTACACAAGCACGAAGCATATCCTCAAGAGTTTGAATTGTTCTCTCAGATTGCCCGTCAGTTTGAAGATGAAAAGCAGTGTTGAAACACAATTCAGTTCCCAAAGCCTTATGCGAATTCTTCCAGAATCTTGACATAAACCTTCCATCTCGATCAGAGATTATAGTTTTAGGAGTACCATGAAGACGAATAATTTCATGAATAAAGACCTTGGCCAACTTTTGAATTTCCCATGCTATCTTGATTGCTATGAAATGTGCACTCTTTGTGAGTCGGTCAATAATAACCCAGATAGCATCTTTATGCCCTTGTGTCTTAGGTAATCCTGTGACGAAGTCCATGGCAATATCTTCCCATTTCCACTCAGGTACTGGAAGTGGTTGTAATATTCCTCCTGGTCTTCTATGTTCAATCTTCACTTTCTGGCATACTATACATCTAGCCACAAATTCTGTCACATCATTCTTAATGTTGGACCACCAGAAATATCGGCGTAGATCTTTGAACATCTTGCTAGAACCTGGGTGAATGGAATATGCAGAGGAATGAGCTTCCCTCAAAATCATCTTTCTTAAGTCTTCAATTGCAGGTACACAAATCCTATTCCGAAACCACAGAGATCCATCATCCTGAATAATAAACCCCGATGCCTTGCCTTCTTGCACTTCTCCGCTAATCTTAATCAAAGCAACATCTTCTGCTTGTTTCTCCCTGATTTGATCTAGCAGAGTAGCTTGAATTTCTAAGGTACTCAAACAACCTTGTTGCCTTTTAAACCAAATTTCAGTTTCTGTTTGAATCAATTCCTGTTGTAGCCTTGGTTGAACTGTCAACATTGCTACTATAGTTTCTTGAGCAGTTTTTCTACTTAAAGCATCTACCACCACATTGGCTTTACCTGGATGATATAGCAACTCAATATCATAATCTTTCAACAATTCCAACCATCTTCTCTGTCTCATATTCAACTCCTTTTGAGTAAACACATATTTTAAACTCTTGTGGTCAGTAAAGATTTGGCACTTGACACCATAGAGATAATGTCGCCAAATTTTCAAAGCAAAGACCACGACTGCAAGTTCTAAATCATGAGTCGGATAATTCACCTCATAAACCTTAAGTTGTCAAGATGCATATGCAATAAACTTACCATGCTGCATTAACACACAACCCAACCCTTGTTTAGAAGCATCACTGTAGACCACATACCCTTCATTCCCATCTGGCAGAGTCAAAATTGGGGCATTGGTAAGTCGTCTCTTGAGTTCTTGAAAACTTGCTTCACATTTGTCATCCCACATAAACTTTTTATTCACCTTACAAAGTAATCCTGTCATAGGTAAAGATATTTTCGAGAATCCTTCTACAAAACGTCGATAATACCCGACAAGTTCTAAGAAACTTCTTACCTCTTTAACATTCTGAGGTTGTTTCCATTCAACGACTGCCTTGACCTTTTGAGGATCTACCATTACTCCATCTTGATTGATAATATGTCCCAAGAAGGCCACTTCCTTTAACCAGAAAGCACACTTAGACAACTTAGCATAAAGTTCATGATGCCTAAGTACTTCAAAAATCATCCGAAGATGCTCTTCATGTTCAACTTTATCTCTTGAGTAGATCAAAATGTCATCTATGAATACCACTACAAACTTGTCGAGATAATCATGAAAACATCTATGCATTAAATCCATGAAAACTGCAGGTGCATTTGTCAGTCCAAAAGGCATTACCAAGAACTCATAATGACCATAACGAGTTCGAAAAGCTGTTTTTGGAATATCTTCCTCACATACTCTGAGCTGATGGTATCCTGACCTTAAATCAATCTTAGAGAAGATCTTTGCACCTCTTAGTTGATCTAACAAATCATCAATCCTTGGTAAGGGATACTTATTCTTAATGGTGACCTTATTCAGCTCACGGTAATCAATACATAACCGGAGGTTCCATCCTTCTTCTTCACAAAAAGTACCGGAGCGCCCCAGGGTGAAGCACTCGGTCTTATATATCCCTTTTCCAGCAACTCATCGAGTTGTTTCTTCAATTCCTTCATCTCGATAGGAGCCATTCTATAAGGTGCATTAGAAATTGGTGCCATTCCAGGTTCCAACGTAATTGTAAATTCAACTATACGCTTTGGAGGTAAACCTGGGAGTTCCTCGGGAAAAACATCAGTAAATTCTCTAACCACAGGAATTTCTTCAATATCTACCTTCTTTTCATCAGACTCTTCAAGAAAACAAAGATAGCCAACACATCCTTGACGTAGCAGTTTAGCAACCTTCATAGAACTAATCAGCTTCCCATTTTCTGCATCACCTTTTCCTTTGAAACGACACACATATTTTCCTTCTTCTTGGATGGTTACCGTTCGGGAACTAAAGTCTATTATAGCTCCATGTTGCAATAACCATGATGTCGTAAGGAGCCATTGGAATGCATATAAGGTTGGCTTTAAACTTCCGACCTTGAATGCTAATGGGAAAGTTATTAAATTGTTTGGTTCCTACGATCTTTTCTTTGTTTGGTAGGTTTACCACAAAAGGTTCACATGAATTAGTGCATTTTAGTCCTAATTGCTCTACATAGTTCTCAGATATAAAAGAATGTGTTGCTCCAGAATCAAACAACAAGAAAACAGTAGTTGACTGAACATATAAAACACCTTGGCATACAGGAGCTTCTGGTTCATCACTACGCCTCATCTCATAAAGACGCTGACCTTGCTTTGTTGATGTCATTGCCGATTTTCCCTTATTCTGAGCAGTAGACTGAACAGAGGCTGATTTGGCAGCTTCAGTCGGAACACGGCTATTCTGAGCAACAAAGGTTTGACGCGACTGTGTTGAACCATCTTTATTCTGTGGACAATATGCACGCACGTGTCCTTTCTTTCCACACTGAAAGCACTTCCTTTGAGTCTTAGTACAAAACTTACTAATGTGACCTGATTCTCCACAATTATAACAAACCGTCCGACCCTTCTTTTGTCCAGATTGGAAGGACCTAGTTGAACCAGACTCAGTTTTAGCCCGGTTTGACTTTTTAAACTTCTGAAAGGGTGCCGGTCTTTTGAATCCACTAAATTGTGAACGTTGTTGAGATACCTGTTCCCCTTTCTTTACCTCCTGATCAGACCTTTCCAAAGAAACTTCTAAGCGGTAGACTGCATCAACATACTATTCCAGAGTTGAACACTTTACATGGACCATTAGTGGCTTCATCTTCGGGTTTAGCCATTCATAGAATCTCTCAATTTTCTGTTCTTCAGTAGAGATTTCGGATCCATCATACTGTAAAAGATGATTAAATTTGGCAACCATCTCAGGTATTTTCATACCCTCAACTTGCGGGTACGAGAATTCTCTTTCTTTTTCTTTCCTCATAGCAGCAAAAAAGAACCTATCTAACATCTTATCTTTAAACATTCTCCAACTCAGTTTTGGGTGCCTAGATAAACCAATACTTTTCCACCATTCAGTCGCCCCTTCCTTAAGATGTAAAGCAGCGATACGTACCTTTTGAGACTCTGTACATGAGATATTTTCCATCAACTGTTCGATGTGGGAAAACCAATATGCTATTTTAACAGGTTCACCTGTTCCATCATAACTGTCGGGCTTCATGGACATGAAAGTTTTCAAGGCCCGAGAAAAATTCATACTTTGAATAGGTGGAAGCTCTTGAGGGTATTCCACTTCTATATTTCCCACATGTCCACTTTCTTCAACTACTGGTGCAACATTTTGAGCAGCTGGGAGAACAGACTGAATAGTTTGAAGCATCAAATTCTTCAAAGTCTCCATAGTTTCCTCATCAAAAACTATATTCCTTCTAACCTTCGGATCAGGTTGATTCGCAGGATTTTGAGACTCTCCTCTCTCCCTAGAATTCCTATCTGAACCATCCCCTTGCTCAGATCTTCCTGTGATTACCATCTGAATGAAACAACAAAAGACAAAACTTCCTTTATTCCACAACAAAAATAAGAAATTAAAGAGGCATATATATAAACAAAACTTCCATTTATTTATATCACATCATACACCAACTCTATTTTACAACTTTGTTCTGCAAACAAAGTCAAAACCAACTTATTTACATAAAAGGGACTTGTACTCCCACAAACCATTATTTACATCCTATAAAGGCACACTTAAAACCATAACTTTTTAAACCTTACAGCAAACCTTAATTTACATCTAAGAAAACCCACAAAACCAACTTATCCATCTCGACTCGTTCATGCCCTTATCCATTCCTCACTACATCGAGGGAGGATGACAGAAGTTATCTAAAAAGTCAGCATCAAACTGCAAAGGGTCTTTTAGGATATTCTGATCGTATAAAAGTGATTCCCCTTGCTCCAGTTTCCTATAGAAGAAGTTTCTACACGAAGGGCTTAAATGCAGTCCCACAATGCCCTAGATAAAAAGATCCTCATAAGGTTCCAATTCTCGCTTTCAGGCCTGCACGACATTCATTAACCTTTCCGTCTTCATCTCAAATTTCACAAGTTGAGTTCTCCCAGAGGATATCCAATCCTCCCAAGACTGTATCATCATAGGATTTCCATCTTCAGTCCCCTGAACCTGATCTTTACTAGAAGAACTAGGACCTGCCGCTCCTACTATCTGTCGAGGGTAGTTATCCACAGAAGGGGAAAGCCGCTGAGACGAAGTATAGACTCCAGACTCATGCGAAGATAGCGAAGATTGACTTGAATTCGAATACCGTATCTGCTCTAATTGTGGAGCCTCTTCTTCCTCAGGGTCTTCTTCTCCACTCGAGATGACTATAGGGTTCACTCCCATACCCAATTCTTCGTCGCTGGGTATGTCCACATATTCAATTTCCATTCTTGCTGAAGCTGGAAACTCTTTGATTAAACTTACTCGAGAAGATTCTGCTTCATCAGCAGTGAGTGCTCCATTCCTCGCTCTTTTTCTGAGCTCATCATTACTATGCTGCCCTTGCTTCCTCTTCATTTCCTTGGAAAAAGAACAAGCATAAGAATTTAGAATCTCCACAATTCTATTCATCAAAACTTCAAACCTAACTCCAAGGTGTAAAAGATATCAACTGGTAATCTGTTTTTAGAGAACTTTCAGCTCTGATACCACTTCTGTAACACCCCCTCCTTAATGTACTTGAGGTGTTACCGCCAGTAACCCTAATTAGTCCTAATTCAAGGTTACCCAAGACTTTAAAACATATAATCACAACAGGTATTACAACACTTTATTACAATCCATAGTATGACTTCCTTCCATACACAAAAGCATAACCACAACTTGGACAAGAGTAAAATATTTACAACAGACTTGTTCTTCTTCAAGCGACCACTTTCAAAACCTTTTTACTTTCTAAACTCCTTGGCTAGCCTTCTCTTCGCGTATTAACTTCTTTAGTAGCTGATGCGTCGTATACAGACGGTGGGCACCAGCCGGCCATGCAATTGAATAAGGTGGTCAGGTTAGTCTAATGAAAGACTAAGCAAGTGGAGAAAATGACTGGTTCCTATGGTAGTGACTAAACATATTGGCATCGAAATCCGAATGACAACCGGTCGATGATCCAACAGTTAGCAATCCCATAGAGGATAAGAAATGAGGCAATGCATAATCAAAAGATAGGACACCACAACTTGCGGTTCCATTAAGAAACATGAACAATTGTTGGGAACTTATATTAATCACACAATATTTTTAAAAACCTCCATCGACTAATCAGATTGACTTAATCAAAGTTTGATTAAGAATCATTCATAACCGGGAGTAAGAATGGCTTTCCGACTGGACTAACCATTCAGGTACATTAATGTGCCTAACATAATTATCTTATATTAGTTTTAATCTTTTCTCAAACAGGTTGGTGGCTTTTAATCGGTTCGAACTACTACCGAAATATCGTGATATTGTAGAGATCATCGGAGTATTTCATCCATGTCATCTACTCTGTACCAAGATCACAGGACTTAAGCTATCCTTGATCTTTCATTTGCATATGGTGAGGTAGAGATCAAAGCAGAGGCCTATTACCATGTCGTCTACACTACACCGTGCCGAACCTGCACTTAGCTAGAGTGCCTATCAACCCTCTCACACGAAGAGTAGGGGATCAGAGTCATGACTCACCATTAGGATTAGGCCCCTCCTAATGTAATATTATTTTAAAGAGAGGATATGGAACCACGTTCCCCTCCCTTTAACTACCTTAATACACAACAAAGTCTCAACGAGAGACCACAAACAAGTTTGCACATAACGGACCTAAATCCAGTTCTAGCGCAAACTGAATAAACAACATAGTCATTATTTCTAACAATATAACAACCTATCATATTTTATTAAGCATACAAGTTGCTCCCAACACAAAAATATTAAATGGGATTCAATTCCTCATTTAATAACATTAATGCAAGAGCGAACCGTCCACTTGCCTTATAAGGCGTGCTCAACGCTCTCAGCGATTCCAACAGAAATCTTTATCTGCCTTCTGCCAATTATAACAACAGATTCTTCAACAACGAGCTCATGGATACAATTCTTAGTTGTATAATCCAATTCTACAACTTCCTAATCGAAAAACGATTTGATTTCCGAATATCGATATATATATAAATCCTTAGTTATTATGCTTCAAGGAGCCATCTTGGCGGAATTATAACTAATTATCCGCTTCACTTTTGAAACAATTTTCTAAATAAAAATTGTTCATTAGTAACAGTTCTACAAGATTACCAAATCTCAGATCAAACGGATTAACAACGAATCCCGAGTAATTATCCAAAGTCCTTTACCTGACAATCGATGTCTAAACTTGTCTTCGTTATAAGTAACGATCCAGACGTCCGTTTCTCGAGCGGTTTGAACCTGTGGAACCGTATCAACGTCAAGATTATAAAAACCATAAATTTAATTAGCAAAGCAGAACCGAAAGGTCCTTTCGGTGGCTCCGTAACCACCCCGCTAATTAATTTCGAGCGTTAATACCTTCACTCGAACTTCGAGCTTCTTCGGCTCGATGGTGGCTCGACCCAAGGGCTCGAGGGTGGTGGTGTGACGTCCGGTGGCAACCCCTGGCGGTGGGTGGTGGTAGGCGAGCTGCTGTTCGCCGACGGCGGGGCAACGTGGCAGAGGAGGAAGCCGAAGGTGATGTGGAGCTCCTTCTCCCGAGTCCGTTCCGTCCCGATTTCACTCCCTGGTGCTGGCTTTCAACAACCCCGACTTCACACAAAGAAGAGATGGAGATGAGGGAGGAGTTGAGGATGGTGGATGGCAAGGTGGTGGCAAGGCAAAACGCCGACGGTGGAGCTCGAAATCTATCGCCCAAGTTCGTTCCGTCCAAACTCTCTCTCTCGGTTTTTGATTTGGAAGGGAAGGAGGATAACTTTAAAAGTCAAAGAAAGAGGCCCTCAATTCTATCTCCAACATGCTTATAAGTTAACAAGAGACGGTCAAAGGCAATTTTCCGTCCCGGAACGGGACTCGCGTTAAAGCGGTAAAATTATGTACCTTGGGTGGAAAAACCTCACTAAACGAAAAACGTCCCGAAAATTATGTAGACCAATAAAACCAATTTTTCATGATTTTATCTTGCTACCTTCAATTTTTAAGGCTTCCGTTTCGTATTTTACATTCCTTCCGGTACATAATTAAAAAGACGGCTTATCTAAAAAATATTCTTTTTCCATTGAAAAATCCTAGAATTCACACCGATCCATAAAATCATTTCTTTGTGATTTTAGGATATCACCAAGAATTTTCTAGGATTTAATCTCCAACAAAAGTATTGGATTAACGGACAAAAAGGTTAAAAAGATATCCGAGAAAAATTCGAAAATATGCTTAAAAACCGCAGTTATTACATATGACCTATAATATTAATTAATATTTTTTAATAAAAACAATAACAAAATAACTATTTTCCCCTGTTACTTTTACCAAATTACTACCCAAGTCCCATTTCTTCTCTCTCTCGCCCTCTAACCCACCTCCTCCCCAACAACGTTACCATGGCTTCTAACTCCGACATGGACACACCAATTTGCGACGATTCTCCTCCATCTAATCCCCAAACTGCTCCCTACCCTTCGCCATTGCCTTCGGCTTTGCTATTGAAGCCTTAATCTACATTGTCGTCCCACAGATGCCCATCCACGAAAACTGTGGGTTAGAGGAAGCGATGACAACTTCGATTGAATGGATCTATTTTCATAATCTTTAATCTCTCATTAGAACAAAAACGAAGAAATTGGAGGCCTAATCCATGAGAGAAATTAGCAGAGAACATGAAGACGAAGAATTGGCCGCCTAATCCATTAGAGAAATTAGCGGAGAACACGAAGACGAATAAATTGGCCGCCTAATCCATCGTCATCGTCGAATTTGACCCTTCTAAAACACTTCACATGTTAATGAATTTTGGGGATTTCGGATTTGTCGCAAATTTTGGGACTTTGGGATGTGAATTTGTGATGGGCTATCTACAAATTTGAGATGTTAGGGTTGTTGCAATTTTGTTTATCAATATGTAACTGGGTTTTGGAATAGGGATGTTGTAAATGTTAGAGCTTTATAATTGCATTTTTAGGGATTTAGGTTTATTACGAATTTGTGGGGTTTTAGGGGTGCCATAAAAATTGAATAAATGAGTAATGAAATTGGAGAAGTGGAATGGAGTTGCTGGTGAGAAAGAAGAAGGTAGAGAAAGAGAATGTCGAGAGAGAGGGGGAGTAGCCAGAGGAAGAGGAAAGAGGTTAAAAAAGAGGATTTTTTTTTGGATATTAGTTTCCAATGCAACGTCTAATTACTAGGCTTAGGGTATTTCACTCGACCCCTAAGATGTTACTTACACTCGCATAGCCACATCAGCACGAAAGTGTTTTAATTGAGCCGAATTATTAAGTTTAATTGTTCAATAGGTCTAAACCAAAGGTGGGTGTCTACCTGACCAATTTTTACAATTACATGGGGTTGTATATGTTTTGAGCCATTTGTATATGCGGAACATTAAAAGAATGAAAATCTAAAGCTAGATTAACAACTAGATTAGCTAAAATATCAGCAACAGTACGTGTTGGCCGATCGACGAGCATGAACAATCTGAATTCCCAACCATCCATGGCAAAATACTGTTGGCATGTGTAATCAACATTTGCGACTGGATGAGTTGTATAGCTTCGATCGAAATAGACTCTACGATTAAACGTGGGACATTCAAGCTGTTAGCGAGTCGCAAGCCAAGAAGAATCACCTTAAGTTCAGTTGTTAAAGTCCGATAGCAACCGCACGAAAACATAAACCCCTGAATAAAACCCCCATCACCGTCACGAATTAGGCCGCCACCACCAGCGAGGCCAGGATTTCCTTTTGAACAACCATCAACGTTGAGCTTCAACCATGCAGTAGGAGGTTTGACCCATCGTTGCACATCAAGAGGGCTGGACAAAGGAGCCGGGGCATTAGCCATCAAAGTTTTGGAGGTCTTTGCATCCCAATAACCTTCTGTCATTGAAATAACAGTAGATGAGAGCCTTCCAAGAGTATCAACATCATCATAGACTAAAGTGTTCCGACATAACTAAAATATGACCCCTCGTCACAAAACATACTTTTTTTTTTGTTGAAACGTCACAAAACATACTTAGATGCTCACAATCTTCATTACACCTTTTTTAATCTATAACTATGTATTAAAGTTGTATCTTTTCGAGCCACCAGAACGATTCTAACCGCACCTCATATTTAAAAAATTAGTTTTTATTTCTATTATTATAAATTTTTTCTAATTATTTATTTAGTATAACAATATCTTTTGAAAGCTTCCTTATACAAGTATTCAAAATTAAAGATAAAATATTTAAAATAGATATAAATCTTTTAGCATATATCTTTTGACGAATTTATTTATATATATTGATTTTCTTGTATAATGATCATAAATATTTATAATGTTTAAAATTAATAAAAATAGATAATAAAATATTGAATAGATATATTAAAATATTTGATAATTTCTAAATTTATGTACATGGAAAGTAATAAAATATGAATAATATAATATTTAATCTTATCTTATCTTTACTTTATCAATCCACAAAATGAGTTTTGTACTTTTGTCCCATCTTAAATTAAGTTAATTAAAATTTAAATATTTTATATAATTAAATTATCTTTATCTTTCATATTTTATTATATCTTATTTATTAATTTAACTATTATTTTTTAAATTCTTATCGCCAAAATTTTCTATTCATATTTTATCTTCTTTTTTAATTAAATATCTATAATATATCATTAAAGAAAAAGAGATATGTAATTATTTTATCTTAATAATATATCTTCATTCTCAACATTAAATTTAATCATTTATATTAATTACGAAAATTATACATAGAAGAGCAATAAATTACTTATATTATATTTTTATTTATTAATATCTTATTTATAAGCTCTATAAAATATCAAATAGTAGTCGTACATAATACGATGGGTACAACTAGTTATTTTTATATTATTATCTATAATAACTGATATTGACGTGGAATGTACCTGTAAAAGTTGACATTTTGTGTATAAGGATCACCAATCAAATTCACTTCATCGACTAATCTTTTAGCTCCTTACAATGAGTTTTTGGCAAGCACTTCAAGTAACGCAGCCTAGCCAGGTAAGTGTATTAACCGGGTAAGTGGTATACTTCTTCACTAAACAAACAATAGAGAAATCTCACAAGTTTTCCTCATTCTTATAATGGAAATTGTATTATTGTATATCGTAGTCGTCGTTTAAGCTTTTTAACTCTGCGTTTTGTGTTTGGCGGTCTGCCGTTTTGGCGTGTGCGTCTCCGCTTTCCCCGCCCCCGTTCTCGTGTCCTCCAAAGCAACTAATAAGCAGAGAAGTGATTGGGGTTACAGTCTTACAGAGGAGCGAGAGCACAGACAATGTCGAATCTCCGTGCCCTCTTCTAAGCCCACTTCTTTCTAAATTGCTAGGGTTTTGCTCTCATCCTCCTCCCGATTTCTTCTTCCGCCTCTGTCCCCCCAAATTTCTAGGGTTTCGGCCGACGTCTTTGCCCCTCTCCTTCTGGCGGTGCCGGTCTTCTCATCTCTTGTCCAATTTTCAACTTTCTACGCCTTTTTGCCCGGGAGTGGTGCTCGGTGGATTTTGTCTTTGATTGCATGATTCCTACAGCTGTCAAATCTCGTTGACGCCGATCAGCTGAAAGTGATTGAGAAAAAGGCTAGGAAAGTGCTCACTCAGTACTCAGATTGTGTTCAATTCTGGTCAATTTGTCGAGATTTTTTTTTGGTTATTTAGGTTTAGTGTGATGGATGGAGTGAACTGAGCTTTAACGTGGTCTGGTTGCATGCTATTTGATTTGGTTGAATTTCCGTCCGATTTGATCGGTTGCTGCAAATTCTGGTTGTTCTGATTGGTTTTTGGTGTCTACTTTGGGTGCGATGTTCTCATCGGGTGTAAAGAAGGCACACAATGGTGGCGGTAGCCTGGTTCTTATTCCCCACAAATTTGTGTGGCCTTATGGTGGTAGAAATGTGTATTTGACTGGCTCATTCACGAGGTCAGTAAAGATTCCCTTTTTATATAAATTTGTTTTTAGGACGGGATATGTGAGCAGAGAGATATGCTTTGTGTGTAGGTGGAGCGATCATGTTCCAATGACCCCTGCGGAGGGTAACCCCACTATGTTTCAGACTGTTTGTAGCTTAACACCAGGGTATCACGAGGTCAGTTTTATTATATCACTTGGGTCTTGTCACAATACTCATTCGATGCTGTTTCATCAGCTATTAGGCATACTATGTCCTCGATCATGTATACCTTCTAGATGAGGTGACACTCTAAAAGAAGAAAGCCTCTATGTGTTTAATCATTCCTCCAAGTTTTAAAGGATGAAAGTGCACTGATTATCACTACATATTATTCATTTCATGTTTACAGGAATGTTGAAGTTTCAAGACTTAAGATTTGGCTGCTTGCGTTCTGAATGGCTGAATATAGTTTGTATAGCTATCTTGTGTGTTTACTCTTGTTATTTTTCCTCTGTTTTTTCTTATTCTTTGCAGTATAAGTTTTGTGTTGATGGAGAGTGGCGGCATGATGAAAGCAAACCTTGTGCTTGTGGGGTGTATGGAATAGTGAATATTATTGTCTTGGGTGGGCAAACTGATCACATGCAAGACATGGCAAATCCGCAGATATCTTCTGCTTCTAGTATGGATTTGGATCACGATGGCGGTTCTCAGCATATGGTATGTAATTCACCTTTTCATGATTCATCATTCATTTGAGGTAGACAGCCATTTGTTACAATATGTATGCCTTTTGAGCGTGAATAGATGTCATAATTACAATGCAATTTGCTAATTAAAGAGCTACTTCTGGTAAATATGTCACTTGTACTCCTTAACATGACCAATGAAATATACATATTTTTATCTGTTAACAATCCAATTGCTTTGTTTGAGCTCCCTAAACTTATCTGTTGGGGTCATTCTGAGTTTTATTCCCTCACAAGGGTTACAGCTGAATGAAGCGAGAATCTTCTCTTTGATGTATTACATCATGTAGACTTGTAACAAGAATTACTTTAAGCATCAAAGGAGTCTGATGTGTTACATTTTTATGGATATATGATGATTCATTTTCGTAGGGAAAAGGAGAGAGATATAATAAGATAAAATTATGTAGAATGTCTTTTTATTACATTGTTACTTCTTACAGCTTGCTCCTGAAGCCATAAAAGTTTGCTTGTTTATCCTTTTCCCTCTTTTCGAAAAGATCAGACAACAAATGCCCTAAAGTGTTTTTTATATTTGTTGTTAAACAGGCTAGAGTTTCAGATGGTCCATATCAATCTCCACTTCCTGGCTTACCGCATAATGATATTGAGATCTCCCGTCACCGTGTGTTGGAATACATGTCTTTACATACAGTGTTTGACATACTTCCTGATTCAGGCAAGGTTTGGATTATCTACTCCCTATCCTCCTTCAATAGACCTGAATTACATTTTAACTGGGTTCAAATGCTGAGGTTTTCTTTATTCTGATATTAATTCAGTATTAATTGATATTAGGTCATAGCATTGGATGTGGATTTACCTGTAAAACAAGCATTCCACATTCTTTATGAGCAGGTATCTTTTGATGTTTTGTGATGTCACTGATCTTGTGTTATTGTTTCCTTTTCTCTTCTCTTTGTCATTTGACTGATAAATACCTTGAAATTCCATTTCTTGAATGATTGTCCAGGGATGTGCTCATGCTCCTATATGGGATACCTGCAAGGGGCAGTTTGTTGGGGTTCTCAGTCCATTGGATTTTATCTTGATGCTGAGAGAGGTATGCATGGTTGCTATCGTAAATATTATATGTCTTCTCCATTATCTATATTTATACTACTATTATAAATTTCTCATACTTGCTACATAATGCTCTAAACCAGTTTATGATTATCTGTTTGTCCATGAGATTCTGGATATATTTGATGTCATTTTTCTGCCAGCAACACTCTTTAATTTATCAAGTTGTGGGTGCATTTTCTTTTCATTTCATGTGGATGGATGCATCTTGACATTGTTTGCAGCTCGGAAACCTTAAGTCAAACATGTCTGAAGAAGAGCTGGAGATCCACACCATATCTGCATGGAAAGCAGGAAAGTCTCACTTGGACAGTCAGGTTGGAAGTCTGAGAAGGGATGCTTCTAGAGGGCTAATTCAAGTAAGAGTTTAGTGAAGTACTTTTTTTTTGGTCGAAAGTTTAGTAAAGTACTTATCATACCTGAAATGGCTCATTCTATCTAGGGTTTGCTGAAGTATATATTGCACTACAAGCATCTTGCAGACTTGCACACTGATGCTGCATAAATTTGTGTTTATGTAGGGAGGTCCGTCTGATAGTTTGAAAGACCTTGCATTGCAATTTTTGCAAAATGAGGTGTCCACAGTTCCAATCTTGCACATAAGTTCAGAGGATGCTAAAATACCGCAGTTGCTGCACCTCGCTTCTCTGTCTGAAATCTTGAAATGTAGGCATCTTTGAGTTGACATGTTGCAATTAATTTAATATCGATTACACTTACCCAATAAACTCCCAATCCATAGGTATCTGCCGGAATTTCCAGAACTGCTTAGCTTTGCTACCCATTCTTCAACTGCCTATTTTTAGTTTACATTTGGGAACATGGGCTCCAGCTGTTGGAGAAACAAACAGAATTTCTTTAGCTATATTAAGGCCTAAAGATCGTCTTAATACAGCATTGAGCCTGCTGCTCCAAGGTGTGTTTCTGATTCTTTGGATTTTAAATATGAGAAACTAGAAAGGCAAACTGACCTTTTGTTTATATGATGATGGACAATGGTTTAAATATTTGTAATGGTTAAATGAATCACGAAGAAGCATGTATTAACATTTATGTTATTGTGGCAGCTAAAGTAAGTTCAATACCCATTGTAGATGATAATGGCTCCCTGCTTGGCATATATTCTCGCAGGTTAGTTTTCTTTGATTGACTTGTAACTCGTGACATCTTTAATTTTTTATTGCTATGATTCTTTAACTGTGTTTCCTGCTTTGGGCCTACATGTCCCTACAGTGATATTACAGCTTTAGCGAAAGACAGTGCCTATGCACGTATTAATGTTGATGAATTTACAATTGGTCAGGTACTTTTTCACCTTCTAATGAACATGTATTCTATTCTGATGTAAACGAGGTGCATTTTGCTGTATATAAAATTCTTTTCTTCTAAAATAAAAAAATTACATTATTGCAGCACCCTGTAACTTTATTTGCAGCAAGTTAAATAGGAAACCATAGGGGAAACAGCTCTAGGTGGCAGAAACCCTTTTTCGCAATCTGCTGTATCTTGCTGATCTATGTGGTTTTGACGATCTTGATGTACAATTTGCTTGTTGTAGGTCTTGCAATTCGGTAATGACGCATTTAACAGTCAGGAGTCTAGCAGATACCAGGTGTGTTTGCGTACAGATCCACTGCTTAAGGTGATGGAGATGTTGGCAAAGCCCGGTAAGTACTCTTTCCTTCATCAATGCTAATGCCAAACTTGTTTCACTCCCACCCAATTAAGTAAGAAAAGATCCCTTGTACGTTGTCAGGTGTAAGGAGGCTTGTTATTGTCGAGCAAAATAGCAGGCGAGTTGAAGGGATAATTTCACTGAGCGACATTTTCAAGTTTTTTTTGGGTTAGGGCCCCCAAACCAACACCTGTTGCTTTGGAACCTTTATCAGAAGGAAAAGAGATTTGTGGTGGTGGGTAAACTGAGCTGCTCATTTGAAGTGCAACCGTTGCCCATTATCCTATGACACCAAACAGAACCCTGCCTCTTTATTTATTTTATTCAATATTCTGAAATGAAATTAGAACTTGCCAACTTCATAGCCAGAACTAAGGAGATCTAAGTGTGTAGAGATCGTGTAAAAACTTCATAATTATCATGTTATTACCAAATGATGATGGTGCATAACTCCTTCTCCGAGACCCCCATTGTAACTGCCGTTTCTTGAAACAGTAAAAAGATTGGAAAATGTTTCAACTAGTTTGTCTCTACAAACAGAAGCTTCAAGTGCCATATATGGCCAATAGTAGACAAGACTTGTGAACAGAATGACCTGGTGTGAAGTGAAGTCATTTGGAGAATGGAGAATTTGACCATTGAATTGTAATTTGTATTATTTTCAGGAACAACGTCTTTTCTTGGCGTGCTCACAATTGTTTGGAGTTCAATCCAGACGCGTGGTCTAGTATTAAGTGGGCAAAATCATTTTCAAACCCTCTGCTTCAGTGGCGACGGTAATTGTCACAAGACTCGTATGGCCAAGTTTGAACAAGCATTTACAAATTACAAGCGCTTTTGAATTTCAAACTGAAGAAGATTGTGTATTGAGTGAGTTAACTTGAGTTCAATTTTTTGTTTTGGTAGAAACTTAACTTGATTTCATTAACTTTTCATGTATTCAACCAATTACCAGTAGGTCTAGTGAGATTAACTTTTCATGTAATCGACCAATCACCAGCAGTCACATTATACCAGCCTGTTTTTTAAATCATAACATAGGTTCTTTCCTTCTCTAATTGAAATAGAAACCGATATTTTTAACGGTTTATTGGTACAAATATGGTTAATCAACCGATATTTACGGAATCCCAATTGTGTAGAACTTTCTATTTTTGAAATGGAATATTTACGGAATCCCGACAAATAGGATCCAACCCTATTCCATGGTATTTCCATGAGATTCCTCTTGCTTATTTTTTTCTTAAACAAGTCCCCGAGAGGGCTTAGTTGATCCTCTTTCATCTTTTGTTTCCTTTTCTTTTGTTTCAAAATAATCATATCGATCAATTCCAATTCTTTCTTTTTCTATTGATTCTTTTCCGATCGAGATGTATGGATCCATGGATCTAGGTGTCTACTATATAGATAGATTATGTTCATGGATTAACGAAAATGTGCAAAAGCTCTATTTACCTCTGCCATTCTATGAATTTCTTCCTTTTTGCGTATGGCACCGCCACTCCCTTTGGCAACATCCACTAATTTGAAACTTAATTTGAAAATTGAAAGTCATATTTTGTCCCGGACGTTTTCGAAATTCCCCTAATAACCAACAAACGACAAGTGTTTTACCTTGTGTGGATCCTATTTTAATGGGAACTTGATGACTCGATCCGCTTAATGGGAACTTGATGAGTCGATCCGCTTATGCGTCATGCTTTTACTGTTATAACAGGAGTTACTCAACGTATTGATTAACCATAACCAAATACTTTTTTTTCATTGGTTTTTCGGTTACAGTTTCTTTTGCCCAACCCTTGTGGTGTTGGGATGTTGTGCAATAGTATTCAATCATTTGTTGCTTCCAACGATGAATTAGCAAATGTACACGGTACACCGCAATTACCAGGATGGAAAGAGCAACCATTTCAGTTTGTGATTCATATCCCCAAAAGTTTCACATCATTGACCACAAGTTAAAAATATATGACCCTAACTCAAATTTCTCAAGTTAGGCAAGTTTCCTGCAGTTTAGTACTTGAATGAACCAAAGTGGAGACTTCTTGGATAAAAGCCCAATAAAATGTACACGTAGTCCACTGTAACAAAAATTACATCAGTTTTACATTGAAACAGCCAGTGCAGCTCTAGTGAGCTGCTTAATCACAGCAAGCTAACCACAACTGCAAGTATACAGCGACAATGCCAGCTCCAGCGCCGTTATTTATACCATGAACTACATATTGTACACCAATTTAAATTTACACGAGTTACAAAACAGATTCAAGCACGAGCAAGATTCAAGTGGGAACAAGTGCCAGTATCTGGTTCCGTATGATTCCCATACACTTCTGAATCTCGGCGTATATAGGAAGATTCTGTGAAGTACAAGGGTGTAGACCCATGACAGCAAGATCCAATACCTGAGCAACATCAGCTGGTGGGAATTGTCGCTCTGTACATTTCTGAAATTCATAGTAGTTTTTGTTTCAGAAAGAAGTATTGACGTATGTTGTATTCACAAAGAAAAAAAGCCCCAAAGACAGCAACGTTAGGCCTTAATACATTTTATCTCAATCACATCCAAGGGTTTTTTTAACGTTAAAGAAGCTATATCACATGCACAGTTACATTGAAGAGGCCTAAACAAAGTTTTACTCCGTATCATCTATTACTATTAAAGCAAAAGCCATTAAGCCACAGACAGTTTTGAGGGCCTTTCAGGGTACTTCTATCAACTGGGCTCTCATCAAACAAGCCAACTCTGAACCCACTAACTTCCCTTCTCCCATTAAGCAAACATATGCTATTGAATAATTTGTGTATGTTTTTCACTTATTTTTTTCGTTCCCTTAGATTTGCCATACAAATATAATGTGATCTTGATAATCGAATCATGCAGGTAAACAGTTTTAATCTAGTTGGTCTAGTACAAAAAAACAACTTAGCCTTCCAGAGTTGCCTCTCTACTTAGCCTTCTAGAGCTACAAGCCTACAAGAACAGAGATGCTACCATGGCAAATTTGTGAAAACAAAGAAGGCATTACAGTTCGGGAATGTTATGACTTATGACATTGTCTACTTATCAACTTAAAGTGAACAGTGTCAAAACAGTATGATCCCAACCATTGGATTCTAATTTCAGTAAATATATGCCAAATTGCAGAATATGAATATTGAGAAATTACCTGAATCATGAGCAACGTTGCCAGAGTGTTGGTGACCAGTTCTACAGGAACTTGTGGCTCAGATAAATCAGATCCTCCATTTGACTTGGAATCAGGGGTATGATCAGTAGTAGCTGATAGATTTGACAAAGTTGACGTTGATTGATTACAAGGAACAGAAGTACCATTAGCTCGATTAACTAGGGTTGCAATGCTGGAGTCATCAACAAAAAGGCGTCGACTAACAAAATCTATTGCCTCCTCAATCTTCTCAGCTGAATTAAATGCATCCTTGAATGAAGATATTGCCTAAAATACATTATGAAAAGTTTCAAAAACAACACTAGGAAGAGTAGTGATAGTCACATTTTGAGAATTATAAAGGAAATACTTGGCCTGGCTAAAAGTGCTTTACATAGAATTCTTTCTTGGCCTTAAAGTAGAGCCCAAAATTGAAGCTCTCGAGCTCCATTAAGGAACCTTTAGAAAAAGCAAATGTTTCTTCTTCAGGTCTTGTCAGTTTTTTCAAATAAAATTCGCTTGTAAAATATGCCAAATTTCTTTTGTTACAAACATCTCCATGATATAATTAAGAAGATTGGCTCACGTTCTCTACCAGATTGCAGCAGGTTAACAGTCTTAAAACCCAAAGAATCTAACAGCAAAACCGTACAGAATGGCAGAACATGCAAGTATCATACAAGGTTTTGATTACAAAAAAGTAGTAGCAGTTGTGCAAATATCTTTAAAATTATTGCACAGACCATCAGGATAAATATCCAGTGGCAAACATCAAGATAAGGTTACCGTAATTATTTAGTGCATTAATTCATTTAATATGTGCATCTATCTTTCTGATCTAGCTAGTTTTGAACGTTAAACTCTGGTTTAACTGCAATTGTAGCAATCATGTCCTTGATAATATTGCACAGACCACACACCAATCAGTCAATCATTAAGAGTAATGTGCACCTATGTTACACAGAAACGGGAAACGGAAACGATATGGATACGGGGAAACATATCATTTACATAATTTTACACTAAGAACGAGTTTCCATGTTTCCGACACAAAACAGAAACGGGAAACGCTACCTTGTTGGAGTTTCCGGTAACATAGATGTGCACCAAAAAAGTAAATTCAGAATTCTGATCTTGAATTGCAAACTATACAGATCATATAAAAAATCACACAAAGAAAGTGGTGAATTCATCCATCTTTAACCATCATTTGTACACAGGATGCTATTTCAATGTCCAGATTTTTTTGTCTAAAAATATAAAAAAAATGTTTGTTAGGTTGAACAGATGATAAGTTTTCATAACCTAGTCAATGTAGCTTGCACGTAAGTTACATTTAAGAATTCTCTGGATTTATGTTAATAGTATTCCTACAATCCTGTTCTGATGACTGCTTTTTGGTCAGATGTTCTAATGATTGCTTGATTGACAAAATTATACTGATTTCAGCAAGCTTGAGTCTATTATCAAGATTTTTCTTGTACCCCCTGAATCAATTGTTTTCCTTTCTAACATTAATTTACTGTAATCTTCCAAAATTCTACTTCTCCAAGTATTTCCCCATTTCATTACTTCCTTAAACCCTGATTTCTAGAGCCACCCTAGACGAGAAACAACCAAGTGCAAACTTCAGATCTCTAGATTTACAAGGTTTACTATTACAGCAATCAATTATTTTCTAAGCATGGAATATGAATATCCTCTAAAGAATAAACTCCAATGTCCATGAGAAGTCAACATTGCTAATGCATAAAATACCATTCTGCCATGAAAGAAGATTAGATACTGCATGCACATCCTAAAACAACAGTAGTTTACTAACACTAAGAACATCAGATGCAAAGGTTGTATACCTGCATCGCTGCATCAACCATTTTCCGGGCTTTAATTCTTGAAGTTTCAACAATTTCAGAAACATGAGATGCCGACTCTTGAGCATCTAATTTAGAGCAACCAAAAGTAACAAGGCCACGGTCATCTAGACCAGCTATTGCCTTGTATGGAAGTTGTGGAATGTTCCCTTGATATGTATTTCGCTGCCTTAAGCTGCGCAAAGCACATGAAACCTACAGATGAAAACAGCATATTAAGACCATCCAGATGATTGAATGTGAAATAAGAGAGTAAGTGTGTATACACACATCTAATAATTGAACTCAATGAAAATGACATCTGCACTAAGCCAAAATATGTGAATTTCTAAATAAGTTAGTTTCATATTCCTTGTATGTTTGTTTCTTTTTCTAGGATTGCGGGATGATAAAGTAGAAGAAAAGAAGTAACTTGCCTGCTCAAAGACTTCATCTAATTGCACAAGCACTGCTGCATATTGTTTTTTAAAAGAATCCACATCTCTGAGGGAGTATTCTTCAGACACGTCATCATTCATGCGCTTCAGCTCAGTCACCAAAGCGTTCTACAAATAAATATATAATTGAGTGGGTAGACCCTACCTTGAAATAATCTTAGGAAATGAATACCAGACACTCATGCTTCAAGCACAAGAAAAATACTGAAAACAAACCTTTCTATCAAGAGCACGAGACAGCTCTGCCAAAGCTCGGATGTCAGCTTCCTTTGCTTGCATCTGGGACATAATAGATGGATGAGAAACTACAGCATGTTGGGGACTAACCACTTCCCCATGCCCAAACTTTATTTGTGAGGTTGGACTTGTTACAGCCTCCTGGGAAATAAATATATATATTACACGATTGCAGCACAATGTTAATCATTATAGAATAGAATGATAGATTGTCAGTCCTATAAACAGAAAAAACTCCAGAAATACACGTATGTAGCAGATACCAATTTGTGTGCAAATAAACAATTCCCATAGCTAATCAGATACATATTTACCGTAAAAAAAATGAACAAAGCAGCAGGACATATTTACCTTTCCCTGGAGTAATAAATTATTATTAGGAATAGATGTTGGGTCATAAGAGTGGCCATCTACGTTCTCCATCTTTCTGATCGGAGCAAATGTGATGTACTCTTTTTTCCTATCTTCTGTCTGATCAATAGTATGGTATTTTAATGGCTCCAAGAACAAATCAGCAGCAAAATTGTTCCTGCTAAGATATACAGGCATGTTTTCGGATGGATTCAAGGGCATGCAATCAATGTCCTGTACAGCATGTCAACAACAACAACGACAAAAACAGCAACTTAAGAAAATGCATATTGAAGAGAGCAATAAAATTGCGAGAAGTAGCGGAAATTAGCTTCTAAATGGTTGAATATAGAACTCTTAACAGCATAATTTCTTCCATGATCGGAATATGATTCAAGATTAAGTGTAGTGTCTTTAAATATGGTGGGGAGTTAGAAAATTTATTCAGACAAAAAAAGATTAGGGATATGACAGTACAATACAATAATGTGAGGTGAATCTAACACCTCAAATTCATTCAGATTTCATGAAGCATCTCAAATGAGAGTTACCACTTGGTATATTTATCCATCAGATATAATAGAAATCAAAGAGAAACTTGAGACATCTGTGTCGGAAACATCTGATAGGTCAAAACCTTCTAGGGCCTGTTTGGTACGATTCCAGGAATATGGTTGGGAGCTGATTGATTCTTGATGATTGATATCTGGCTAGATATGCCGATATAGAAATGAAAAATATTTGAAACTCGTGCCTACCCCACCCACTACATAGAATTGCCCCTTCCAATTCTTCTCCCTCTGTCCCTCACAGTGTGAGCAGGATACAGAAGAAAAAGAAGAGTGTGAGGCTCACACTGTCTGTTTTCTTCTGTATCCTGCTCAAATCCACTAGTAAGCGTGAAGATCAATTTCGCATCCAGCCCATACCTCTATTTCGTTCGATTTTGCCACCAACACAGAAGCTTGGTACAAATTCAAAGGGAGAAGGATCCATATCTGTGAGTGGCAGCCGGGCGGTGAGAGAAATACAGCCACACACATAGGACAGAGGAAAGCAAGCGTGATGATGGAGCAAGAGGAAGAAGTACAGTGAATTGAAAACATGGAATCAATCAACCCAGACATTTGGGTACGGAATGAACTCCGGAATGTTTTGAGGGAATGAGTGATTCCCCAGAAATCATCCATCCCTGAAAGTTCTGTGAAACCTAACATGGCTATGGGAGGAGTATGGCACCAAACGGGCCCCGAAAGAGATTTCAGACAAGCAGGCTCAAGGACCGTGGAAGACCTTTTCATAACTAGTTCATTCTTCTCTTGCTTAACTTCTTTCACAATTTGTTTTTTCACATTAACTTTTTATCTCATATTATTGCAATCCATTAGTTGATAGAACCATATAATTCCACAATCACAGGGCACACAAATAATAAACAAGTTATATGCATTAGGTGTGCATTGATCAAAATGCAAAAAAGGGGGAAAAGCTTTTAAATTGAAATTTGTCTAGATTGGGAAATTACCATAACAAATTCAACACCTAGTTCAGGACGGTCAAATCGAATCCGGCATCTGTCGTGATCAACTGTTAGTACACTACCATTGTGAATCTCTCTAGTCCTTGGATGAATGGCAATGACACGCTGTGCCACTGTTAAAGGCCGAGCTAAATCAGTAGGAAGCCCTTCCCTAGTACCATTTCGAAGCTCACTGTAGTGAGTTCTTACAGAATAACGATAGGAATAGAGCTTTTCTTTCTCTTCCTTTAAAAATTGTGCTGAGAATCTTCTTGGTTTGCCTAGGGAACTGTAACCAATGAAGATCCAAGATCAATCAAGTAATCAGCAATACAAGCAATAGTAATGATATCATTCCAAGACTGAACAAAGAACTTTCAGGGAATGGGAATACCTTCGTATGACACCCCATTCAACACGCGTCAATCTTGGAACATGTCCCAAGCCAACATGGTAAAGGTATTCCACAAACTCACTTTTAGCAAACCATGGAAAGTCTATAGCACTATAAAACCACTCAAAAGCACACCATCTCCGTGCAAGACCATTTGACAGGCAATTAGAAAGACTTTCCTGCCAAAGCGTGAATAAGAATAGTCAAACATATAATAAATACACTATAACAATAAGAAATGAACAGTTGAACACACATCTATGATTATTAGAATCTGGATTTTGGAGAGAAAGGTTTAACCTTGAGACTAAGTTGCTTGTCATGGAGCAAATGTGTGGATATTTTGGACTGATCTTTTATATGAGATTCAGAAATTTTTAAACCCCTTGAATTTCTCTGAATCTTAACACTGTTCGCCTTACGTCTGCTTTTGGATTTAGCTGATAAGATGACATCATCAAGAGCAGTAGCCTGTAAAGAAGGTACAACTGAATCATCTCCGTCCCTTTTGAGATCAGCACTTGAAGAAGAATGTTCAGAAATTCTGCCCAGTTGTCCTGCTTGTGGCTGAGAAGGAATAGAAGAACGTCTATTTCTACTCCCAGACTTTTTAACATTATCAGAAAGCTATAAATATGCAAAAACAGGATCAGTTTCAAAATACAAACTAACAAGACATGCAAGCTAATAGATAGTGGGCACTTGGTAGCATCCATATCTTCTGCTTGCAACTACTAAAAAAGTTAAAAAGAAAATTCTTACATAATCAATAATCTCCTTCATGCAGGTAGCACAAAAATGCAATAATAGATCGCGCAGCACAAAAACAACTCATAAATTTAAGACAACAAACAAGCATTCTTTTTGTGCATATGGGAGTAATTTTACCTCATTTTTCGGATTCTGAATGGCACTAGATTTGGTTTGGGCATCAGATGTTAGCATCTGTAAGCATGTAGTATTTATTAGGCTTGTCTACTTGAACAAGAAATGAGCTGTTCAAGCCAAAGGTCACTAAGAAGAATACACAGCATAACATCAAAACGTATATCTTCACCTTGGGTGCTGGAGACTTTTGCTTTCTTTTTCTGGTGCTTGCTTCAGGTGCAATATTGCCTTCCTTAGGTGAGGTTCTTCCAAGTTTTGATGATCTGAACTCAGACAATTTATCTCCTTTCTTTTCAGTTTGAGGACGTGCCAGGAGAGCTTCCTTTCTACTAGAAGTTACTTTTTCCTCAACTGACAAATTTTCTGGATACATGTCAAATAGGATACAGTTTAGATTTCAGTATTTGATCATGAATCCAGATAGATACAACAAAGTGAAAAAATCTAGTCAATGAAGACACAGCATATAAAACATGCTTCGTTTAAGTTCACCTGAAGAAGAAAATCTGATGCACCAAAATTTAGGCCAAAAATGACAAACAAGATCAATTACTTGCAAGAGTACATATAATGCAAAAATAATAACACGGATTGTAAAGTAATTAACAAAGCTAAACAAGGAGGAGATATAAGTTGAACCAATGATTTATCTGCTCCAACAACAACAGCAGATAGATTACCTGTTTCAGTGTTTGTCGGCATCATGAGAGACAAATCTGCTAATGTTTGCAAGGCATCAAAGGCTGAGCCTTCATCTATGTCACGAAGTCAAAACATGTCCAGATTAGCAAATTGGAATTGAAACGATGTTTTTGCAAAATAGCATCATAAAAGATGTGGAAAAAAATGTGGGAAGATTAGGAAGAAGCAAAGAAATAAGAGAATAAGCTCGAACACTAGATTTTTCTGACAGAGTGATGTATAACTCTTCAAATTGCAATTCTGCAATCATACAATGACTGACGTAGTATTTTTGAAATATAAAAATAAAAACACTATCTTGTTATTTTCACATATTTCATCAATTCAGCATAATGTTAATCAAAAAACGATTACATAAAGTGTATAATAAATCCATATATAACTATAAGAAAAATGTTAAAAGTAAAAACATAAAGGAAGAAATCCTAAACTAGGTAAAAATGGTGAATTCAAATTTTAATTTCACATGAATTCACCAAAATCAATAAAATTTAGTTGATAACAGAAAGGTTAATATCTTCAGTGGAATATAGGACGAGATAAATCAAATAAATCAGATGAAATTAGACAGAAGCACAAACAAAGTATTAATCAGGTAAGAAAAATACGTCCACAAATTAACAAGAGGCATCCAGTCAAATTTCTCAAGTATTAATGCTACAACGTAGAAAATTATGCAGATTGAAAGCAACTTGAACTCCAGAGAAAAAATAGTAAAGACGGGTCAACAAAAACTACAGTTTTCATCAGGAAAGACATAAAGCAAACAGATTAAGGAGAGGCATAGAATACATTTAAAAATTAAAAGGAACAAGAACCCTGGAGAAGAGATAAACTCCATGTGGAAGAATGTCATACCTCTTCCAAATAGGACCTTTTTGCTCTTCTTCTTAGGACCAAATGAACAGCCAACAGCAGCATCTGCGACATCATGGCCCAGTTTCCTTTTAGCACCTGAGACCCTTTGTCCTTCCTCAGTCCCACTGCAAGCTTCCTTGACATCATCAGCATGATAACTTTTCATTTCAATACCTTCATGCTTTCTTCCAGACCACTTCTTGCCTTTCTGCTGAACAACTGCTGCACTGACACCTTTTCTATTACTGAAGTAAGATCTACCAGGATAATCTCTATTATCTGCTTCTGTGCTTCCCAAGCTTCCTTCACCTCCATCATCACCCACTCGGTTCCCAAAATCTTTCCCGCTAGTCATCTCTGATTCAGAACACTAATTCCAGGAAAAAAAACTAACGGATTATTAAAATAAAAATGAAACAAAATAAAAAAACTATATATAGGTAGAGAGCAAAGTCAGTCCTATTATCACCTCCTTCCTCTTGCTTGGTGTATAAGAGACTTGAGGAGAGCCACCCCTGTGGGAAGCCTCTGCCAATACTAATGCTACCTCATGAGCAACATCATCGTCGTCAGCATCTACCTTCACTCTTTTCCCATAACGTGATGGAGAAATGTATTTTTCCGTGATATCATAAGTATATTTTACAGGGACACGAGGCGTTCTTTTCCCCACTGCACGAGGTTGGCTTCCTGAATCATAACCGTATCATGTTTTTCAATTCGAAATTGGAAGAAGAAAGCAAAATCAGATCCAAAAGAATGACCTTCTAAGAACATTCACATATATGGGAGTGAGATAAGAATAAGACTTGCCTCCAGAACGCTTCTTTTTCAGTAAAGATAAGCAACCATATCGAGATGTAAATGACTGTGAGATATCTGCAGGTCCATCACTTCTTTTGGCTGCATCAGAAAGCAATTTTCCATGGGTGCGTTTTTGAGGCTTTTGTATTGCTCCAATTCCATCATTGCTTTCTTGTTCACTATCACTTCCCTCCTGCTACATAAGAGCAACACTTTTATATGATGTGCCAAATAAAAATTGGAAAGGTTGCCAAATCTAGATGCAAGCAAGTACAATTAGATAATTTTCCTTTAGCGAGAATACTGTTGCCTCAATGATACAAACAGACCAAAGTGTCAATACTTATTAAGGTTGTAGGTTATAGGACTTTGGTAGGATTCTGAAAAGGACTGACTTGTAAGGGAAACAAAGATTCCAGAAATAGCATATTAACCACTTTTCATTTCATTAAGCTCTTAGGTCAGATAGGTTTAGACCTAAAGAAAAAGAGCTCCAGTACAATTTGCGCAAAAATAAATTATAAGATTATCCTGGAACCCTTCTCTCAAAATGATACAAAGACTGCCATAAATACTATCCCGGTTTGTATTCCCCTTGTACATGAAATCACAAGTATACGATAGAATTAAACAGAATTTTTATCTCACCAGGTTTGAGTAATGATCAGTCATCATTGCTATTAATCCAACCACAGAAGCAGTACCCTCCGGAAGTGACAAATAAGCCTGAGAAAACAATTTTTTTTAGAAGGAGAAGCAATACAGTTGAGAAAATACAGTACAAGAATTGACAAGTACAAATTGGAAAACTACCACTTGTGTCAAATCCAATCAGCAATGTGATAATATACAGAGGCTGTCAAGTTGGCCCATAAAAGCAAACAACATACTGCTCTCAGAATGAAATATTAACATATTTTATGACATATTCCAGATCCTTTGTAGGCAATTCTTAATTAATGAAGCATAAAGATTTCTACCAAAGTGCATAAAACTATATTAAGCTGCAGCAAAAGAATAAAGAATGCCATAGCTGCTTCAAATGGGAAAAGAGAGAAGAAAGGAAACATGTTAACAGAAGAAAAAGGATTAGATCAAGGAGAAGAATGATGTCTAGAAGCTCTTATATAGATCTCAACCAAAGAGTAGCAATGGCACTTGCTTACACCAAAATTGGTCCAAATCTAGGACTCGATTTGATAGAATCTCCTCTTGGAAACACGACAGTTTGTGGCAAGCGGCTACTAATGCCTAAAGTAACTAAAATACAGTTGAACAAAGGTTCCTAGACAAAACAATGGAATTCTATCAAATTTGTAAATTTTCCACATACATAATTCCTCTGCAAATTGAATTCAATTGTAGCTTCAAGTAATGATGAGAGTTAACAACATGATGATAAAAGTCATCTCACCCTATTCATGGTATAAATGGATTCCGCCATTTCCGCAGTTCGGTTGCGAACAGCAGTGGCTACCTGTTAAATCCATGATATGTAAAAATATTTAAATATATGAACTGAATAAAAATAAAAGGGCTCCAGATAGAGGCTGTAATGCAAGCAACTGCATACAGACCTGAACATTTAAATGCAATGGCCAAAAGGCCAGAAAACTGACCTTCTTCCAATCTTTCCCATACTTGCGGTATGCATCATAGAAACGTTGAAGTTCCTCTTTATTCCATTTTGGACCTAACATGTCAGATAACTTCTTCTTCTTCTGAAAATCATGAAGAAGCAAATATACAACAAAATTCAGAAAAAAAATATATCAAAACATCAAGAATTGTTAAAAAAGAGAGAGGAAATATCACTTCAAGATCAACATATCTTCACATAGATGCCACGGAACTTAGCTCTTATGTACTCTAACAACAAAATTGACCCAGTGAGGTTCCGTTACAGCGGAATCTGGGGGGTCAAGATGGGGGTACTCTAAATTTAAAAAAAAAATGAGCTATTTTGTACTCTAAATTCAAAAAACAAATTGGGCTAGGTTACCGATCCCTAGTTACAAGCTTCTTGAAAGCATAATGTTTAAATTTAGCCAAAATACATGCTGAAGTTTCATCAGATGCAAATACCCAATTTTCATAGTGACCTAGTCAGGTACATTTGACAAGACAATTTCAATATAGACATCATTTTTATGTAATAACAATACAGTCATAGACAACAATCTACAGAATCACCAGCACAACATTTGAATAGGAAAAATTAATACAGATTTCAGCAGTCAGTTAAATCATTCATGCTAACAGAGCGTGCACATACCCGTTGCCTACTCTTGTTAGAAGCATCCCCATATTTGGCAGGAGAGTCCTCACTTGAGTGAGCAAAGCGCTTATTTACGCTCCGAGATTTTCTTGTGGGCGCCATGGAGAGTACCGATTACCCAGCTGCTAGCTCACCTAGAAAAACAAGAACAAAGCAACGGAAATTCTCATCAATGGCATTATTAAGTACATGCACAAATTATAAGATAGAAGAAAAGAAAATCTAATTGAAATAAGATGACTAAGCAGCTATTATATGCCATGCAATTGAAGATAACTCGGATTAATCTATGATAATTCAATTGAAAAAATGTTAGTCACTTTCTGCCCTCCTAAGGCTGTGATTACGGTAGTAGTACGTCTAAAGCAATTGCTAATTGATTTGATAATTTACACGAGCTACTAATGTAAGATTGCCATGTGCCCATGTAAACTGTTGATAATCTTCTAAAAATTCAGTTTGTAGAAATGTTTCGAACCAAATCAACAAATAATACAGCATCTTAGAAAACAATATTCAGCAACGAGGGGATGAAAATCTTTCAAAGCACTTCCGATAGACCCTAGTTGACCGCCACCAGTGCAAGATCCCCCAAACGTATTGAAAAACTGAAATCAGACAAATTTCAAATATTAAAAACTGCTACAGAGCCTAATTTGATCAAATTCAACCCGAAAGCACTCCAGGTGCACGAATTTGGGCAAAGTAAGCCAGGAAAAACCTCAAGAGTGAAATTGAAACCTAGTAGTTGAGCAGTGATCGCGAAAACCCTTGGAAATTCAACTCAAACCCCTAAGTGCAAAATGCAAGGAAAAAAAATACCTGATTTGAGCACCCGGCTGACCGAAATCGTACTTCCTCTGAACAAAAGCCGAAATCAATTGAGACGGAAAGAGCAAGTGGTGGTTAGATAAAGAGGAACCAATGGAGACGAAGAAGATTCGTGGAGGATTGTGAGCGGAAGAGACAGTGAATTCGCGGATTCTGAAGATTGAAGAGTGTAATTTGGAGGCGAGACCGCGAAAACTTCAAACAATGGCCTCGGCAAAAATTTGGCTCAGCGTTGCTTCTCTCTCTATTTCTGTGTCTCAAACTCTCAATTGAAATTTCCAACTTTTTAATTTAAATTTTTTTTATTCGCTTCGTAATTGAGAATAAGGAAAGTGGAGCATGATTTTTTTTGCTTAGAGAGTGAGCAGCGGCATATCTCAGCCGTCAACGTGGCAGATCGGAGAAAGGTAAGTGTTTGATGATCTACTATTAACGGTCAAAACTCAAAACAATATGCTAGCTTGCATCTATTTTTTTCAGAGCTAGTAATATATTCGTTGTAACTTGTAACAGAACAATTGAAGGTAATAAAATATTAAATAAATAAACGGTTTTTTTAAGATTAAGCATATTATACAAGGAAACTAAAATCCTATTAGAAAATTAATGTACCCTTTTAAAAAAATTAATTAATTCTAAATAAATTAAACTTACAAAATATTATCATTTTAAGAAAAATCGATAAATAAATGTACGTATTCCCTCCTTTCATAATGATTATTATTTTAGTTTTAGGCAAAAAATTTTAAAAATATAAAAATTGGACCAAATTATCCTTGTGATTAATCCATATAAATTGACGTTTTATGGGAATATGTTGTTTTAAAATGTAGATAAACCCATTTTTTAATTGAATAAGATATAATTGAATTTTTTTTGACAAATTAGCTTAAATAACAAATATTTTGTAACAAAAAAACAAGGCTAAAATGACAAACATTATGAAATAATGGAAGTAAGAGTATAGTTCTTAGATTTTAGGTTGATTTTGATTATTAATATGAAAATTTGTTACTTGTAAGTGGATGACTACATGAGAGTAATAATTTACATGATGTTGGGAAATGGTGGTAAATATTAATCGATGGTGGACCTTGTCAATTGGGAGGGGTCGGGCGGGTTCGGGTTCAGTTATTTCGGGTTCGATTTTGTTATGAATCACGGGTTAATTAGGTCGAGTTTTAGCGGGTTTTCGGTCGGGTCTGGTTGACCAGCGAGTCTTAAATACCTTTTTTATGATTATTAAAATTAAATTTTCATTAAATAATAATATTTAATTATAATATATTATTTTTATTTATTTTAATAATAAAATATATTATAAGTTTCAAAATAAATTTTATAAATTACATAAATATATTAAATCAGTCAACCCAACAGGTTTCGGGTTTTATCGGGTTTGGTTCATTTCGGGTTTCGAGTTCTATTGGGTTCGGTTCATTTCTGGTTTCGGATTCAAATTTTCAAGTCTTGACCCTAAAATTATCGGACAGTTTGGGTCGAGTTTGCAGGTTAGGTCAGCTTTTGACAGCTCTAATAGTGGTTAATGTTGTCGCACTCATTAGTGAAATTATTGCTGAACGAGGTGACGATCCATGGACTCTTATCGCCATTTATGCTAGTTCGAATGTTGCTACTTGTCCTTAGCTTTGAAATATTCTAGAGGAATTTGTTGTCACCAATAGACGTCCTTGGCTGCTCACCCATGATTTCAACGCTGCTAGGGGCATTCATGAAGAATGGAAATAACATCGACAAGACTTTGCAAATGGATGAGGTTTTTAACTAATGGATTGACAACGTTGAACTAATCAACCTTGTTTTTCTAGCCCAAGATATGCCTGATATGAAGGCACTGATTGGATCAATAACCCATCTAGCTCATGGATTATGTAATGGGGTATGGAGGATGTTGAAAGGGTTTCTTCACAACAAATAAATTTATAATCAAGACCTTGTTGAGTACATGGGAGTCAGGTTCCTCCACGGGAGAAAGTCATGTATCAAGTTTTGTTACTTTGAGCGCAAGCAATCAAAAATAAGCAAGAGTTTTTATCAAGGGAGAGAGATTTCTAAGGTTAAAGGTGTCACCACAATAACAATCATGCATGCAAACGCTTATGAAACATGAAGATCATGCTTTTATCACATAAAGGTGTCAAGTTTCGTTAACTTAAGCAAGTAATTCAACTAACTTTCGTTCAATCAATAAACTTAGTATCTATCTCTTCTACTTCAACTAGGATTGATCCACTTTCATTTCAAAACCCTAATTGGCTATTCTGATTCAAGGTGTCCGCTTTCGCTTCAATTATCAATGAGAAATTCCCTTCAACTTTCGTTTCAAGCATTAAGAGCAAGATAATAGAATCATGCAATAAAAACAATCAAGACATGATCATAAACAAGCATGCACAACCATTGTTGGATTTAATCCCAACCTTAGAGAGAGAGAGAGAACTACTCACTAATCATAATCGAATCAAAGCAATTGAATTAATAAAACGAAAACTTACAAACTGAATTCAAAGCAAAGTTGTCTTCCAAGCAATCCACAAACTTGTCTTCTCTATCTACCTCTCACCTCTCTCTCTCTCTCTCTCTCTCTCTCTCTCTCTCTCTCTCTCTCTCTCTCTCTCTCCCTAAACTAGGTTAATTGTCGGATTAGAAAACTAAGGCTAGAACAAGAGTATTTATAGAGAAACTAATCTATCTAAGAGCTATCTATAAGGAAATACATCTTCTTAAAAGATATATCCCCTAAGGAAACTATTTAAATGGATAAAATAACATTAATTGCGCCGACTCGGACAAGGAGCACCTCGGTACTGACCCTATTACCCTCGGTACCAACCCTGTTCAGCACTGCGAATAGTTGAGAGTAAAACTTCTGTAGCGGATCGTTACACCTCCGTTTGACTCGATTCTTTTTCCTGTCTTTGTAACGAGTTTCTGTACTTCTTTCTTGGCTTTAAATCTTCATTTTCACTTCATTCTTGAGTGTTGTCTTTAAGTGTTTTCCTCCTTTATTCAAAATATGCTTCAAAACAGCTTCTAAAAACCTATAAACACCACAAAAGCTTATGTAGACTCCATATCTTAAGAAAATACGAAAACCTACACAAACGACTCAAAATAAAACACAAAACTAAAGAAAAGACTCAAACACACTAAAAACACACCCTAAAAACACGACTAAAAAGGTGGATATCAGAGGACATCCTTTCCCAATGCTTCTTTGAGCCATATATCTGCCTTGCAATCTGACCATCTGCCTTTATTAATCAGCTTATCCTCTTTGCTTCCTTCGGTCCAAGGACACCACTCATTTCTATTCCAAACAACATGGATGATGCATGAGGAATTTCGAGTCGTCTTACAAACTCATTGGAGGTTTGTTTCACAATTGCCTGATCACTCCACCTTTTTAGAGATAACATGTAAGCATAGAATTCATCGTTTTTGGTAATATCTTTTGCCGAAAACGACGTTTATGGGGACACCTTGAAGGAGTACATATTAGTTTGAGTAACCGGCCCTCTCGAGGTTTGTTCTATCTTGAGAAATGGCTATGTAAAGTGCTTGAAGATCAGAAGATGTGATGGACTAGTGCAGATGTATTGGTCTCAAAAATCAAGAGCATGATTCCTTGTTGAAGAGGGTAGGAATACTAAATACTTTCATCTTTTCACGGTGATCTGATGGGGAGCTAATTGAGTTGAGTCTTTTCAAAGGTTTGATAGCACTTGGATTGATGACCTGGATGAAATGAATGGCATTATTCTGAAATTTTTCTAGACCCTTTACATGGCTAAATAACCCGCTAGTTCGTTTAATGTGTCTTCAAATCCTTTTTCTAGCTTGATCAATCGGGCGTAGATTTATTAAGCTCACCATTTATTGGGTCTGAGGTTTAGGAAGCGTTGAAAATTATGGGAGCCTTTAAGGAACAAAGATCGGATGGTTTCCTATCCACTTTCTTTAAAAAAAACCTAGGATGTAGTGGATCTTGGAGTTGTTATAATGGTCCTACAATTGGTGAATGAGAACAATATCCCGGCTAGAATGACAAGTGTCTTGATGGTTTTAATCCCAAAAATTGACCAACCACAACAACCCTTTCAATTCGGCGCCAATTTCCTTACCGAATGTGTCTTTCAAACTTGCCACAAAGTTGATTGTTAAGCGACTCGAGCTAATCTTGTCGACGTTGATCTCGCCTTCAATCGAGTTTTATACTAGGACGAAAAATACTTGATAACATCATGGTGGTCCAAGAAGCTTTGCACTCACTGGTTGCACATTGACATCGGGTCAAAGGTATAGTTCTCAAGGTTGATTTGGAAAAAGCTTACGATCACATCTGATTGGATTTTCTACAACAAACTCTTTTGAACACCCATCTACCAGATCGACTTGTCCAAGTTATAATGAGTTGCCAAGTGATGGGACATATTGAACCTTTTAAGATTGGTTCGTTTGTCGAAAAAATTGAACCATAGAGGGGAGTCTAACAAAGTGATCATCTTTCGCCTTATCTTTTTTATCCTTTGTATGGAACGTTTTTCACAAATAATATAAGCTATTGTTGAAGGTTAGTTGTGGCATCCAATTTCTATTCGTGGGGTTAAACTATCACATTTGTTCTTTTATGATGATCTAATCTTATTTGTCTAGTCTTCTAATGAGCAAGCTTAAATTATTAAAGGCTACCTACAACAGTTTTGTGACTTGTTTGGGGTACATGTTAATTTTTCTAAGAGTTTTGTTTATTTTGCTTGTAATACTAATGCTTCTGATGCGATCCTGCCTAGGTTCGGATCTGATCCCTACCATCCCAAGACGACCTAGACCATGGAGACCCTCTTGGCATATTACATAGTCTCTAATATGTATTTATTATATTATTATTTTTATTTTCGTCATTTATATTCCGTTTTTACTATTTTGGGTGTGTGTTCTCTTATGCTTAAGTGACAGACCCATTAAGCTAGCATAAGGTCATTAGGCAATTAGGGTTTTAGTTGCATCTTTCTATTTATTAACTACAATTATTAGTTTATGGGCTTCGAAAGGTTGGACCTAGCATGTTCCTAACTCTAGTCCACCCCATAATAGTCTAGGGTTTCGTGAGCCTTCTTTTATATAAGAGGCATGAATCCCATTGTATTCCTCATGTCTAAATTTAATACAAGTTGAGTATTGAGTAGAGAGATTCATCCTCCCTTGGACCGGAAGTCAAACACATCTCCCAAACCCCTTTCCCTCTTGGTCGGTCCTCCCTTGGATCAGACGCCTCTCGTATCTAGCCTCGCCCCGCCCTCACCATTGCGAGCATTAGAGGCTTGCGAGTCCATAACGTTGGACTCGTACCTATCCGATTACTATCATCGGAGAAGAACCAGACGTTTTGAGCCTAGATCCACCCCTTGTGACCCGAAGCCAAGTAAGGTCACGTTAACTAGTATCAGAGCTTAGACGGTTCAAACGACTCTTTTCTGACCCCTTAGCGCCATCGCAGCACACCCACGCTGAGGACCCGAGTCCTCTTGCTAGCCCAGCGGAGATCGACACTGACCTCAGCGTGTCAAGATCCAAGTCCTGGCATAGGCCTGTCGTTGTCGCGACACACCATTAGCACCGAGGATTCAGTAGCGTCGAGCCGTCAACGTGCTGAGAGTTGTGAAGCAGTGTGCCGAAGATCTAGCCGCGTGAGTCCACCTGCGTGCCAGCCTGATCCACCGTTGCTGCCCATCCACGATGAACCCGAAACCCCTAGATCTCGAGGGTTATTCCGAGGATCTCTTGGGTTATTTCGGGTACATATCTTGTTATTTTTATTTTGCATTTATTTTAGTTTTATTTGTTTTGATTTTGTTTCCTTTTTGTACATGATCTTTTTTTAATATAAGATCTCCTCTTTCTTTTTTCTTTTTTCTATGATAGTTTGTTTCTTCCCATTATTGTAAGAGATCTTTCGGGTTATGGAAGATCTCGTACCAGTATAAAAAAATCAGATTCGATCGGATGTCGTGGGCCACGACTTCATCTCTTTGGGAGGATACGAACTCTTGGAGCCGACCACCCCGAAGAGCCAAGGCCCGAGATTGGCATGATCCTTGTTGGATCCCACCTTATCGTCTCCCCGAAAATCGGGCCCTCTACTATAGCGCGACTCTCAAGCCCCAACATCGTTCCTACGACGAGCAAGATTGGAGTCTACCTCCTCGTTCGAAACTCCCAAACGCTGGCATCGTTCCTACGACGAGCGAGATTGGAATCTGCCTCCTCGGCTCCTGCGCACTTAAGTCCGTGAAACCGGACCCGCGGCCACGACCTCCTCGCTGAGGCTAGGCTCGCAACCATAGAGCTCCAGTTGGCGGAGCTTGCAGCATGTTTCCACGCGAGGCTCGTGCCGGCGCCCGAACCCGTCGCGACACCCCAACCGGCTTTGGCACCGGTGCCGAGTAAGCCCATTCTCACCGATGATCCCACATTCGTGGCACCAATGCCCAAGTTCGAGGTCCTTTCCCATCTTGACGTCGAGTCCTCATTTACGTCGGCGCCTTCTTTGGGCGTGCCTACGACGCCAAACAAGCCGATCACCATGCTCTTGTCTTTGCTCTCCGACGCCGAACCGAGCCCGAACTCAAGCATGCCCATGTGTCAATACCATACATTCTATTCTTCGAGACGATCCACGTCGATGGCAAAGCTTTGATGATACCGACATCGTCTTCCCTAGCCCCACCATGTCAAAGCGAGGACACTTCAAATCTAAGGGAGGGAGGATGATGCGACCCTTCCTATTGTCCTTTATCCTTATTTTTTCTTATTCAATGCAACTAATATATATATATATATGTAATGTTTATAATGCTTATTATGATTAGAACACGAAATCCTTAATAACACGAGGCCAAAGAAAATAAGTCCTTGAATTTATAAATATAAATAGTTATTAATTTCTATTTTTTTTATCATCCAAAGTGAAAATTTGTAAACTGCAATACATACGCATTGATTAATTATACAAACAATTAATAAAGTTTGCCAAAAATGCTTGTATACTAGTGGATGTTACGTTTAGGATTAGAGTTGTTCTTGGGAGATTGAACTTATTTGAATTTGATATTCAGAATTTGTTCGACCACTTTCGTAATTGGAGTCTTTCTTGCGTATTTAAAAAAACCAATTTTTATTACAGACTATATCACTAAATTGTTTTGACGTGTCTCCTTCCTCTCAATAGTTTTCGACCCAATTCTAAGAAAATGAGTTATTTTCCCTAATTACTTTCCTTTTAAAAAAGTGGAAGTTACTTATTCAAATAATCAGAGTACTTTCTTAAACTCGTAAAACGATAGAATAAGTTCCTAACAATAAATTAAAATTTCTAAATAACCCATTAGAGCACTTACTTCCCTATGACTTAAAAATTAGTTGGAATATTCACAGAGATCATAACTTGGGCATTGCGGCAGATTTACCATTAATGAGGCTGGGCCCCATGGGTTGGAGGTGGGCCCAGCCGCCCACGCTGAAAACAAGTATACACACTATGGCACTACTACTACATACGTACAAACAAGGGCAAAACAGGAAGAACAAAGGAGCACCTGGGTTGCAATTTGCAATTGGCAAACTCTGAGGGCAAATTCGGCATTTCACTCCTCTCCTAACCCCCTCTCTCTCATGTGTTTGGCGCGTATATAAACCACCGCCCTCCCCCCTCTCAAAAAGGGGAAAAAAACTATTAAATTATTAATTGCTCAAGAGGAAATAAAAATGAGAAAATGGAAAAGCGTGAAAAGATCGAACGCTTTTTAGAGAGTGAAGGGAGAGAAAAACTACAACAGCAAGCTCTGTAGAGAGAGAAGAAAGGGGGGAGGCCCAGTAGTAGAAAGCAAGGAGAGGACTTTGTTGATTCTTCTTTGAGAGCGCTCTTTCTCTGCCGCTCAACCAGCACCGTCGGATTTGGTGATCGTACGGCATTCTGCTCTGGTGCGTTTGCTTTCTTTGGTACAGTGAAGAAGAACAAGGAGGAGGAAAAAAAGGGGGAGAAATTCAATAAATAAAGGAGATCGTATGAGTACGATGGAGTACGGGCAGCCGGAGAGCTCCGAACCGGATCCGGGAACAGAGGGGTCGGGTCAGGGAGCCGATACCGGGCTTGAAGGTGAGACCTCCGATCCTGCATTTTAGCATTATTTTTAATATATGGGAATTTCGGGGTTTATTTTTCACTTCTTTTTCCCTTTTCTTCTGGGGTTGGGGACTTGGTGTTGTGTTTAAGCTTGGAATGCGAGGGATCAAATTGAATCCGATTTTGATGTGGGGTTTTCCGATGTGGTAGAATCCATGAGGAACATGGGATTGGGTGGAGGAGGAGCCGGCGGCGTCGGTGGCGGGGAATCGTCGTACCCTGAGCGTCCCGGTGAACAGAATTGCATTTACTATATGAGGACAGGATTCTGTGGGTACGGCGAGCGGTGCCGTTTCAATCATCCTCGTGATCGCGGTGAGGTAAATGCTTCCCTTTCTGAATTCTGAATCTCTGGCTATTTGTTTCCTTGTTCTTCATCTTTTTGTTTGTTGGAATTAGGGTTTGGCTATGGGCCCTTGGATACCTGTTTCTGTTAGCGATTTTATCATTCCCTTGTCCTAAAAAAGACATTAGTTTTGTGGACGATGAACCGATTTTAATGACTGATCTCTGATAATGCGAGAGCGTGTGCTTTTCGTTCAGGCCTACGGAGGTGGAAGGACTACTGTAGGGGACTACCCGGAGCGGGATGGGCAGCCTCTTTGTCAGGTAATGATAATCTACACTGACTCTAGATTTCAACTAGATTCCGCTTCTGATTCACATGGTTACTTTATATAAGAAATGCCAAATCTGTTTTGTTTTGTTGTGTATTGCTGTATGTTGCCTTCTATAACAGATTCTTTTGGTGGATTCTCAATTAGTTGGTTTTAGCCTGAATGATTAAATATTCAATGCAGTATTATATGAGGACTGGTTCTTGTAAGTTTGGTTCCTCCTGCAAGTATAACCATCCAAGGAATGATGCTACTTCTGCAACTGCTGTGACGTTGAGTATTTATGGGCATCCACTAAGGCCGGTATGATAATTTTACCCTCATGTTCTAATTGCAATTCTTTATTCAGTATCTGAGTTTTGTCATTGGTCACATTCAAATTGGAGTTTGCTTTTTGACCTGTTTTTATTTTGCATGTGATGCAGGGTGATAAGGAGTGTTCGTACTACATGAAAACTGGACAGTGCAAGTTTGGAGCGACCTGCAAATTTCATCATCCATTGCCTACTAATGTACAAATACCCACACCGGCCTCTACAGCCACTCCACCAATTCCTACTGCAACTGTTTTATACCCTACAGGTCAGTCTTCTGCTACTCCACCTCAGTACGGTGTTCCAACGGGAAGCTGGCAGCTTGCTAGGCCTCCTATGATGCCTGGTTCATATGTTCAAGGGCCTTATGGACCAATGCTCTTACCATCTGGGGTAGTTCCATTTGCTGGCTGGACTCCCTATCCTGTAAGTGATTTAGATTGTCTAAAACGCAACCCTGATTCTATATCCCAGTTTATAAATAACCCTTTTTTTTTTTAAAAAAAATCTGGTTGCCCTGCATTACAGGTATCCGTTCCTGTGCAGTCTACGTCTAGACTGTCTGCCAAGGCACCTGCTTATACAGGAGCAACTGGAGCCATCTCTTCTTTTGCTGGGCCTTCAAATGAACCTTCTTATCCTGAAAGGCCTGGTCAAGCTGAATGCCAGCATTACATGAGAACAGGTGAGTGTAAATACGGCTCATCGTGTAGGTACAATCATCCAGCAGAACGGACTGCACGTAGAGAAAGCTTGTCTCTCACACCCATGGGTCTTCCATTCCGCCCGGTATGCATGTTGTTATTATGCTCATATTTTATGAGAATTAGTTGATAATTGTTTTCTGTAATAATTGTGATGAGAATTTGACTTAATCACTTTTCCCTTTCCTAAATCTTCATAAGTGATCTTTGCCTTTTTTAACTAAGTCTTGTATACAGACTATAAGTAAGTTGGATCTCATGGAAAGTCTTGGTACTTATTCTGCTGAGTAGTTTATTTTGAACTGACCTCACAATGATTGCCGGTCATAAAGCTGTTTAGTATTATACCAATATCTAAATAGACTAAAAATTGAACTGTGCTCTTTTCTAAGAAAGCAAGTATCTTTCCACTATATGCTATTATTTGTTACTTTGTCCCAACTTGTTAATTTTTTATAATCTCTGTTTGCCAGGGTGCTGCTCCATGCTCTTACTTTATGCAACATGGAGTTTGCAAGTTCGGACAAACATGCAAGTATAATCATCCTATGGGTTCCCTGAGTTACAGCCCATCTGCATCATCTCTGTCTGATATGCCAGTTGCTCCATACCCTGTGGGATCTTCAGCAGCCACTCTCGCCCCACCATCCTCATCTTCAGGTTTACGGACTGAAGTTGTTATAGGATCCAACTACAACTCTACCACAATTTCTGCCTCGTCCAGCGATACTTTGTTGGCCAAGAATGGTTCTACTGCAAAGCATAGCCCCAGTAGCACAAGTGAACAAGGAGGCAATACACATGATTCAAGTTAAGTGCTCAGAAGCACTATCTTGTTTTTTTACCCCCCTGGTGAAATTCATGAGATGAAAAGTCTCCTTATTCTTTTTCAATGTTGCTAAGTTTGGGCCACAATCTTCTCATCACTTTTTCGACATTGAACTGCCCATAGACAAGTGCTTTATCCTCGTGCCGATATACAATATAGCCATCTTTTTCTTCACCTTTTAATAAAACCCCATTTTGTACTCCTTAGTAAAGCTTCAACTCAAATAATTAGGGCGACATCTCACATCTCATCCAAAAGAGATTCACCCCTTCCAAACTTGCCTGCCCTGATCTCAAGAGGCATCACCTATTTATGCTTGTAATCCTTTTTGAAATTGAAGAGAGAGTGATTGATCTACAGTCTCAGTCATTTCTACTTCCTTCATTGAAGGTGTTCATTCCATCTTCTCGGTACACTAGCCAGAAATCGGGGACAAAGCTTCCAATTCCAACTTTACAATGGAATTGTGGAAGTACTGGTGTTTCCCGCCTTTTTTTTTCACTTGCAATGATTATTCTCACAGGAAGAGAGTCAATTGTAGAAGAAGATTTCAAAGGAGGCATCACTGCTGCTGCCTTTTACTTATGTGTTGTGGGGATTTACAAGTTCACTTGAAATGGTTCTGGTAATTTTATTATAGGAATACATAAAACCTCAGACACATTTTCGAACTTTGTATAAAAAAGGCAGAGCTTTTATCTTCTCTTCTCCCATTACTGTATTGCATTGGTTCACTTCACTCTGTTCTCTGTAAGAATTCTTCTATCTGCAGGAAACTCGTTGGCAGGGCACAATCTGGTTCAGGTAAGTGCTAAAATGTATAGCAATCCTGGATGAGTTCTCTTTGAACTTCTTATTTTTGCTTGAACATACAACATGGAAAGTGTTAGTGCTTGGTTAAAGATTATTAGGCCACCTGAAATTGGTAGTAAATTTGGGTCATTACTCTTTAGGCATGAATTATCCATCTAATTCAGAGGCTGTTGTGCTTATCAGAAATTATGAAGGTTAATTTGGAGCGATGGTCTGGTAGATTCGAGGCTTAAAACTCTTACAGCATTATTCTTTAAATGTTGTCATCATTTGAATTAAATCCATTTAATAAGTGTGAAGATTGGAACCACCCCAATTCTAGCATTTATGATCACCATTCTTTCCGCATTGCATTATAATAACAATTGTTTCGTTTGTCTGAACTCTGAACCCAACAAGGGAAACATAGAGTTAGCATCTGGGTAACAGTATTTCTGATTCTGAATTCTTGTAGAAACCCTGTTCAATTCAAGACTTGCTTCCAAATCTTAGCTCCTGTTCTTAGAGGGGTTAGGTTTTGGACGAAATGAAGTTGGTAGATTGCTAGCTGTTCATTGCATTGATTTGTTGAAATGCTGAAATAATTAATGCCACGTTTGGGTAGACATAATTGCATTTGGGACTGGAGAGATTTTATGAGAATTGGTTGAGAAGTAACCCATACTTGTACGTGCAACTTCCCTAGTCGATCGACATGAAAGCACCCAGCTGATTAGGTGATGTTTGGTTAGGTGAATGAATGTGTGTCCTGTTTTCGGAGGCCTTCCAACACGGTCCTTGAATCTAACCAAACACGCAAAATCTTATACTGTATCAAGTTTCGACTCCCTTCTTCTCCAACTCCATTCTAAATTTCAAATGTTAAGTTCATGTCATGAGTTCTAATATTCCCAGCATACTGTCATTTCGGATTTTAATCCATTTTTTGTGCGAAGTTTTTATAATCTTCTTATAAGAGTATTTTTTTTTTTATCAGAAAACGGGGAGACCCTGTGATTTTATTGAAAAAGAACTAGTCTTGCCCCGTAGGGCTTACAACATCCAAACTAAGTAAATGTATAATAGAGCTAAGCGAATTATCGTAAGTCATAAAAGAAACCTTTCTTCTTATAAGAGTACTTTTCTTATAAGAGTACTTGCCGTTTTAGAGTTTGGGAATAATGTATTTTAATTTTATCTATATTAAGTTGAGAAACCTTTATAGAATTATATCACCTCTTCTTCTCCCAATAATCACTCGAGTCTCCAGGTGAACAATTGATCAGCATTGAATATAGGATGACTCGTAGTTATATGCTAGAAGTAAAAATAATCATTTCTAATCGGATTTTCTTAGGACAATTAATATCTTTCTTTAACTAAATCATGCTGAAAAATATTCATTAACACCTGCCGGCGGAAGGCTGCTTGGTTTTTTTCTTAGATATTCAATTCAACCTGACATTATGGTTGCTTATTAAGACAATATAGTGATGAGTTTCTTTGAATGAATATACGGCTACATAGCAGTTTTTATAACCAGGCAAAGATTCAAAACCATGCATTCTTCGTAAGTTACATGCTACACTGCCAAAAAGCACTTGGAGAGGAATGGCATCACAGAATACACAAAACCCTAGAGCATTAAATCACATATTTAGCAAGGAGAAAGTTGCAAATTTCAACAATACCCATCTCTACTTAATAAAACCTTGAAATGGGTTCTCAAAATATACTTGTACTGTCTATCCATTTCAAAGTAATGGGTATCCAAAATCACCCACATTACTTGAAGATAAAACAGACTGATACCCGTACGGAAAGGACACACAATCAGACATGCCTACCATTGGACGCCAATACCCTTCTTCCACCACCAATGGCTCCTCCATGATCAAGGCAGCGGAATCATCAGCACCACCCCACGAGGTGGAATTACATCCCCAAAACCTGAAACCCGCGTTCTGATCATCCTCAAAGAACGGAAGATTCAAACCCGCGGCCGGATATTCACATACCTCCATCACCTCATGAGGTGGAATTGCATTCTGATGATCATTTGTTACCTCCTTCTCTATGATGTTGTTAGTCGTCGTCGTTGTCGTTGTTGGTGGTGGTCTTAGACAACTCTCAGGGACAATGCAACCCAAGTAGCCAGAGTTAGAGTTTGAATCAAAGCCACTTGAGAAAATGAAATCCTTCTCATCAGATGTGGAGTAGTCAACTTGTCTTGACGTGTCACCAACTGATTGGACAAGGTTTTTGGGTTGCTTAGGTGGAGGAGGAGCAGTTTGAAGGAAGTGGGAATTAGGAGAAAGGGTAGTTTGGAGATCAAAGAAATTAGGCCTGAGGTCAGAGTAAATGAAGTTAGTCCTTGTTTGAGTGCCCTTCATGTTTAGGGCAGCCCTATCATAAGCAAGGGCAGCTTCATGGGCAGTGTCAAAGGTGCCAAGCCAGTGTCTCTCCTTAGTAGACGGGTCTCTGATCTCGGCCGCGTACCGGCCCCACGGACGCCTCCGGACCCCGAGAAACCGACTCGGGTCGGCCTTCTTTTGCCGGCCCCGACGCTTGCTGGGCTGAGAGAGTGAGGTGTTCCTCTGAAGGATCAGTGGGAACTCCATTCCTAGGCTCATGAACATGGCCACTTCAGTTGTTTGTGGACATCCTAGGTTTTCAGAGGCCTTTTGGATTGACATTTTTGATGGGCGAGAAAGAAAGATTAGGCAATGTGTCAACGCAAGAGTTAGAATGTGTAGTGTTTTGTTGGAATAAGAGGGAGGGTTGTGCAGCTCTTTTTATAGACATAAGTTGATAGAATGATAGGATAGGTGATCATGAGTGGAAAGAGGGGCTGAGAGAAAAATGACAAATTTTAGACGTATTCTAATTTTTAAGTGTTTTCTAAGTTTTGGGATAAATAATTAATCTCTGTTCCAAGCTCATGTTTTGGGCTACGTCGGATTAAGATGGGTAACTGAAACAACTAAAAAATTATAAGATGAAAATAATTGTATTATGTCACGGGGCATGAGTTTGAGACAAATGATCAGAGCTAACATAAGATTGGTAATTTGGTATAAATTAAAAAATTAACCAATCTTTTATGTTGGCATGTCTAGACAGAGTGAAGAGGGACAGACCCAATGATTATGTTCATTTGTTTTGATAACAAACTGAAATAATTTTTTTAGCATTTTTAATTAAGAGGTTAAGCTTAAGTAGTAATTTCATGATGGGGGTTTTTCACTTTTTTGTATTGTTGAAAAGACTTTTTCCAAACCAGTATAAGTGCTCTTGGAAACACTTTTTCCAAACCACTTTCAAAGTGAGCTTCCAAAAGCACTTACAAAATGCAGGGTCCATGATGCATTCGTAACAGTTTTTGATTTTCATTAATGTTCAATAATCACAAATGTTAAATGTATAATAAGGCTTCACATTTTTTGTGCATGTCCTCTTCAACAGCCCCAACTAATTCAAGCTCAAATAACTATAAATCAATCTAGAGTACAAAAGACCATTAAGGGGTAGATCGAGCAAATATGACACCTACATGCTTGATTCAATTTAGAGCTCTACTCTCAAAATTTTCATTTGTTTAGCATGCTGAATAATGATTCGCTATTTCTAATCAACAAGATATACATTACATGATTAGGACATGTATCACCCGGATTTTTGCAGATTAAAACAAAGAAATATATTGTTTTTCACTCCAGAGCTTCTTGTCCGATTCCTGTAGTATCAAGGGGAGCAGTTAAGTAAAGCTTTTAATTTCAAAACATTAGGGTTGAAATAGAAATATAAAAATCTGCCGGAAATGATCTTTTGTTCTTGTTGTGCATGTCCTTTTATATTGGAAGACAAAAGAGAGAAATTCCCATTTCTAACACAAGAAGGCAAAGACAAAACCGCAACTAGTGGCCCATGATTCCATGAAATCAAAGTCAAAATGTCTCTGGCTTTTCTGCAATGTCTTTTTTGTTGTCTTATTGTAAGGTTTTGTTTAAATAATTACCCTAAGGACCGCCGTGTCTTATAGTGACTTACACTTACTGACTTAGCTAGTGATCATACTGCATGAAAATATGTAGTGTGGGACATCCACTATTATCTTATTTTAGAATTTGAAATCGATCACATGGGTATTTAATTTTAAGAGTGGCGGCATATGTTATATTTCGTTCTAATATGTAAATAAAGAGAAAGAAAAAATAATTAATAAAAATGAGAGAGATTGTGATTTTAAATTTTTAATAGATAAAATTGAGAAAAAAGAAAATGACTAAAAAGATATTGAGGTAAATTTTTTATTGTATAATATGGATAGGGAAGATATTGAATGAGGTAATATTGTAAGAAAATATATATATATATATATATATATAAAGAAAATAGATAGATATTTTGCGATAACGGAAAAGAAAAATGGACAAACATTAGAGGATGAAGACACAGAGAGAGTATATATTTATCTTTGTAATTTCACAATGCTATAATTATGTCCTTTGATCAAGCACACATCACTGTTGATATGCCTTGAATACAATATTAAATATATTTTGGCCTTTCATAGTCTGTTTGTGCTTTCGACCCATAATCTGTACTAGGCTTGTACTAGGGTTTCTTGAGTCACTATATATACTCTTGAAATGCCTCATATTGTAACACTCTGAAATCAGCCTCCATAATAATATACACTTTCTCTGCCCGTGGATGTAGGTAACACACTGTTACCGAACCACATAAATCTCTGTGTTGATCTCGTTTATTGTTCTCGTTCGATCTCTTGTTACAACAAACTGGTATCAGAGCAGGGTTTCGAATTCCGCCGAGACCGATGTCTGGATCCATGATGAAGATCGACAAGTTTACTGGAAGAAATAGTTTCAGTCTGTGGCAGATAAAGATGCGAGCTTTGTTGAAACAACAAGGCCTCTGGTTGCCATTGGCATCTGATAAGAAGGGAGCATATACAACCACCGCTGAATATGCTACCCTGGAGGAGAAGGCTCACTCAACGATTATGTTGTGCCTTGCTGATGATGTTATCACAGTAGTTTCAGATCAAGAAAAGGCTGCAGGTTTGTGGTTGAAGTTGGAAAGCCTCTACATGACGAAGTCGCTGACCAACAAGTTGATGCTAAAGCAACACCTTTTCAGCCTGAGCATGTCTGAAGGTACGCCTCTTAGAGACCATCTAGATCAATTGAATACTTATTGTTGGAATTGCGTAATATTGATAAAGAGGTGGATGATGAGGATGCTGCCTTGTTATTACTAGTGTCTCTGCCTCCGTCGTATGATAATTTTGTGCAGTCTTTTATGGGTGGAAAAGAGACTATGACTCTGGAAGAGGTTAGATCTGCTCTTCACACCAGATAGATGCGTCATAAGGCTGCTGGAATAGGTACAGAAAATCAGGCTTCTGGGTTGATGGCGAAAGGAAACAAGGATGGTAAGAAGGGCAAGAAAAAGACAAATCAGAGCGAGCAGAAATCAGGCCCTAAATTACCAAACGACATTTGTGCCTACTGTAAGGAGAAGGGTCACTGAAAGAGTGACTGTCCTAAGAAGAAGAAGCAACAAGGGCAAAACTCCGGATCTGCAGCAGTAGCAGAATGTGGAAATACTTCTGAGGAAGATATTGTTTTGCTAGCAGATGATTACACACATCAGGCTGATGTGTGGTTTCTTGACTCAGGGGCATCCTATCATATATGTTCCAAAAGAGGGTTGTTTACAACGTATAGCTCTGCAGATGGGGGTAGTGTCTCCATGGCAAACGGATCTGTCTGCAAGGTTGTTGGGATCGGCTCAATCAGGTTTAGGACACATGATGAGAGGTTTTTCACATTGAAAGAAGTCAGACATGTTCCACTTATGACGAAGAATCTGATATCTTTGAGTCTGCTAGACAATAAGGGTTTCAGTTTCAAAGGTGAAGGTGGATGTCTACATGTTTGTAAGGGTTCTGATGTGATTCTGAAGGGAGTCAAGCAGGGAACTTTGTATGTTTTACAAGGTTCAACAGTAGCAGGTTCTGCAGTTGTTGCATCAATTGAAGTTCAGGGATCTGATCTGACCAGGCTATGGCATATGAGGCTTGCTCATATGAGTGAACGGGGAATGCAAATTCTCTCAAAAGAAGATCTTCTCGGAGGCCATAAGGCCAAGAGTCTTGAGTTCTGTGAGCATTGTGTGTTTGGGAAACTACATCGCAGCAAGTTTCTTAAGGCAGTTCATCAAACAAAAGGCACTTTGGATTACATCCATTCAGATTGCTGGGGGTCCTTCTCGTGTTGAGTCTTTGGGCGGTCACATATATTTTCTGTCTCTTATTGATGATTACTCTAGGATGACATGGGTATTCATGATGAGGCATAAAAGTGAGGCGTTCAATAAATTCAAGGAGTGGAAGACGCTAGTTGAAAATCAGACTAGGAAGAAGGTCAAGAGGTTGCGAACTGATAATGGCCTGGAATTATGTTCATCTGAGTTTGATAATTTTTGCAAAGATCAGGGTATTGCTCGCCATCACAAAGTCATACATACACCACAACAGAATGGTGTAGCAAAAAGAATGAATTAGACACTCTTAGCGAGAGCAAGATGTATGCTCTCCAACGCAGGTCTTGCTAGACGGTTCTGGGCAGATTTAGTCGCAACAACTTGTTATCTTATCAATCGGAGCCCACACACAAGTATTGACTGCAAAACACCTTATGAGGTGTGGACTGAAAAAGCTCATGATTACTCAAATCAGAGAGTTTTTGGTTACAATGCTTATTATCATGTAGATGAGGGTAAGTTAGAGCCAAGAGCTAAGAAGAGAGTTTTCATGGGATATGGTACAGGTGTGAAAGGGTACAAGATCTGGTCTGACAACAAGATTATACTAAGCAGAAGTGTAGTCTTTGATGAGAGTTCTATGCTGAAACCTAGAGAGAAGGTCAGTGATACACCAGAAAAAGAGGTTGTTGTTGAGGAGGTGGAGGTGCAATTCAATCCAGAGGAGAATCAGGCACTAAAGTTGGTTGATGACCAACTACCACCACCAATTACCGATGAGCAAGATACAGGTGAGTCTGAGAATGTACCACCAGAGGCAAGTTCAGAGGAAGTTGAACATCGGAGCATTGTTGTAGACCGACCTAGAAGGGTTGGAATCAGGCCTCCAGCTAGGTACAGGTTTGATGATCCGGTGGGATATGCATTGCAGGTGGCCGAGGAGGTGGAGGATAATGAGCCGTCCACCTACAAGGCTGCAATATCAGGGAATGAGTCAGCACAGTGGCTTGCTGCAATGGGAGAAGAGATGGAGTCCCTTCATAAAAACCAGACTTGAGAGCTTGTAAAATTGCCTGCTGATAGAAAGATAATTACTTGCAAGTGGGTTTTCAAAAAGAAGGAAGGAATGTCAGCTGCAAAGGGTGTCAAGTATAAAGTACGAGTGGTTGCAAGAGGGTTCAATCAGAGAGAAGGAGTAGACTACAACAAGATTTTCTCGCCAGTGGTTAGACATACTTCCATAAGGGTGTTACTAGCAATAGTTGCACATCAGGATTTGGAACTTGAGCAACTAGATGTGAAGACGGCTTTCCTACATGGAGAGTTGGAAGAGGAAATATACATGAGCCAACCAGATGGATTCCAGGTTCCAAGGAAAGAAAACTATGTTTGCAAGTTGAAGAAGTCCTTATATGGGCTAAAGCAGTCCCCCAGGTAGTGGTATAAGCGGTTTGACAGTTATATGGCGCAACTTGGCTATCACAGGAGTCCTTATGATTGTTGTGTGTACTACAGTGACTTGCAGAGTGGTTCACGCATTTATCTGGTTCTGTATGTTGATGATATGCTGATTGCTGCTAAGAATAAGTCAGACATTCAGAAATTGAAGGGTTCTCTTAGTGCAGAGTTTGAGATGAAAGATCTAGGTGCTGCTTGAAAGATTCTGGGAGTTGAAATCTATATGGACAGGAAGAAGAGAAAACTCTTCTTATCACAAGAAGGGTACATCAAGAAAATTCTGAGCAGGTTTGGAATGTCTTCAGCCAAGCCTATAGATACTCCAATGGCATCTAACAGTAAGCTGGGAATGTACACAATTCAGACTGATGAGGAGAAAGAGTACATGTCTTGTGTCCCATATGCTAGCGCAGTTGGGAGTCTGATGTATGCTATGGTCTGCACTCGACCAGATCTAGCATTTGTTGTTAGTGTGGTAAGTCGGTTTATGGTTCAGCCTAGAAAGGAACATTGGCAAGATGTCAAGAGGATTTTCAGGTATCTCAGAGGCACTTCAGTTGTTGGTTTGTGCTATGGGAATGATACAGAGTGCTTGGTTGATGGGTTTTCAAATTCTGATTATGCTGGAGATGTGGACAGTAGGAGATCTATGACTGGTTATGTGTTCACTCTTGGAGGTTCTGTGGTAAGCTCGAAGGCGACTCTACAGCCTACAATTACTTTGTCTACCACTGAGGCAGAGTATATGGCTTTGACAAAAGCTGCTAAGGAGGGAATATGGCTAAAAGGAATGGTTAATGATTTAGGCCTACATCAGGATCATGCTTTAGTGTATTGTGACAGCTTGAGTGCAATATGCTTAACCAAAGATCAGGTCCATCATGAGAAGACGAAACACATTGATGTCAGGTACCATTTTCTGAGGAATGAGAAGAGAATCCATGTGAAAAAGGTAGGGACAACTGATAACCCTGCTGACATGTTCACCAAGCCAGTTCCAGAGAGCAAGTTTCAACATTGTTTGGACTTTCTCAATATCACAAGTCAGTAATCTGAGCCCTTAGGGGCAATCTGAGCCCTTGTTTTAGGGGTGCTCACGGGTCGGGTCGGGTCGACCCGCGACCCGCAAGTGCGGGTCACGGGTCGGGTCGATGACCCGCAAATTTTTCAGACACGACCCGCGACTTGACCCGCGGGTTGCGGGTTTTGCGGGTCGGGTCATGGGTCGACCCGCTAACCCGCATGCATTTCAGAAAACTGAAAAAAGTTTGTTTTTTTTGCCTTTTCACGGGTTGGGTCGCGGGTCGACCGCGACCCGACCCGACCCGCGACCCAACTCCGACTTTTGAATGGGAGAGTGGGAGGAGATCTGGAACGACAAACTCAAGACTCAAGTGACGAGTCTGGAACGACAAACTCAAGCGGAGATCTGGGCTTCAGGCTTCAGCGGAGACCTAGTGTTCGGAGTTGGGCTTCAACGAAGATCTGGCCGGAGATCACAAACTCAAGCCAGCGAACAATCTGGGTGACTCTGGAACGAGAGTCTTCACCGGCGAGTTGACCCCTCGCTTCCGTTTGGAACAAGTTGACCCCTCGAGTCCAAATCTTTAGCGGCGCCGGCGGAGATCTAGGCGAGGGAGGCACGGAGAGGGAGGCGGAGATCTGGGCGAGGGAGGCGCGGAGAGGGAGGCGGAGATCTGGCGGATATTCGGCCTGGGGTTTTTGAGGGAGGCGCGTCTTGCGCGAGGCAAATGAGCTAGGCACGGGTTCAGTTTTTACTTTTCCGCTATTTGATTTCACAATTCACAAAAAAAATCCATATTTTTTATTTTTTTAAAAATAGGTCGCGGGTCTGCGGGTCGACCCGCAACCCGTCGGGTTTGGCCCGACCCGACCCGCGACTCGAATTTTTAAAAATATGACCCGCAGCCCGACCCGATTATTGCGGGTCGGGCGCCCGACCCACAAAATGCGGGTCGGGTCGGGTCGGGGTCGACCCGGACCCGTGAGCACCCCTACCTTGTTTAGGGGCAATCTGAGGCAGAGAAATTCTAGCACTGTCATGGTGCATCTGATTCTGTTTATGAGTGGATTCAAGTCAAGGTGGAGATTTGTTGATATGCCTTGAATACAATATTAAATATATTTGAGCCTCTCATAGTCTGTTTGGGCCTTCGGCCCATAATCTATACTAGGGTTGTACTAGGGTTTCTTGAGTCACTATATATACTCTTGAAATGCCTCATATTGTAGCACTCTGAAATCAGCCTCCATAATAATATACACTTTTTCTACCCGTGGATGTAAGTAACACACTGTTACCGAACCACATAAATCTCTGTGTTGATCTCGTTTATTGTTCTCGTTTGATCTCTTGTTACAACAGTCACTATGAATTAGGAGACTGGAGAGTATTAGTTAAGACATGTACTAAAAAATAATCAAATTGTAGCATGCAATGAGGATACAAATAAGAGTATAACTACTGAAAGTATGATCAACTAAAGTCAATCTTGAATTTGATACAAATGCTAATGCTATGATACTAGCATATATATGTATATGTGATGTGGACTAACAAGTAAGAGAGCTGACACACTAGGGTCCCTAGCGTACCAAGGAATTACGAACCAAGAAACCGGAAAGGGGAATGGGCACGCGGCCCGAGGCAGGGAGAGACAAAAGGGGAGAAAGAAAGACAGAGAATTAAGGCAGAAGAGATTTTATTTCTTGGATAGTTCTCAACTTTAGCTTACAAGGGTTTTTATAAGCTATGCCCTACGAGTTCAATAAAAGCGACTCAGGAAAGAACCCGAAAGAAAACCTGAGAAGGGAGTAAAACTCCTTTTAAAAAAATACAATAATTAAAACAAATAATTAAGGTAAAGAAATTAGTCTCTAAATCGGTTCGGGATACGCCGTTCCCGAGTGGATCTCCGTACGGGCTTGGAATGAGCCGTATCAATCTCTCCCCCGATGAGATTCGGCTTGTCCTTAAGCCGCAAGGAAGGGAAGGACTGCAGCAGCTGATCAGTTGGTTCCCACGTGGAGTCGGCCTCGGACCCATCAGACCAAACCACGCACCATTCGGTACGAGCCACACCATCGACCATAACCTGGCGTTCTTGGACAGCTTTCACCGGCCGAGAGAGAGGGCGATCATGGAGTAATTCGTTCGGAAATGCTGGTTGGGTAGGTGCGGCATTGGTGGCCACAAATGGACGCAGTAAAGACACATGAAAGACGTTGTGGATTTTGGCATCCTTGGGCAAGTCTAGACGGTATGCCACCGCACCGATACGCTCCAATACCGTAAAAGGACCATAAAATCGTCGGGCCAGTTTTGTAGATAACGGCCGAGCTACAGAGTGCTGCCTATATGGCCGAAGTTTCAGCAAGATGAGGTCACCCACCTCAAACTGGAGGTCACGACGATGGGTGTTGGCCTGCGTCACCATGCGTTGTTGGGCTTTCAATAAGTTGCTCCGGATGAGCTCAAGGGCACGTTCCCGATCCTGAATTGCCGCCAACGCGGAAGATGGCGAAGCGGTGGGCTGAGTTGGACGACAGAGAGGCGGCGGATCGCGGCCATAAAGAGCTCTGAAAGGCGATGTCTGCAGCCCCTCATGATAGTAACAATTCAAGGCAAGCTCAGCCCACGGTAAGTACTCGGTCCAATGCTTGGGACGGCCCTGCATGAATGCCCGCAAATATTGCTCTAAAGCACGATTCTTTACCTCTGTTTGTCCATCCGTTTGAGGATGATAGGCGGTACTATGGCGGAGAGTGGTACCGCTGAGCTGATGAAGTTCCTTCCAAAATGCACTAGTAAAGATGACATCGCGATCTGACACAATGGAAGACGGAATACCATGATGCTTAACGACGATATCCACAAAGAGGGCAGCCACCGTCAGGGCATCATATGACGGGCCCAAAGTACCAAAATGGAAGTACTTGGACAGGCGGTCGACGACGACCATAATGGTCGTTTGGCCATGCGATGGAGGAAGGCTCGTGATAAAGTCCACGAACACCTCGTCCCAAACTTGCTGCGGAATTGATAGCGGCTGAAGTAGACCGGCAGGTTTGCGCGTGCTATACTTTGTCGATTGGCAAATCAGGCAAGAGTCAACAAAAGTACGTACATCCTTGCGCATATGAGGCCAATAAAAGACCTCGACGATGCGACGAAATGTCCGGTCTACGCCCGGATGGCATGCGCTCGACGAGGAGTGGAATTCATGCAAAATTTCGGCTTTCAATTCGGAATCTGTACTCAACACGAGCCGATGATGATAATAATAAAGGACCCCGTCATGAACCTGAAAAGGGGCTGGAAGCTCGCCCTTGGCTGCGGCTGCATGCAATTCCAGCAGATCAGGCTTGGCTGAATTCTCCTGTTGCAACCGCTGAAGTAATTCGGGAAATGGTGATGACAAGGCTGTAAATTCTTTCAGATTGGCGTCGTCCTGAATCATACAGCGAGACAACGCATCAGCTACCCTGTTACTTGCGTCGGTCTTGTATTCAATACGAAACTTATATCCCATGAGTTTCCGGATGAAGAACTGTTGGTCCGGAGTTTGAATGACCTGGGATAAGAGTTCTTTTAGACTCTTTTGATCGGTGCAAATGATGAACTCTCGGCCTAATAGATACTGCCGCCATTTCTGAACCGCGGAGACAATAACAAAAAGCTCACGGTGATATGCAGAAGAGCCCTTCCGCCGAATGCCCAAAACTTTACTGAAGAAGGAAATCGGTTTCTCCTGTTGTAACAAGACCGCGCCTATCCCTTCGTCGGAAGCATCAGTTTCGACAACAAATTGTCGAGTGAAGTTGGGTAGCTGTAAAATAGGCGGCTTTAGCATAGTGTCCTTAAGAAGACGGAAAGCAGTGTCTGCAGACTCGGACCAAGAGAATTTGTCTTTTTGTAATAAAGTCGTGAGCGGAGCGGCCAGCGTTGCGTAATGTCGAATGAATTTCCGGTAATATCCTGTCAGCCCCAAAAAACCTCGTAACTGCTTTACCGTGGTCGGAGTCGGCCATTCAGACATGGCAGCTAACTTAGCAGGATCGGCGACCAGCTGCCCTGCCGTCACTATGTGTCCCAAATATTCAACCTGTGACGTGCCAAAAGAACACTTGGAACTCTTGACGAAGAAGTGGTTGTCGCGCAATATCCGGAGAACAACATCAAGGTGTCGCACATGATCTTCCAGGGACGCACTATATACCAAAATATCGTCGAAGAAAACGATCACAAAGTGCCGAAGAAACTGAGCGAATATCTCGCGGCCTGGAAGGTCGATGGTGCATTGGTCAGGCCGAAGGGCATAACTAAGAACTCGAAGTGGCCGTCATGCGTCCGGAAGGCAGTCTTGTATATGTCGGAAGTATGCATCCGAATTTGGTGATAACCCGAACGCAAGTCCAGTTTAGTAAAAATCATGGCCCTGCCCAACTCATCAAAGAGTTCATCAGCTGTCGGAATAGGAAATTTGTCAGCCAAAGTTGCCGTATTCAAAGCACGATAGTCAATACAAAACCGAAAGCTGCCATCTTTTTTCTTGACCAACAAAGCCGGAGACGAGAAAGGACTCGTACTATGACGAATAAGGCCCTGTTGCAACATGTCCTGAACCTGGCGCTCTATCTCGGATTTTTGAAAATAAGGATATCGATAAGGTCGGACATTCACCGGTTTAGAACCGGGTTGTAAGTGAATCCTGTGATCCCAAGTCCATTGAGGAGGCAGCCCAGATGGAAGCTGAAAGACCTCTGTGTGTGCCTACAAGACTGTACGAATCGAGGGGTTGACGTCCCGCGGAAAGTCGACAGTGCTGGGATCAGAGGGTGCAACGTCATCAGCCAGAAGAGGTATGATCTCGAAAAATTCCGCCACTGAATCTGAGCTGCATAGAGACTGAAAGGCATGTACCGAGAGTTGTTTCGGCGACAGACGATCACCCTGTGATAAAACAACGTCGTTGTGCCATGAAAATTCCATCGTGAGCTGTGCATAATCATGCGAAACCTTTCCCAGAGTCTGTAGCCACTGTACCCCCAGAACAACCTGAGGTCCATGAACCGGTAATACATAAAGATCAATCGAAAAAGTGTGCCCCTGTAAGCAAACTGATGTAGCCGGACACTGTAAGGAACACAACAAATATGCGCCATTGCCAACATACACCCGAAAAGCCGGAATACTAGACACTGGCAACTGTAACTGCTCAACAACTGATGGGTGAATAAAATTGTGGGTACTCCCACCATCAATCAAGACTTGCACTTGTCCACCATTTATAGAGCCCTGCAATTTAAGAGATTTCGGGTTCGGCAAGCCCTCCATCGAGTTAATGCTCGACACGTCGCCGGACACGACCGGTTCCTGGTCAGACTCGTCCGGTGTGTCATCGTCATCAGAGTCTTCACAACCCAAAAGAGCGAGAAACCTGTGCTTGCAACGATGCCCACGAGTGTAACGCTCGTCGCAATTATAACATAAACCCTATTTAGAAGCTCTTCACGTTCAGCCAGCGTAAGTTTTTTAATCGGAAGGGTAGAGATGTTACAGTTCGAATTAGGGTTTGCAGCTGCCGGCGAGGGGCCCGCGGTCGCGGAAGATGTGGCCGGCGTGGGCGTGAACCGTGGCTGATTTTGTGGCCAACGTCGATTGTTAACTTGAGCGGACACTGTGTCGTCGTAAGTGGCTGCTAATTCCCGAGCCATAGCAAAGGCTTGGGCCAACGAGGATGGGTTCCGCAAATTGAGTTCGCGTCGAATAGGTTGTTTCAATCCACCCTTAAAGAAAGAGATTAGTGTCGGTTCCGTCAGCCCGGAAACTTTGTTCAATAAGCTTTCAAACTCTGATTGATATGCCAGCACTGTAGTACGTTGTTGTAACCGAGACAAAAGACTGACATAGTCTTCATAATACTGAGGATCAAAGCGCTGACGAACGTCCTGAAGAAATTGAGGCCAAGTGGCGCCCACATTGTTCTGCTGATAATAACGGAACCAGTCCGATGCAGGGAAATCAATAAGGAGACCTACGAGATTCAAGCGATCATGGTCAGCAATATGAAAATAGTTATAATAAGCTTGAACTTTAAAAAGCCATCCCTGTGGATCGGATCCGTCGAATCGCGGTGCATCAATACGAATTCGAGGTATGGTCTCGTTGCCCTACGGGGCGCGGATAATCACGCCCTGATTTTCGGGTGGGACCGCAAGTGGGGCGGCGACCTGTTGTGCGGCTTGGAGCGCTCCCGGATTGGCGACGGCAGGTTGGGCGTGTAGCCCTAAGGCACGATCCGGTTGGATCGGTAGGAGGCCGTCACCGATCGGATTGATCGGGGCGATCTGTTGGTGAGGTCCGGCTTGCACCGCATTTAGGGGCGGCACATTCGCAATGTGCGGTGGCTGCCCTAGCGGTTGTAAGTTGGCGCCGGTTGCCGGTGTCGCGCGAGCCTGGTTCAACTGAAGCTGCTGGAGGCTCGACTGCATGCCTTCCATGAGTTGTTCCATCATGGTGTTAAGGCGTTTCTGTGATTCCGTTAGGGTTTCGTTCATACGCTCCTGCGAAGCATTCAGGCGGTCAATGGCCGCCGCTAACGAGGATGCGATATCGTCTCCCGTGGATCCCATAGGTAAGAGTACGGGATGAAAGCACCAGTTTGATACACTAGGGTCCCTAGCGTACCAAGGAATTACGAACCAAGAAACCGGAAAGGGGAATGGGCACGCGGCCCGAGGCAGGGAGAGACGAAAGGGGAGAAAGAAAGACAGAGAATTAGGGCAGAAGAGATTTTATTTCTTGGATAGTTCTCAACTTTAGCTTACAAGGGTTTTTATAAGCTATGCCCTACGGGTTCAATAAAAGCGACTCAGGAAAGAACCCGAAAAAAAATCCGAGAAGGGAGTAAAACTCATTTTAAAAAAATACAATAATTAAAACAAATAATTAAGGTAAAGAAATTAATCTCTAAATCGGTTGGGGATACGCCGTTCCCGAGTGGATCTCCGTACGGGCTCGGAATGAGCCGTATCAAGAGCTTAGCTGAAGCTTAGTGAATTTCCACGATGCTTTTATTTGTATCAACTTGAATATTTCAAGTTTTTTGAGCCTATTTTCTTGACTCTTGCACGTGGTGTAGTCATCCACTTCTTAGTTTATAAGTATTATATACTATATAGTATCATTAACATAATAGTATCATTAACACCTGAAAAGGGAAAAATCATCTACTTTTGACTAGGCCTTCCAAAACCACTTCAACCACAGGTCCACATTTGCCCTTTAATTCTGTGATCAATATTGTTTGATCTAATCCCAAATTGCATAATTGCACCAATTTTATGATAATAGTAATCATCCTACATTCCCTTTTTTATATTCTCCATTAATACATTCCAGTTTAGAAAAATCGATGAAAAAAATGTTTAATGTACCCTTATTCACTCCATCCTCTCTATGTGCTTGTTGGGTAAACCACGTACCCTAAAAATTCCAACTAATTTCTCCAACTTGCATAAATTGTTTGTTAGATAGCTATTTATTTCAAGCTGTTGTATGTAGGATTTTTTATATTTTTTAGAATTAAATATATTTCTTTAAATTATAGTAATTGATAATATCAGATACTTCACTAATTTAATCTTTTTTTCCCATAAAAATATGCAACTAAAACTAATTAACTTTAATTACTAATAAGAACCTCTATCAGTCTATCACCAATCTTTTCCCCGTCTTATAAGCAACCATTCCAAATTAAGTTGTTAAAGTTGTAACAGACTTTAATTTAAATGAATTTGTCTAGTTGAGTATAACAGGGTACCTGTCTATCAGGTTGTATGTTCGATCCCTTTTATTAGTCTTTTTAAACTGAGGCATATCTAAATCCATTTGTAATTAAGTGTTCTATGAGTCCTTGTACGTTCGATCCTCCACTATTTTCTTTGAAGTGAGGTCTATATAAATTCTTCTATAAGTATTTTTTGAACCTTTAAGCTTAAGTCTTCCTTGTTTTTAAACTGAGATATCATTCATTCATCCTATATTTTAGGTCCTCATTGTCCTCAGATCTAAGCACCATTTCATCGCCCTAAATTGTTTAAATAATTTTATTTTTATAATGGACTTTCATTGATTAAATTTTTCTAATGATTACATTAAAAATATGACACTTGCTAAGTCATGAAAGGAGTGTTGAAGAAAAAGTGGGACGTATTGATTAACTTGTTATGATAATTTACAATTTTTAAAAAGTGAAATAAGAGGTCACATGGGTACATTTACTTAAAGGCCGCGCTCATAAATTATATATTTTCCTAATTAGTATGCATTTCTTTATAGATAGAATCTTGACACGGCCTAGACTACTCCACTAATGATGAATTTATGGGCACATTCATGGCATAAATATTTAAAAATAATATTTATTTTAAAATTTATATCCAATTAGATCAAAAATATTAATTCTTATGGTCATCATCATACTATTACTTCCTCCCTCAACCTATCTCCCCGCCCTCCTACCTTTTAGTTGGGAGCACTGTCTGCCTACTTGGAGATTGAACATTTATCTGATATAACGGAACTCCTTGTAATAGGTAGTTGAAACTTTAGAAAGGGTACGTAAAAGTTATAACTTGCATATTTCTATGAATATATATAAGAATTAATCAAGATAACTAGATGAGAATCAAAGAGTTTGATGAAGCGAGGACACGAATAACATGTACAGAATTGATTCTTGGCAACATTTAGATAATTAATCTGGTCTTGCAATTAAAGTTGAAAATTTAAATTACATTATACGGAGTAGTTGCTTAACATTTGATGGTTTGATTTAGGTATTGGAATTGAATATAATAGAGACCCCGTTTGATATGTAGTGAGCATACGTGGGATTTTCAGTGAGAGTATACGTAGGATTGTAGTTGTAGAGGGGAAAAGGTTCAATTACGGTGTGTAATTATTGAGGCTCCCGGAATTCGGGCAAAAAAGATACTACTCTATACAGTGTGATCTCTGACTTTGACTCCCACGACAAAAAGATAATGTTCTCTACCAAGCGCAACGATAACGTGATCAAATCCTATTGCTTATTGATGCTTTAAAAAGTAATGAGAGTATTGATCATAAAAAAACAATCAGGTACGTATTATGAACATGGATAGAAATTATATGAGCTAATAGTTGGAATGTTGGATGATTTAGTTTGTACGAATAATTGAATAAAGTTTACAAATATGATCGATCCAAAGCCTTAGCATGCATGGAAACATGCGTTTATATTTGTCATATGCGATGCTAGTTCATGTAATTCTCAGAATTGTTAAAAGTTACCCTTTTTGATTCACAAGTAGAGCTTATTACCTAGTTACTGTTAGTAGTACGTCGAGGATCCGGGCTCCACGTGCCTCTAAAACCTGCTCCTCCTCGTTGCATAGCTTTCCGCACCCGATCCTATGCAGACACGCAACCCAGATCTACTGTTTGACAAACGTCAGACACGCCACGTGTATGGTGCACCTTTGCCCACATCAGCAACAGCCAACAGAAGCTCCCACCAAGAGTACTGTGTACGTATACGAGGTTAGAATTACGTCCCAGATTTGTTTATAAATTTCCCCTCAGGAACAGAACAGTGATGTCCCAAGTGGCCATGATTGATGTGGCTTTGACGGCTGGGATTTCATCTGCTTTTTCAGAGAAGAAGATCTGATTTGATAGTAGAGATCTAGCTATGTCAAAGTCCAACAGACCAAAATTATTTGTTTATGTTTCTGGGATTTCCTTTTTCTCAGAGACCCTGTCCAATCTTCAGTTATAATGTAATTGGGCCTGTAAATGATCCTATGGCTCATTCCTGGACTCAGGTTTGGCCCAAATTTAGCCCATCTTGTAAATTCTTTAGGATGGGAATTTCTGCTATTGTAGCATTTCATAATTTTCTCTGGCGGAGCCCATGAAAGCTTAACTGGACTACTGGGTCGGCCACGTTCATTTGTTGTTCTTTCTTCGATTCCACCCTTTCATTACGACGACGTCGTTCTCTTTCTTGCAATGATTATTGCCATCTCTCGCATTTTTGACTTTTTGTGGCTGGACGGTGGTGTGCCTAGTTTGTGGCTGGCAAATCTGCGAGATGCACCTTGTTATGATTACGAAATTTAATAAGTTTATGATCTAAGTTTAAGTTAACAGGTGGTCTATACATTTTTCTTTTATTTGGACTCACGGTCCTTTCCTATCCCAGATTTGCAGAAAGCCGTTGGTATGCCCACCACTTGTTCGTTGAAATGCCCGCAAGAAAAACGACGAACTTGCTTGGCATGAGTCGTTGGAGTTTCGACGTTTTCGCTTCTTTGAAGTTTGGAATCCACCCATTTGGCCATCCATGGCCCCCACCTCCACCTCCGTTCTTATCCAATCCAGCTCCTTTCTTCTCAGCCTACTTGGCCAGATTATATTATAAATTCCTAATTTGATGGACTGTGATACGGTCACACTAGGTGTAGAAAATAAAACTTACACCTTCAATATAGAGCCAATACCAAAAGCCCACGTAATATTTTTAATTCAAAAATATTATATTGCAAAAGCTGCAATAAAGTAGTGTTTTGGCTATTTTGGTCATTTCCTTATTCATTTGCTCCAAATCTTGTTCAGATCTGGCTTCTTCCAATTGAAAAAACCGAACGTCAAAACAATATTGCCAAATAGAAGTTTAATGGGTTTTGTTCAAATCTAGATAATGAGTTTTACGATTTGGCAAAATTTTCATTGAATAACCCATTGAAAAAAGGCGAATTTGCATATATACCTCTAAATAAGTTGAAAATGTAAAAAATGTCCTCTTTTAAAATAAATGGCAAGAAATGCCCAAAAGGGTATTTCTACAATAAAAACTTCTAGTTTTTTTTTTCACCACTAAACTTGAAAATAACAAATCTTTATATAAAAAAATTTAACAAATTAAAAACGTTCCTTATGAAAAAAAATTTATCAAACAAAAAACGATGATAAGAAAAAGTAAAAGAATTTATAATCTTATTAGTATTAAACTCAAGTTTCATGTACACAATCACTTCCCGATCACTATTAAACTAGATTAGTTAGTGATTCAAGATTAAACTGGATTTGTAATTTTATTATTAAACTCACGTTCCATGCTTGGTAGTTATTTACTTGGATTTATATCAATTTAGCAAAAGCCCCAAATCCCAATTTGGATTGTGGAGGCTTTAACCTAATTCATGGCTTTCAAACAACCCATGTTGAATTTCTGCTTGTTCATGAAAACGGGTGGAGAACTGGAGATCTTCAATTGAGCTTCATAGAAAGGATGTATGATGAAATTTCAAATTTTGATATTCAGACGTTTCCGAATGCCGAGTCAATGGAATGTTTCCCTCAACGGAGTTAAAAAGCAACCTTCATTAACAAGAGTGGGAAGATCTATATGATGGGTATTTCGGTGGTCGGCGGTGGCGACTGTGGAAATGTGGAATAACATCACAAGAAATTAGGTTTGGATAAGAATAATAGAGATGATGCTTTAAAATTGTTTAAATTTTAAAATTTGCAATCCAAAACAGACTTTAATTATTTAATGTAATGTATTATAAATATATATAGGGGCTATCCAAACAAGAGCAAATATATTTTCTAAATGGAAAAAAAAAAACTAAATGAAATTATGGTTTTGGGCATTATTGCAAATATTTTGGGCATTGTCTTTATTTATTTGACTATTAATGCAAATTTAAAAAAATGAAGGCATTTTTACTATTAACAACTTTTTTAGGGGCATGAGTTACAATAAACACTTGAAAAAACTGGAAAATCCTATTCTTCTATTCACAACAGAAGAAAAAAAAACCATTAACTTCTCCCAATTTTTTAACCCCCAATTTTTTTAACTAAATTGAACTCCCAGAGAAATCAGTCCAAACTGAAATTGCTTATCATCTTCACACCCCACCATGGGCAATCCGGCACGCCGTTGGCGGTGGTGGATGTGATACACTCTAGATGACTAGATCCAGTAACACATGTTGGTGACAACGGCGGGCGGGCAACGCAACCTCCAATAGGCCTTCGACGGTGGTTCCGAGCACTGAAGGCGCAGGGACTGTAGATCCAGCGACGAGACAACGGATTCCAGATCTAAGCACCATCTTGGGACGACAAATCCACATAGCGGGAGCAGCTACATAGCAGCGTCGATGTCGAATTCGATACACGAGAAAGGTACGTGTGCCGGATGATCAGAAGAAGATGACAACATTATCGACATTATGAAATTCAATTGAAATGGATTTGGGACTTTCATTTTACATAAACCCTAGATGTTTTAAATTCCTTAGATTTTTCTTTGCTTGGAATTATTTAAGCATTAAAAAAGTAAATTTACTTTTTTATCCTTTTACTTTATTAGAGGTGTAGGATTTTTTTCTACACTGGGTGTCATTGTACATTTGTCCTAATTTGATGGACCAAAACAGAGCAATTGCTTTTCCCAAGACCCGTACTTTATTCCATCTTTGTAAAGTATACTTGATTTGACGATTTACTCGGAATAGAACTAAAGCTAATTAAAGCATTAAATACAGTACTTTACTGTATTTATGGTAAGGCAGAGGGTTGCCTTTTTTTATGTTATCTGAAATAGAATAATTTATGATGTGTGTGCGGTGTGGTGGGGCCGTTTAGGGGTGGATTGTGTGAAGATTCAGTTAACGAAGAGAGAGAGAGATAGCTTCCTTCCATCAATGGGGCTCTTTTAATCTTGGTTTTTCAACTTATAAGAGATAGAGAGAAAGAGAGGTGGAGGGGGTGACAACTCCCAATACCCACCTAAAATCAGGGCAAAGCTCGTTCTTTTGATCTCCAATCCAATCCCAGGGGCTCATAATTTGATTAGATCCGACTGTTGTTTTTCCTGATTGGATCAGCAATGGAGAACTCCCTTGATGAACGCCTTGATTTTGGGAAGATGGGTTATGGGTATTTCTAATTCTGTCTTCTTTCCCCTTCCTCTCATCTCTCTATGCTTAGGGTTCTTTCGATTGAGCTATTCTTGTGGAATTTGGTTGCTGAATTGACTTGATTTTGGGTATTCTTTTCTGGGCTATGGGCAGGTGTACACATTACAGAAGAAGATGCAAAATCAGAGCTCCTTGTTGCAATGAGGTTTACAATTGTCGTCATTGCCACAACGAGGCTACGGTACTCTATTATTTCTCCCCTTTGATATTCAAAATATTCTGTTTAGATTTCTGTGTGCTTAATTTTGTGCTGTCTTTGTTCTTTCAGAGCATGTTGAGCAGAATTGCAGATCGGCATGAGCTTAATCGTACCGAAGTCAAGCAAGTATGTCTGAAAATTGAATCCCCTCTTGTCTATCATAAGCTTTGAATAGAAGAAATTATTTTAACTCTGATGTGTGCTTGATCTCAGGTCATATGTGAAGTTTGTGACACTGAGCAGCCGGTAAGTTGATTTGGTTTTGATTGAAGCTCTCTAATGACTCTGCTATGTTTTCATGTTAATGGTCCCTTTGTTGATGTGATATTTCTATATATGTCTTGTTGTTTCAGGTAGCGCAAGTGTGTACAAATTGTGGTATTAAGATGGGGGAGTATTTCTGTGATATTTGCAAGTTCTATGACGATGATGTAAGTTCAAAATTCATTCTTTCTTAGAAAGATGTTTAGCAACCAGCCTTTTTAGAGAAAGTTAAACTTAACCACACATATATATTGTTAGCAATTCAATACTTACACAGATACACCCAACTTATGCTTTTTAAAGCTCTAAGGAGAGGCATACATGCCTAATATACCAGTCACTTGTGCAAAATAGTTATGATATAGTCTTAAGCAAGGGGCTTTCTTTTGTTGCTTTTTCTAAAGTCATTGTTTTTTTTATATCTATGACTTTGCATATGTTACTTAAATCTTGTTGCTTGTGTGATTGCAGACTGATAAAAAGCAATTTCACTGTGATGATTGTGGAATTTGCAGGTTATTTAGCAATTTAACTAGATCTTCTTCCTCTTTAATTTTGTCTTGCACAAGTGTCTTCTGTAAACTGATGTCTTTTTTATGAATGCTCAATCAGGATTGGCGGTTCTGAGAATTTCTTCCACTGCAAGAAATGCGGTATGTTCTGTTCAAAAACTTGTGATGATTTATGACTTCTTCCTCCATTAGGAAATTTTCCATGGTGTATTCATTTAGCATGATTACCTTTCTCTCTTGCAGGTTCCTGCTATTCTGTGCATTTACGTGATAACCATATGTGCATCGAGAACTCCATGCGCCATCACTGTCCCATATGCTATGAGGTGTGTTTCCAATTCTAGTACTTCAAATTCCTTCTTGTTTGAAACATACCATGCTTTAATATAAACTATGCTTTACTTGTTTCTTTGCATAGTTTCTCTTTGACTCGTTGAAGGACACAATTGTCATGAAGTGTGGACACACGATGCATTGTGAATGCTACTATGAGATGGTTAAGCGTGACAAGTAAGCATGTTCATCCACTCTAAAGCTCTTGAATTTTATGTACTGTTTCTCGGCAAATGAAGCATTCTCCGTGACTCTAAATTACTCTAATCATTCGATGCACAGCTATTGTTGCCCAATATGTTCTAAATCAGTGCTTGACATGTCTAAAGCCTGGAAAAGGATGGATGAAGAGGTATGCTTTTAAGCCTCATAACTAATTGATACCCAATTCAAGTTCTCTTGATTTCCTGTTTTGAGCTTCACAATTTTTGCAATCTGAATGTTGCATTCATTGACTTTTGACATCCTCTTGCACTCTGTCAGATTGAAGCAACCGTCATGCCCGACGCCTATCGTGACAAAAAGGTATATATGCTGTCTATGATTTTTCTGAGGAAACATGTCTATGTTTCTTAGCATTCTAGCATGTCTATCTTTCTTAGCATTCTATCAAACAAAGGATTTGCTTGCTTTGATTAAAAAAAACCATTGGAAAACAGAGAACTTTTACCAGTCTACTATTCCCAAGCATTGAGATTGAAAGCCTGACAAACTTTTGAACCCTTTTTTCAAATTTTTTTGTTGATTTGATATTTGATATATGCATCTATCTACTAGGTATGGATCTTATGCAACGACTGTAACGACACGACAGAGGCGCACTTCCACATACTAGGGCACAAGTGCATACACTGCAGATCATACAATACTCGCTTGATTTGATGACTCGCTTATGCCTTCTCACTCAAGGCTTCAACTCGAAGCCTTGGATGTGCTTCATTTACCCATTTTACACATTCAATTAAAAACAATTTACAATTGGTAAGAAACATTGTAATCATAATATGCATGATGTTCCCTTACAACAAACTAGTATCTGTGAAAGTCTCATGGTATTTCCCCTCCTGAATTATTAAAACTGGGAGTTGAAACTACCATAGGATTAATTATATACACTTTTTGTACATTTGAGTACGAATACGATGATATGTTGTAACTCATTCTATTGTTGAACTTGTATTTTTTGTACTTAATTGGCTTCCCTTATCTGTTCCTACATATAGCAAGTGTGGTTTCTGAAGATGTTTTTGGATGCCCGTTGTTGTTGACCACTCAACCCCTAATTATGGTTTAAATGATTCTTAGTGTGTGCCCAACCCTTGGAATTATTAAGACACAACAATGATAGGATGATTTTGCATGTATGAATCGATTTGGTCAGTCTTGAGATTTTGAAGAAGAGATATGCACGTGACGTGGCCACGTGGGTATTACTAATCTACCAATCAATTAGTAAAGCTTGGTATACATTCACTGATCCTAAAATAAAGGTTCGGTCTATAGATTCAGACGTCCACGTATTGTTTCAATAATATTTTCGGTTAATTTTCAATAATATTTTAATGTAACAAATAAGTCTGATAAATCGAGACATCGAAAATAGTTTAGTAATTGAGCAAACTGACATGAAAATATAAATTATACTAATATTAACTCAAAGGAGATTTAACAAAACCAAACGACATAAAAAATTAAAAAAAAGTTAGAGATCGAATAAATTTAACACAAACATGAATTAGTAAATTGGGGCTCATCCTCATGCTCATTGACTTTTATACAGTGCCTTTGAGATGGAATTAATTTCTATATCAATTTGGTGCATTCTAACTAAATTCAGTTATTATTGTCACATAGTTGAATTTCAGTTTTTTTTGGATCTTTTCGGGCGTATCCCCTTCCCTTGGGCAGGAGTAACCCCATCTTGATCTCCAGATTTTGCTGTAGCAGAGCTAAACTGGAAATTAGTAAAAATCAATAGGGTGTTATGCTATATCAGAGAATAGGTGAACAAAACTCATTTGGAAGGAGCGTGAAATTTCTGTTAATTGGTGTAGAAATCTGTGAATTAATCGATGAGCAAATTAGGTAAAAAAGTGAGTGATCGAAGAAAGATGCTCCGTAAAAGAGGAAAAGCTTTCAAAGCTGGCTAGCTGCTATCAACTTCATTGTCTGTGCTTTGTCACGTCACTGTTACATTGAGGGCTTATATTAGCCGAACTAGGGAATAAATAACTAAACCAAACCCGGTTCACTATCCAACAATTTCGTCACCATATCTAGAATTTTGCGCGCATTAACATACGTAACATTTTCTGTAATTAAACGTACGGTGCGCACTATAAATTAATATATCCCATATACACAGCACTAAACTTGCACACACAATATTGTTTACTTGTTCAGCTAGCCGGCCATGGAAACAACGACTACTACTACGTCGTCGAGCACGGAAAAGGGAGCCCCGCCACCAAAACTGGCTAGTGATGGGAGGTTGTCGGGATTGGATGCGTTCCTTAGGGTGTTGTTGCTGGCGGCGTCTGTGGTGATCGTGGTGGTGGTGACCACCAGCAAACAAACTAAGGAGTTCTTCCCTGGGACCCCTCTTTCCACCTCTCGACCTGCAAAATTCAAATACTCTCCGGCTTTCATGTGAGTTATTTTATTAATTAATGAAGTATGTTATATAGTTGGGTTCAGTTCAAGGGAAAATACCTCACGAGGAAAGCCTCTTAGCAGTCCGATCTAGATCTTAAAAATTCAAGAGCTAGGATCACACACTCACACGTTAGCTAAATTAAAAAAATCAGAAAACATCTATCTATACATAAATTTATAATTATCTGTACATAATTTTTATACTGTTTTTGCATAATTTTTGCGTTGGTGTACATTTGTTTGTAACTGATTGTACATGTTTTTTTACCAAGTTTATTGCATGCTTAATTTTAGAGGAGGGTGGTGGTTCTATAATGATCGACTATGTGTAATCTTATAATTAAGTGTTTAATTTTGCTACTAAGTGTATGTATATGACTATAATTAATTGTGCAATACCTTATAACTAGTTGTAAGTCTGAATGATGATAAAAAGTCATGTACACGTACTTAATTATAAAAGGTCATGCAAACTTCACTTATGTAATCATGCATACTCAATAACAATTTTATTCCGATTCATCTGTAAAATCATGCACACTCAATAACAATTTTATTCCGATGTATTTGTATAATCATGCACACTCAATTATATCATCATACACATGAACTCATCTAAAATAGAGCATGTATCCGAACTCAGTTGAAAAACTATACATACTTATTTATAAAATTATGCACAATCAGTTATATAATCATGCACAATCATCTAAAAAACATACAAACTCATCTAAAAACTATGCACATTCACTCAAAAAGGTGTGCATAGTCAATACTAATAAATAAAGCATATTTATTAATAAAATTAGGCATAATCAATAACAAAATTAAGACAATCAGTTATGTTATAACATAAAGCACAATCAATTATAATACACATTTTTTAAAATAAAATCTTGTTGTTCTAAATTGATTTCATCTTAATAATTTGCCAACCAAATTTCAAATGTTTTGTATTTCCAACACCAAAAAAGTTAAATTATACTAATTCATACATTTAATATGATATGTTCATTATTGCAAAAACTCTTTAATTATAATATATATAGATAGATAAAACAAACAGTTAATAAAATTCTTAATCTGATAAGAATCATAAGATGGGAGATTCATCACCAAAATTCTTAAAGTTTATAAAAGTAGATTGAATAAAAATATATACTTGCCAGAAGAACTGAAACCCCAAATTAAGCTTCTAGCTCGTAAAGATTCCAAGAATGATTATAATATGTGATGAAAGGTAAACAAAGAAAAAATAAGATGAAAAATGAAATTCATTAAGGCATTCGTTGTTAAAAACTCTTGTCTATAAATTTGTAGATAACTTCGGCCGCACATATACGTATGTCATGGTTAATTGGGTTTTGTGCAACTCCCAAATATAAGTAGAATATATCTTTGAGTTCATTCAATCTTATCAGAAAATTGAAAATTACACTAAGATATAATGTAATCGGATTTTAGATAAAGGTCATATTTAAATCACATATAATAATATATTATCCTTTATTGTAATGCAAAGTTTAATAAAATCTTACCTTATAATAATATTTTTTGCGAACAAAGTCAATTTGTTAGCTTTCAATATATATTTCATCTTTCTATTTGGACACGTCTCCACAATTTGTCAAGTTCTGTCTTGGAATTAACACAGCTGATCTGATACGATAGAAGACAATATGTTACAAGCAATTGCTAACCATTACAATTTCGTAACCAATTGAAGGGGAAAGGTAGAATGGTCAGGCGACCAGAGGTGAAGAGTGACGAGATATTGGTGAAAGGCCTGGCGACCGAGGGTAGGGATAGATGAGAAAAACGAGAATTGGAGAGGAGAAGATAAGAGATTAGGGGAATTCTGATATTTGATTAATTTCCCATAGCACACAATACATGAATATAAATAATAAAACCCTAATTGCTAAAATATTAAAAAAGATATTCTTCCTAATAAGATAAACTCAAATCTCTTAAAAGTAGATAATAATTTTCTTAATATAATCCTAATATAATTATCCTAATAATTATCCTTAAGCGTATCAATTACTCCCCCGGTGAGAATCGACTCGTCCTCGAGGCGAAAATCAGGGAAGTCGGAATCAATGTCTTTCCTCGATCATACGGCATAAGATGTGGCACTCCTGGTTGAAGACGAAACATGGAATGTAAAGTCCGCAACATCGATTGAAGTGGAGTGTCGGGCACAACTTCGATTGAAGTTTCAGTCTCCTGCCGTGCCAAATTGACGCCAAGAATTTTAGGAATGAAATCTGCAGGCGCCGGACAAGGAGAGACGCAGGCCAGGGAAAGCCGCTGGTGCGGGCACAGATCCGCGGGCGAGGATCGCGGAACCGCTGTCGCGGGTACGGAACCGCGGGCGCTGGTCACGCTGGCCGCGGGCGCCGGGAGGTTGGCCGCGGGTGCCAGGAGGCTGGTCGCGGGCGCCGGGAGGCTGGCCGCGGGCACGTGCTGGGGAACCGGTGCCGCGTGCTGGGGAACCGGTGCCGCGGGCACAATACGGGTTACCGCGGGCGCGGAAGGGGTAGCCTCCTCACACACATCGTCTCCCAAGCACAACTCCAATTGACAACATCCATCATAGATGTTTCTTCTGTTGAAGGAGTAGAAGGCATCTAAGGCCGATTCCCTGCTCTTGAAACGGATTTTGTAATGGAACCCTGTTTCCGGATTCATCATTGCAACACCCTCTCTAATTCCGAACCTCGAAAACAATTGCTCTAATAAAGTGCAAGAAATTGGGTAGATTTCCCAATGAATCTTGAGTTCGACGTTGACCCTCTCGCTCCTCTTGCTTCCAGCGAGCATTACGGTACTCCAATAACAGCGTTTGTATTATGTCTTCCTCGTTGGCCATGGGATCGTTGAGTTCCAGATGAAAGCACCAATTGTTACAGACAATTGCTAACCTGTACAATTCCGTAACCAATTGAAGGGGAAGGATAGAATGGCCAGGCGGCCGGAGGTGAAGAGTGACGAGAGATTGGTGAAAGGCCTGGCGGCCGAGGGGAGGGATAGACGAGACAGACGAGAATTGGAGAGGAGAAGATAAGAGATTAGGGGAATTCTGATATCTGATTAATTTCCCATAGCACACAATACACGGATATAAATAATAAAACCCTAATTGCTAAAATATTAAAAAAGATATTCTTCCTAATAAGATAAACTCAAATCTCTTAAAAATAGATAATAATTTTCTTAATATAATCCTTATATAATTATCCTAATAATTATCCTTAAGCGTATCACAATCGTTAAATAAGATTATTGATTCACTGAGTACCAATTAATAATTTTAATGTCACGTGAACTCTTATCTTGAAAGAGGGACGAATTCAATCGATAGTGAAGCCAAATTGCACTCAATTGCTGCTAGAACAGTACGTAATTTGCACGTATTCTATCCACACAACCAAAATTCCAATTTCGGAAGATACAACAAAGTTCAAAAATTCTGGGACCCTCTGTTTTTAGGAATTTTAGGCTGCTATTAACGAACCCGAACTCGTCAACAACTCAAAACATTATAAAATTTACTACACCCAGTACACGTCCGCTTATTATAATTAATTGCACTTATAACCATCTTTCTAAGAACATACATTTTTGTCCTCCATGTACTCATCAGATACTTGGTAGCAGCATTCAGCGTTGCCATCCTGTACAGCCTCGTCACCGGACTCGCATCATTATCCGTCGTATGGAAGCCCAACGTCCCCGCTAAATGGCTTCTCATCCTAATCACTCTCGACGTTGTAAGTAAAATAAGTATTCATTCATCCAATTGCTTTATCTAACTCCAAGTTTAGAATCCATTTAAATTTTGTGACAATGTACGTGCAGCTGATGCTGGGGATACTAGCTTCGGCCACGGGCACGGCTGGAGGAGTAGCGTACATAGGCCTCAAGGGCAATTCTCACGTGCAATGGCTCAAGATTTGCAACCTGTACGGCAGATACTGCCGTCATGTTGGTAGCTCTGTGGTGGTGGCTCTCTTTGCGTCTTTCGTGCTCGTCTTGTTGGTCATCTCCAATGCCTGGTCATTGTACCGAAGGATTGAGCCCAAGTGTTGAAAAAAGTTGGTCTGTTTTCGTAACAGCTATTGTGTGACCGTATACTATGGTCTCTCTTTAAATGAATTGCTGAATGTTTGTTGTTCATGTCGTTGTTATTCCTACGTGTACTGCCTAGTTCAATGAATGAACGTATTTGGATCGACTTGTTTTCAATCAGTGTTTGAAAAGTCATTGTGAATTCGCGATAGAATGGCTGTCATTAGTGTGGAACAAATTGTGTTTGGAAGCTTATGAAAATTTCTCATCCAACCTGGTGACAAGAAGTTTCTCACTAGATAAGGTTTAGTATTCTAACTTCTTCCCATGAGATTGACAAGTTTCACAAAAAAAATATCCTAAGCAAGAGTCCATATATTTCAGCATTTCTTCTCATCCCTCAAATATTACTCAAAAATTAAACATCATGAGATTACTTTTCTTTAATTTCCTTGAGCTCTCTATATGACTTTCTGACTAAACAAACACCTTTTAAATTACACATATGATACTAGAGTGGTCTAAGACCCACTTAATTTGTTCGTTTACAATAGAAGAGATTAGATGTTCTCCGGGAAACAAAGAGTCATTAAGCAATTAGATCACAGCCACAAATATATCTCAAGTTAAGATTAATCAATCATGGATGAAAAATACAATTACAACTCCATCAAGTGATGATATCTTACTCTTCCCTGTTCTGCAGGCAATTAAAGGAGAAATGCACAAGCTTTCTGTGGCAATCAAAGAACAACACAAAAGTAAGTCTATTTAGTTACAAGTTTAGTCATTACATATAGGGTAAAATGCATAAAACCGCCCCTTATTTGTAGTTGTTTGCATTAAACCACCCCTTATGAAAATTCTTGCACAAAGCCACCCCCACTTCACAAATGTTTGCAAAGAACCACCCAATGCCACTTTCTTCAAACAACTGCAAAATAAGGGATGGTTTTATGCATTTTATCCTTTATGATATGTGAATTGACAAACAGCATGCTCTAGCCAGTATTATTCCTATAGAAACACAAGAATTGTACACATCAATCATCAATTAAAATACAAGGCCTCAAAAGGTGGTGCAGGGCAAAACTGAACAGTATTTGGCTTAATCACCTCCAAAATTGTCAGCAGCTTTTTTTTGTTACACCAAAAAACATTCAGGGAAAGCAATAACATACCTTATTGGAAGTAAATTAATTTTTTATATTCTGCTGTACAACGAAGAACATCTAAAATATGGTTTGCTCCCTTAATTACTCTCATCGCTGTACTCTCCAGTATCAGTATCCAAAACCAGCATGCTTTCAGAAGCGTAATACCTTCCTATCTTCCCAAATTCTGCGGTATCTTCCAGTGATGGAAAGATCTTCACCAAGAAATCAAGAACCGAAATCACAAAATCCATTATCTCTATTGGAACCTTGAAAAACTTGGGCTCTTTCCCAACAAGCCTAAACAACATCTTTCCTTGCTCCAACGGCGTCAAAGCCTTTCCAGGCCCTCCAATTGGTAAAACCTTATTGATCTTGTCTTCATCAAACACACAATCAACTATAAATGAAGCCAAATCCTGTTCACTTATTGGCTTACAAGCGCACAATTGCCCGTCTCCAAACATCACATAAGGCCTCCCTTGTTTGACCAGCTTAACTTGACCCCCAAGGCTCTTGAAGAATGCAGTAGGCCTCACAATGCTGTAAGTGAGCTTATTATAGTCATTTTCAGCTTCTTGGATCAATTCAGACTCGAATTTCAGCTTTGCTCGCTGGAATTCAAGGAGGGGCCTTTGCACACAGATTGCCGAGAGGAGGACAAAATGCGTAGCCCCAAATTTCTTCCCGGATACAAGGCTGTTCTTGGTGGCCTCATAATCAATCTGCCATGAGTCCTTGATTCCTCCACTACGGCTTGCAAGGCATGAAATCACTACATCGATTGAAATTCCAAGGTTTTCCATAGTTTTATCCAAAGAATCCAATTGGGTCAAATCAGCAAAGCACACATTGGCCCCTTTTAGTTGCGCTAGGGTTTCCTCTTTCCCATACTTTCCCCTAATCCCATTCTTCTCTCTAGCAATTGCGGTTACATTGAACCCTCTATCAACGAGCTCTTTAACAACAGATTTTCCTATATACCCAGTTGATCCAACTACCAGAACATTCACATCTTTAGGGTTTTAGCTCCTGAATTCCTGTTTGTAAGTAGCAGTTTCTACATTTGACGAGGCAGAAGCAGAGATGGCGCAAAGCTTATTACCTCTTTTGATTTGGGACGGCTTTAGCAAAATCATAGTTGAAGGAAAAGAAAGATTACAAGAATTCACCTGAATCTGTCTGGTAAAATGGGAGCAGAAGCCTCCCGTGAGTTGTTGTTGTCCTTTTGGTATGTGAACGCTGTAGCAGCTATTTGAAGATACATAAGCTGACATTTTTTCCAAAATTCTTTTCCTTTCGGGTTTCAAACTGTTCCGTTTGATCGGGATTTAGACAGAATGAGCAGAAGATCGAGGGAACGAAAGATAGCTGGTATCAAAGGAAGCGTCGGTGATTATGGTGGTAGTAGGGAGAGAACAGGTGACCATTGGCCATTGCCCATTGCTGATCCTGCAACGATGGGGGTGGAATGGAAGAATGGGAACGATAGGAAACTGAAATGACAAGATTAGATGATGTGGGCCGGACTTGGCATTGGGCCTTTTTATGTTTCAGTATCACTAGCAATCGAAGTTGGGCCTGTATTATCCTACCTTGGAAGTTCACTAATAATATTTGATGGAAAACCTCAAAAACTGGTGTGGAAATTATTTTTAGGGTGATTTTGATAAATAGTTCATAAATAGGAAGTTAATTGTTCTTAAGTTGAGTTATATATATTAATTGTATGGTGTAACCCTCACTCCCCCCCCCCCCCCCCCCCCCCACCCCCAACTTCTAGCCATTGTGATGACTCGGTAATTGACTGACATTGACCTGCATTGACCAATCGTCCACAAGTTGTTGTCAACAACCTATTATCAATAAGTTGTTGTCAACACTCGTCAACAATTGTCAATGTCAATAATTATTGTCAACAAAAGGATTGTGTTGACAAAAAATTGTTAACAAAAATTTTTTTTGACAAAAAATTGGCAAAAACATTCTTTTTTTTTATGTGAGATTCTTGTATACTATTTAATTTGATGTTTAAACTAGTTCGCTTTCTTCAATTTTTTTGGCATTTATTGTGTTCAAAATCCGCCCATCGAATCGATTGTGAATCCGGTATTAAGCACAAGCTCAACACTAAGAGAAACCTTGGCCAAATCATACAAAGATAGCCATGGGCCATGCAAAACCCAAAAGTCATAAAGAGGCGGACGACGTGCGACTAGAAAGGAAAGGGCCACATGAGCCATCTTCTATTCACCTCATCACAACTGAGTATTTAAAATTAATAAGAGTAAGGTTGGATCGAGCCTACCAATCATTTAAGATTGAGAACAATAATTGAATTTTGATTAGCATCAATGATCAATTTCAGAAATAATTAAATATCATTATTACTCTTATTAATTTTAAAGGAGCCGAGTTATCTTGTGCTCAAGCTCAGTTCATTTATCTTTCAAGCTTTAAAATTGTACTCAAGCTCGGTTCGTTTACAAACCGAGCCGAACACGAACAAGATTTAACCGAGCCGAACATCGAATTTTTCACAAACGGCTCAGTTCATTTACAGCCATCTCCTATCATTGATCTCCTATTCACCTCCTCACAATTGAGGATCGATATTTAAAAAAAAAAACTCAAAACACGAGCCAACGACCAAAGCATCACGTCCAATTTGGGTGGGATGAGAACGAACCAGCGAGATGAGATAAACTCAAGTTTCTTTCACTTTTCCAATAAGATCAATAATGAGATTTAACTATTCTGAAATTAATGCTAAGCAAAATCCAATCATTGGTCTCAATCTTTGATTATTGGTAGGCTCGATCCAACCTTACTCTTACTAATTTTAAATACTCATTTTTTTTAGCCTCGTGCTTTCCATTTAATATTTGATGTTTGGTGCTATCACCTCATGTCGGTACATAATTTGTTTTGGGGGTCGAAGTGTCAGTACATAATTAATACTTTTGTCTTTAGCCACACCAAGTAAAATTAAGTATCTCTGTATCTGGTTGATCAATACAATTCTACTATACGATATCCATCAGATTTGATACTATATTCTGATCTGATTCCGTGGAATCTGGCTGCAGGATGCTTTGTTTTAGAGAAATTAAACTGGATCGAGCTCTCATAAAAGAAGGATCAACGTACAACACCACACTATGTGGACAATATAGCACACATACATGTATAAAATGGTCAAATTTTGATGCACTATCATTTCTAGTACATAGTGCATGGATAAACCATTATTCTCTTAGCAAACAAATAACACCTTTTAATTTCATTCCTCACCGATCACAGAATGAAGACTACTACAGACACTAAGCTCTAGCACGCACGCCGTCTGGGCTAGGTGTGTGTAACCCGAACGATACGATCTTGGACTTGACTTCCGGTGGTATTCGAACAGGGCGGTAGCTTTTGTCGAGCCAAACAGCGGTGGCCTTGGCTTCTAGTACTGCCTGCAAATCACATGCAATTATTAACCACCCACGTACGTACACAAATATAATTACAAAAAAACAAAGAACACAAACAGTTAATGACGCCTTGGAAGCATATGCATTAATATTAATCAAATCAGTAATTAATAGTAGGGTACCTCATGATTTGGCAACTTGTGTATGAAAATTTCAAAGTAGAGGCGAGCAGCTGAAGTGTCGGCCAGTCTTACTCTCACAATAAACTTATCTCCACTCTGATCACAATTAAGCATTCATCAATTCGATCTCATTACGTGAGTGCAATTAATAATAATATATAGGCTAGTCTTTGACATATGTCATATACTCATATATGTATGCATCAAGCTAGCGATCAAGTTACAGAAATATATATGAGATATACATACTCTGAGAGGTTGGAGGAATTTGAGTGACAACTCAGCAAAAGCCAAAGCATGGCCGGTGAGACCAAGTTCACCAACATTTATGCCAATCCTCTCTAGCAATTCCTCAGCACCTGCAATGCAACACCTCCCAATTAGGCAACTGATATGGGTTCGTTTATAAATTATAATCTAGATATGTATATATATATAGAAAAATTAAGTGGTACCATGTTGACAATAACTGGAATAGACAGCATTATTGACAACACCATACTGATCAAGTTCATAGTCCCGCACCTTCAGCTTCACCTCCACAAATGGGCTTATCCTGCTCTACGTAATACAGAGTATTAATTAATGAAAGCCGGCCACATAATTAGAAGACAACAATACAATTAAGAAAGATCGTCTACCTCTCATTGTAACAAACATAAATAACAGCTTAAATATATCTAATACTTGAGATATGTACGTATGATTAGTTATACTATAGAATTATAGATATATACTCGTACGTACCCTTTGCTGGTTCTTAATTGGCAGGGCGCGGCCGCAACACTACACCGAACACGACAAGGACGGCGGAGAAAGGACGGAGCCACTGCGTTACGTAGAGGCAGCTGGCAACGATTGAACGGTCGGGGTCGGAGACTACTTAAGGCACCGCCACTAGGGAAAGTGAAGTTAAGAGACATGGTCTATTTAGAGCTAGCTAAGTATTACTTTGCAAGTGGCTGTAATTTTAGGCTTTTATAGCAAGCAATTAACGAATTGAGGCTGCCAAGTGGCCCATTATAAAGTAAACATCTGTCCCACTCTTTCTACCCAATTTTTTCTTTAATTTTTCACCAACGTTAGCACCCCTATATATTGATCGAAGTGCAGGTAAAAACTGCACAGTACATCTGTGAGGGCTCATCAGCTCCGAAAATTGTCAGGCATTTTTTTGTTGAGCCAAAAAAACTACTCCCTTCGTCCCTTTTTGTTTGTCCAGTGCTTCATATCAAACGTTCCAAAATATTTATCGTACTTTCACCCTTTTTCTTTTTCTATCTATACATTTCATACAAAAATACCCTCAACCATATCACTTTTTACCCATTTTTTCTCTTTCCATCTCAATCAACTATTCATCTTCCCTTACCTACAATAAATACACAATTCATAATTTTTTTATCAATTCTTTTGTTTTCCTTTATTTATCCATTTTGTAGCAACATTAAAAATCAAATTACAAAGTCATTTTGATATCCAAATTTATGAACCTTAGAAATAAAATGTGTAATTGGTTTATTTTTCCAATTTTTTCCCACTTTAATTTTGTTTAACCTTAAAAAGCAATTTTCCAACGTTTTTTTTAATCCATTTTTCCAATTTTCTAAGCAAAGACATTTGTTTATCCATTTTTTTCCATAATTGCCCACTTTACATTTATCCATTTCTTTTTGTTTTCAAATATTGCACTGGACTGGACTGTTCATTGGGTTTATGATGTTGAGAACTCGAGATATGCACTGGCCTGTTCATTGGGTTTTTGGTCCAATATGAGCTTCCTATTTTGGATTGATCCATTACTTTTGGACCAAGCTCTCAACATAAAGCTCGAAGGAAACCCTAAAGCTCTCATTTTTTTTTCTTGTGCCGCCTCTCAACCTCTCTTCACTCTCTCAAACCCTAAAGCTCTCATTTGTGTTCTTGTGCCGCCTCCCAACCTCTGTTCACTCTCTCAAACCCGAAAGCCATCGAGCGGTCAAAACACCTCTCGATTTCTCTCTTTTTGTGACGATTCTCTCATCACACATTCAGATTGAGGTTTTAATTGCTTAAGTTCGCTCTGGATTGCTCAAAATCTTTGGATTCTCGCAAGATCTCTCTTCGTTACTTGCTCGTGGTGCTCGATTCTTGCTCGTGGTGTTCGATTCTTGCTCGTGGTGTTCGATTCGTGCTCACAATCTCTCGATCTCTCATAAAGGTATTTGAAGCTCTCGATCTCTTCGTTTTCTCTCGTTTTTTTCTGGATCTCGGTTTTTCCTCTCCTTTTTGCTATGAATCTCTCCTTTTCTCTCTTTTTTTGTTCGATTTGTTTGTATTTTGACAAGATCTCTGGTTTCGTTTCTGGATCTCGATTTTCCCCTCTGTTTTTGCTCTCGATTTCTCGTTTTCTCTCGCTTTTTTCGATCTCTTTCTACGTATTTGTTGACAAGAACTCTTGTTTTTGTACTTCGATCTCGATTTCGTTCGATGTCTTTGTGTGTTGATAGCATCTGAAGCTCTCGGTTTTGGATCTCGAATTTTGTCTCTCATTTTTGCTTTGAATCTCTCGGATTCTCTCTGGTTTTTGGGCTTGGATCTCGAGTTTGTTCGATCTCATTATTTTTTGCACTCAATCGGTTGTTTTCTCTCGATTTTCCCCTCAATCTCTGGTTTCCCTTAATCTCTCTTTCCCCTCGATTTGTCTAAATCTATGTTTTCCCTGTGTATTTGTTGGTCTTAATTTCTGGTTCTCTATATTTTTTGTTCGATCTCATTCTTTTTTTCACTCAATCGGTTTTGGATCTCGCTTTCTCTGTTCTCGCTCTTCTGTTATCATAGATCTCATTTTTCAGAGCAAAAAGAGAGAAACAGATATTGTGATGCATGTGATTGTTTCTCACACACGCTCGATCTCTTAAGTAACCCACTCTTTCTTTGAATCTCTCATTTCTCTCTTATTTGCTGACCTTGATCTATACATTTCTGACTTGTTATTTTTTGTTTCATGTAAGTCCCCTGAAAACTAGAGAATGAGTTGTGAATCGAATAGTGACGAGTATAGTGCTCCACTGCCTTCGGAGGAAACCGAGTCTTATACATGCTTCGATTATCCAAATTGTGAGTGGGGTCCTGAATGTCGTGGATACCACTCCTACAGTCCCCACCGTTCTGAATCTTCTATTGAGTGCGCTCTCGTGACTGTTGAAGCTGACTGTGTTGAGTCTCATCCTGCATCCCCTGGTAATGCTGTGATGCCTACAACTGTTGAATCAGATGGCTCTGAAAATGTCTCCTCTCAAAATGAGCAATCTTAATTCAGATATGTCCCCTTCTCTTGAATACTGGTTACCTTATGAGAATTCTTGCTGTGTGACATGTTGTGATGGCAATATTGACTGAATGCATGTTCATTTGGCTGTTTTGATGTCCCCTTCTCCTTCTCCCTCTGTGCATTTTTTATGTGACTGAATGCCCACTTTGTGTGTGACTTGTACATGTTTGTGTATGACTGAATGCATGTCCCCTTCTCATTCTCCCTCTGTTCATATTTCCCATGTATTCCCACTTGCATCAATGATGAGTGTCTTGTGTTGGCTGAGATGCAAATCCAACAAACCCTTAGTGACTTGGCATGCATTAGGCCACCTGCCCTTAATTGTGACTTTTTTGGAGGTCAATGTTGTCATGTTCATTAAGGATGGGTTTATTTCAATGATGCTAAGGGGACACCTGAGATTACTTCACTGTGTTATAATGAATCAATGATGAGTGTCTTGTGTTGGCTGAGATGCAAATCCAAAAAATCCTTAGTGACTTGGCATGCATTAGGCCACCAACCCTTAACTGTGGCTTTTTTGGAGGCCATTGTTGTCATGTTCATTAAGGGTGGGTTTGTTTCAATGATGCGAAGGGGACATCTGAGATTACTTTACTATGCATTTCAGTTTTCTACAACATTAATATGCATTGCATTTAAAATAAAAACTACATGCAAACTTTTAACTAGTACCCAAAAGTGGATAATTTACATTCAAAAGTGGATGATCAACATATTCTTTATGAAGCAAAAATCTGTTGATTACTCCTCTTAGTCTTGTTCTACATAAAATCACTGTCTTGCTGAGTGTCTTGGTCTGCATTTGTTGCTTCAGTCCCCTGTGTATGCTGAGTTGCATCTTGATCTTGATTAACTTTGTTCCATGCTTGTAAAACTGCCCACATTGGTGCTTCAACTTGAATTGGTAGATTGCCTTGAGCCCTTAATCTATTTTTACCCACATGTGGCACATCATAATCATTGCTTCCTTTCACCTTTAGAATCTGATTCATAACATATTGCAATGTCATCCATACATTGGCTAAAGTTATTGGGTCTAGCTCATAGAAAGCTTGATGTACTGCCTCTAACATGTGCTCTATTGTCTTGGGCATTTTCTTGTGCATCAATGATTGTATGCTCCTAAAAAAGCCAAGATCTAATATGTTTAAATCTGGACTGTTTGGTGGTTGTTGAATTAAGATGAATGTGAATCCATCTTGTTGATATACTTGTTGCCATTCTGCATCCTCTTGAGTTATGTGTGCCCTTGCATTGTCTTTTTGTATGAATATCACTTTGTTTCCTCCATCTTGTAGCCATTTTTCCTTTATTGCTGGAACAATTTGATCAATTAGCATGCGCCTTGTGACATTTTTGTTGACTGATTCCACAAGCTTTGTGATCACTGTCCCCTTCTCTCTGTTTTTGGACTTTCTTTTAGCTGGTTCTTGGTATGTGAATGGGAAGATGCCTATTTTTCCATCAAATGTGCATGCTCCCTCTGTGTTGAAGCTAGGCCTAGCTACTGCAGCTGTAAACATTACCTTTGGAATGAATTTGCTAGAGCTTGCAGCTTTGTAATGTCCCCTTTCATGCTGTGCTAAATACACTCTTTGTGTCTTCTTGCTCAAATGAAACCATTTTTCATCTATGTGGACAAAATCGATCATGGAATAATACTTTGTCTTACTCTCTGGTGAACTCCCTTGTAATAGACTTAGGATCCATGCTAGCCTTCTTGTCATGTTTGATTCCTTCAAGCCTGGATGTAGTGGGTTTGTATGTGGCTTGATTGCTTTTCTTTGCACCAATCTGTGGACTGCACTCTTTGACATGTTGAGCTGGGCTGCTAAATCTCTGATGCATGTTCTGTCCCCCATGCTAATGGTTGTGATTGCACTACTTTGAACTTGTTTCTTCTTTCTACCACACTTGTGATAATTTGTACTGCAATTGACCCTTTGCATTGATTCTTGTTGCTTTGATGTCTTCCATAGTCTGGAAATTGTCCTTGAAGATACATGAAATTCATTTGCAACATCCTTCAATGTATTTTTTGGAAGTTGTCCCTCATTGGCCATGTGTAGAAGCTTAACTAAGATTTGCAATTTCTTCTCACTGCTGAGCCTGGTAGTATAAGGCTGATGATGTGTTGGTTCTTGTATGCTTTGACCCCCTTCTGCTTGATGCTGATCTGTTTCCTGGTTGACTAAATGAAGAAGTTCATCTTCTTCCATGACCCAGGCTGGCTCGTTGAGATCAAATGCAAACTGTCCCCCCACCTGACTTGAATCATCTTCTAAAAGAGGGGGTTCGTTGATATTAAATGCTGAAGCCATGACTCCAGGCAATGATGCAGAGAATAAATGCAAATCCTCTGTTTTTTCTGTAAAAAAGGGTGGTTGTGAATGTGTATTTACTCCATTGATGAAGCTGTAAATTTGGGACTGTATCTGACTTTTAAAGCTTTTAAAGAGTGTTTGTGTGTTGTAAATGTGAGGATCCGTCTGAAAATGAATATTGGTTTTCTATTGGTTGGAATTTTTTGTAAGCTCTCTCCTGATTTGTCCATTTTTATAAAGCAGGATTCCCCTTTCATTCTCTGAAATTACACTGTACAACATTAAATATCTGCACTGCAGAACTGTACTTTATTTCTGCTTTTTTTCCCCTTAAAACCTGTGCAAATTGTCATTGTGGACAAATAAAACGGGACAGAGGGAGTAATTTTACAGCTCCCAAAAAACTACAGGGAAAGCAAGTTCATTTCTTTTACTGCTGTTGTACAAATTGCTCCCTATATATATAATATGTCATGTCCTTATATTAGATGAGTTCCTTAAGAACCCAAATCACAAATTCCATTATCTCTTTTGGAAATATGTTTTCCTTCATAGTCCACACTTTCCTAAGTTCGCTTTATGAGAGAATTGACCAAATCAATAGTACTAACTAGCATAAGTACCCGTACCTTGTACGGGTTTGGTTAAATATAAATAATTTATTTTTTATTTGTATATGAAGTATGAACAAAATTATTGAAACTCAATGTTTTTTTTCTCCTTTATTAAAAGGAAATGAATTAGTTGAACAATTTCTAAATTTATATATATATATATATATATGTTTAGAGTAAAAATATATATACATAAATGATAAAAAAAGTTCAATTATAGCATATATAATTTTTTATCGTGTGATTTGAATATATAATTAATTTAGATAATGTGTAATTAATCATGGAGGGATGAGATAAGAATGAACCGAAGATAATACACAATAATTAGATAAGGATAATCAAGCACTTAAGGATAAATACAAAATAATTCGTTAGAATAAAAGATAAATAAAACTTAATTTATTGGATTAAGAGATAAATATCCAATTAGTTAGAATAAAAGATAAATACAAATTAATTTATTGGATTAAGAGATAAATAGATGTATTAAGTATTTTTTTTAAATGCTTGAATATTTGGATAATAGGTGACGCCACATATATAAAATTAATCACGACTCGACACGTAGGCGAAATAAACCAGAAGATGACATGTGTCATGAGGCTTCTTCTTTAGTATGTATATATAGATGATTTTGAATTTACTTTTTGATGAAAGTCAGGCCATTATATATAGGGAAAATTATATTTAACCACCCTTTATTTTACACTTGTTGTAATCAACCACCCTTTATATTTTTTTCTACACTTAACCACCCCTTATTTGTAATTATGTGCATTTAACCACCCATTTTAACGAAAAACATCATTTTCTCTGTTAAGTAAAGTAAATTACATTTTTTCCTTTCTTTTTAAATTTTATTTACAATAAATAAATAAAGAAAAAACCATAATTAACACTTTTAAGTTCAAATACGCCGATAACCTTGACTTAATTTCCTTCGTAATAATTCATTCCCTCCATCCGAAGGCGAAGAAGAACCACGACTTCGCCGATGTAAAAACCATGGGTTTTGGATCTAATTCTGACGACTTTGAGTGTCCCTTGGAGTCGATCGTATCTAAGTTGATGGATGACGACTCGAGATTCAAAAGGTTGAAATGTAGGCCGAAATCCAATGATAATGAAATTCCTATCACAATTTTTTCCTAAGTTCTTTTATTTATTGTAAATAAAATTAAAAAAGAAGGGTAAAAATATAATTTACTTTAATTAACGAAGAAAATAACGTTTTTCATCAAAATGGGTGGTTAAATGCACATATATACAAATAAGGGGTAGTTGAGTGTAGAAAAAAATATAAAGGGTGGTTAAATGCAACAAGTGTAAAATAAAGGGTGGTTAAATGCAATTTTTCCTTATGACATTAAGAAATATGATTATTTTTTGGGGAAATTGCATCTAACCACCCTTTATTTTACACTTATTGCAATTAACCACCCTTTATATTTTTTTCTAGACTTAACCACCCCTTATTTGTAATTATGTGCATTTAACCACCCATTTTGACGAAAAACGTCATTTTCTCCGTTAAGTAAAGTAAATTACGTCTTTTCCTTTCTTTTTAAATTTTAGTTACAATAAATAAATATAGAAAAAACCATAATTGACACTTTCAAGTTTCAATACGCCGATCGATTTTTGCAACCCTGGCCTAATTTCCTCCATCCAATGGCGAAGAAGAACCACAACTTCGCCAATGCAAAGACCATGGGTTTTGGATCTTATTCCGACGACTTTGAGCATCCTTTGGAGTCGATCGTGTCTAAGTTGATGGACGACGACTCGAGATTCAAAAGGTTGAGATGTAGGCTGAAATCCAATGATAATGACATTCCAAGCTCAATTTATTCCTAAATTCTTTTATTTATTGTAAATAAAATTAAAAAAGAAGGGCAAAAATGTGATTTACTTTAATTTAACGAAGAAAATAACGTTTTTATCAAAATGGGTGGTTAAATGCACATATTTACAAATAAGGGGTGGTTAAGTGTAGAAAAAATAATAAAACTGATTAATTACAACAAGTGTAAAATAAAGGGTGGTTAAATGCAATTTTCCCCTTCTTATCAAACAGGCTCATGTTTTATAATGAATTTGATAAGCTACGGAGGTGTTTTGATAATTTGTATAATAATTGACGCGATCCAACATAAGAAAACTCCACCCAAATTATTGTTCTCCTTGGAAGCAGTCAAGTCCTAAGCTTCCACTATAAAAAAAACAAGAAGCTATCGAAGGCTAAATCAGACACCAAGAAATTAAAAATGGAGAGCAACATTAACATCCCGAGCTGTCTCCCTTTCGACGTCGCTCTGAAGATCGTATCTTCTCTTCCAGTTTGTCTCTCTTCATATTGCTCAATTGATTTTGCCTCCATAATATGTACTTGTATATAATTAATAATAACAAAACTGTTGCAAACTTATATGCATATGGTTTGTGAATTGGAATACAGGATGGAGATGTTTGTTCCCTGGGAAGTTGCAGTAGATATTGGAGAGAGATTTGCGGTTCGGATCGCATCTGGATCTCTCTCTACAGGAAGAGATGGCCTTCTTCTCTCTTCAACGACCCGAATCAACCGAATGATTCGGATCCTCTGATCAAGGTACTTGCCCCAATTGTTCTGTATGTTTATAAATTTGTATATGACAACTTTCTGGGTCAATTTTATGCCTCAATAAGAAATAATTTCTGATTTTGACCAGTTCAAACCCTGTGATCACATTGCAAAGAGGACTAGCTATCTTTTCTAGTAAAATTCACATTGCAAAGGATTTGGTTAGTATATAACACGAACTATTATTGCATCACCCACAACAGGATTGGAAGGGGTTTTATGGGAAGAGGCACAAAGAGATAGCAAACACGGCTAACTCTGTGGCGAAATATTTGGATGAATCAAACTCAATTGAACTTGTGGACTATCACAGTGTGCAAAAGCAGCTAAATTCAGTCCAATTCAGTTTCATGGACGTGGAGTTGTTTCTCTTCAACAATGACCTCAGTGTAGTCCTAAACCTCATAGGCTTGCATTACTCCGTCGCCTGCCTCAAAGTGCCCGTAAGTTCATTTGTGCATTGCCATAATTCACTTAATCGTCGTTTCAACTCGTATATATAACATTGTTTTGGTTTCGGACAGGGTGAAGTTGTTGCGGAGGCGCTTGGGAGATGCAAGCTTGAGGAGAGGAAAGTGGAGATTGAGTGGACACAGTTGGTAAGGCAGAATTACCAGTGCACTCTTGTAAGCAAGAGGCGTGCTGGCTCGTTTTCGCTGGGGAATCTTGCAATGCCGAATGGTAATATAGAGGATGAAGAGGTTTTCAGAATACTTGATCAACACTCCTTGGCATATTTGTTTGTTGTGCAGGCCAAGATTTTTGCTTCTGACTAATGCAAAAGCATATATAACCAGATTCTCATCCTCATATGTATATGCGGATCGATACTACATAATGTAATATAAATGTATGTTCATCGTTGTGTGCATTTTGTTGTTGGCCAGTAGAAATAATGTATCCCTTCTTCATAAAATAGGCAAGACCAAAAAAAAATATATCCCTTCTTCATATTTTCCTTAATTAGATAATAATTTTATATTTATAATGACTTTTTAGGATTCGAATTTCGATCAAAATATCGTTGTGTATTTTTAGGTTCTTTCATAAATCGAGCCACTTGGGGTACTTTTTGCACGATTCCATATTCGTCGCACGATTTTTATTGGAACCGAGCACAAAGGCGAAACCTCACATGTTGTGTTGCATTTTAGATTTTCATTGACACTTCTTTGAAGCAAAGTATTATATATCATCCGTCTTTCTTCATTCGACAAGGTCTTGTACTTTTTTGCTTGGGTTGCACCTAGAGATATATCCATATCAAACACACAATAAACTCTTAATTAAGAGAGTGATGTGGAAGACACAATATGAACGACACAATATGAAAGACATTGTAAATGCATAGTTCTACTTCTATAAAAACATAATATGAATGACCAGTGGCGGATCCAAAATTATTCCAAAGGGGAGGGGGGCGAAAATTGTACATATATATCAATGAGCTAAGAATCCCAACTCAAGAAGGGATATGACCATCCAATAATTTAAGAGTACGCACATAATATATATATATATATATATATAAAGTTATATAAATAACAAAAATAATTAATAATTTTTTTGCAATAATATTTTCTTATAGGGTAAGAATTAGGGTCGTCACAAGTAGTACAATGTGAACTTGGTACCATATTTGGATTTACCTTCAACATCCTAACTTCATTTCGGATGGCCTTGTACATCAGACCTGTAGAGATTTTACAAAAAATGCGTCATCTTCCGCCACGACTGAACCACAGGAAAAACCAGACCCCGCATCATCATCTCATGAGAATTCTGGCCGCGGCTCGTCAATGTCTAACCGGGGACGTGGACGTGGAAGGGGTCGCGACCGGGGACGTGGGTGTGGCGTTGGCACCGTCACGTTCCAAAGCACACCATACGGCTGGTTACCCATGCCCGAGGGTGCTCAACAGCAGCCACCACAGTGGCCTATGCCGCAGTGGACTTCACCGCTGTGTCCCTATCCTTCCATGCCAAGCGCTGGAATCCTTGGCCCGAGGCCGTGCACTCAACCTCCACAAGCACATGCTGTGTACTCGGATCCGTCTTATGGATTTCAGCCTACAACCGATTTATCTCATGCCTTGACGCTATACCCACCAGACAACAATTGGTACATGGATACTGGTGCAACGGGTCACATGTATAACAACCAAGGTAATCTCTCGTCCTTTACTAATTCGGCTTCTCATTCGATTATTGTTGGCAATGACAAGCATATACCTACTTTGGGTCGAGGTTCAACCCTAATTCCCACCAATGGCCCTCCTCTTTACCCTAACAATGTCCTCCTTGCACCCAACCTAATTAAAAATCTTGTTTCCGTTCGTCAATTTACTATTGATAATAATGTTTCTATGGAATTTGACCCAAACCGTTTTTCTGTGAAGGACCTCAAAACGGGAACCAATCGAATGAGATGCACTAGCTCTGGCGAGTTATATCCCATCACAAGTCCTGCGTCCCCCTCTCCACGGCCACCTGTTCCTGTTGCTCTTTTTGTTGTGTGATAGCTCGCATATAGGAGTAGTTTAGATGCATGTTTTATATATGTTTTGGTTAGTTTTTATGTAGTTTTTAGGTTTTTGTGTTGTCGGGTATTATGCGCTGGTTTGCTCGTTTTTACAGGTTTTTAGGTTCAGGAGCAACAGCGGGGCGAGTGCAGATGGAACATGGTGGTGATGGACGAGATGGACGAGGCTAAGGAAGCTAGGATGCATTAGGATGAAGAGCCAAGGCAAGGAAGACCGAGCCAAGAAGAGGAACAATTGCGCTGGATCGAAGCCGCGTAGCTCACCGCGCAATGCCATCTGAGAAGCAATTGCGCGGGGTGTGAATTGCTCGGCCGCGCAATATGGTGCAAGCCGCGCAATCCGGCGTTTCTCACGGACGATGGACTTGGGCCGAGATTTGGTTTTTGGGCTTTGGTGTTGATCTTTTGGGCTTGTATTTTGGCCGAGATGTGTGTTTAAGATATAGTTTGAGGGATATTTTTAGAGACATATAAATACTTTATGTTAGTTTATTTTTAGAAAACTTTTGTCATACTTTTGGAGGCTAGGGTTTTCTCTCAAGGGAGAACCTTTGAACCTTTGTAAGTTTGATTTCAATTTCAATTATGCATTGCTAATTTTCCTTTGTGTTTGGCTAATTAGTGAAGTCATGATTTGTGTATGATTGTGAGATTTAATTGATTCTTAACGAACTTGAATAGAAATTATTCCCTGTGCTTAATTGAATCAGAATTATTCTAGGGTTTTGTTAGATTAGCTACCTAATAGAATTTCTAGATTAATTTACAACTGAATCTGATTAATTACCGATTGGAGTTAATTTGATCAAGAGTAGACTTTAATTAATTTAGTACCGGTTGGACAAGTTGGTTAAAGTAGGGAATAAATTCACAAGTCACTTAGATGTCTGGTTGCTCTAGGTGTTTGTTTCTATTGATAACTTGAATCGTCAAGCTGTTATTTAATTGAATCTAGAAGGTCTTCTAGGTTGTTAGATAATTAGGGTTGTTAGAACTGGTTGGTCTATCAACTAAATCTGAAGTTCGGGTTATAATCCTTAGTAGGATCATTATCCACAATAGATTATTCAAGTGAGGAGAGAATCAAGAGAATCGATGATCAATAAAGCAATATCATGATGGATCTAATTAGTTGAACACGCTTTTCTCATATTTGTTAAACTCAATCATATTTGCATTCATAGTTAGTTTCAATTTGCATAGTAGTTTAGATTTTCAATCAATAAACCCCCCATATTAGTTACTTGGCACTTAAGCAATAACACATTTACACGAGTCTCTGTGGGTTCGACCCTTACTTACCGCTCTACTGAGTTTGGTAAAGTTAAGGATTCTTTGATAGGTATAACGACCACCGAAAATACCTCATCAAAATTGGCGCCGTTGCCGGGGACTCGTCGTTATTTGTGTTTATTACTTTTGTGCTGTTTGGGTGTGAACCTGTTATATGGTTCATACCCGTGCTACTAACTCATGTCCTCTGTTATTTGATCCAGATATTGACAGGACACTCTTCAAGCTAAGGAAGGAAATTCGGAATCACTTTCAGGCCTTACCGTTCTTTCTTGAAGAATCTGACTCTGACTCTGAATCTGCTGAATCTGCTGAGATGGGTGACCAAACTCTGAGACAGTTGACCGCACCAAATCTGACACAACAGCCATTGGCGGTGCAATTCCCTGCTCTCGGTGAGGGAGTCAAGTTTGAGTTGAAATCCGGGTTGATCCACCTTTTGTCTTCATTCCATGGGCATAGTGGTGAAGACCCCAACAAACATCTTTCTGAATTTCATGTTGTGTGCTCAAGCATGAAGCCTGCTGATGTAACTCATGACCAGATCGCGCTGAGAGCTTTTCCTTTTTCTCTCAAGGATCAGGCTAAAGACTGGTTTTACTACTTAGCTCCGGGAAGTATTGATACATGGGCTAAGATGAAGGAAGCTTTTCTGGAGAAGTACTTCCCTGCTACAAGACTCAACGATCTGAAAAAGCGAATCAGTAACATCGAACAAGAAGTTAATGAGTTCTTGTACGAATACTATGAGAGATTCAAGAGGTTGGTAGCCAGCTGTCCCTTCCATGGCTACACTGATCAAGACCTGATTCTATATCTTTTCAATGGCCTCTTGGATGATGAGAGAAGGATGGTCAATGCAGCTTGCCAAGGTCATATTCTCAACAAACCTCCTGCTGCTGCGTTTGAATTGTTTACACAACTGTCTGAGGGCACAAGACAGTTCAGAAAAGAGACTAGCTCAAGAGCTGCAAATTCAGTGGTGGCTAATACAAGAATTCAAGATGAAGTCACTGAATTGAAAATGATGATGAAGCAGCTATTGCAGCAGGGTGGTAGACAGCAGGTGAAATCTTGTGAAATCTGCTATGATAACATGCATCCCACTGACGCTTGCCCTACACTCCAAGATCAAAAAGCTGAGGTGAATGCAGTGGGAGGATATGGACCACCTAGGCCAAGGTATGACCCCTTCTCCAACACCTGCAACCCAGGCTGGAGGGATCATCCTAATCTGAGGTATGACAATCCAAGCAATCAACAGTTCAACAATCAAGGTGGCCAAGCTCAATTCAGACCACCTTTCCAATCTCAGGCTCAAGGAGGAAATCAGAATGATATGTCCACTGACCAGATGATCAGAAGTCTGACTCAGACAGTTTCGACAATACATGGTTCTCTAACTCAGCTCCAACAGGTAACCAAGTCCAGTATAAAGAATCTGGAAAATCAAGTCAGTCAGATTGCTGAGGCAGTGAGCAAACTGGAAGCCAGAGATTCAAGTAAACTACCGTCCCAGACAGAGCTTAACCCGAGGGCAAATGTCAGTTTTGTCTCTATTTATGATGGTTCGAAGGCGGGGCAAGTATATCAGTTGAGCAAGGCTGAAGAATCAACTAAACAGAACGAGGGGCAACTGCGCGGCTTGGCTGCTGAAAGCGCGCCCGTGCAATGTGCACCCCGCGCAATGTGCTCCCAGTTGGGATTGCCGGGGTCGAAGGGAAAAGCGTGGCCGCGCAATATGGCGCGACGCCGCGTAATCTTGGCGATCTGAAAGACAATTCTGAACCCCTTCTGAAAGCCTACGTGCCTGTTCCACCATTCCCAGAGGCCTTGAAAGAAACCCGGAAATTGAAGAATAACAAAGAGCTGTTCGAGGTCTTTAGTACATGCAAAGTTAATGTCCCACTACTGAATCTAATCAAGAGTGTACCTCGGTATGCTAAGTTCTTGAAAGAGTTGTGTACTCTAAAAAGGGGACAAAAGGAGAAAAGTCAGAAGCAAGTCAAAGAAAAAGAACATGTGTTTGCTGTGTTTCAGAAGCGTTTACCCGAGAAGTGCAGTGACCCTGGCATGTTCACTATCCCTTGCACTATTGGAAGCACCAAAGTGAATGAAGCTTTAGTTGATTTGGGTGCATCTGTCAATGTGATCTCTTCATCCCTATATGAGAAACTTGGTATGGGACCTTTAAAAGAAACTCGGACCATAGTAGAGCTGGCTGATCATTCCACTGTAAGGCCTAAAGGAAAACTTGAAGATGTGTGGGTTACGGTGGACTGCTTGAAGTTTCCGACTGACTTTCTAGTGATAGACATGGGATCGGGAGTTAGAAAGATTTCAATGTTGCTCGGACGACCATTTTTGAAAACTGCAAATACAAGGATCGACATACCGCAGGGCACACTGAAGATGGGATTCGACGGGAAGGAGATCGAATTCCACAGCTCGTATCCTTCTTAATATCCTTTTTACGTCCAGCTAAAGACGTTAAACAAGCGCTTCTTGGGAGGCAACCCATGTTTTAGGATAGTTATGCTTTGATTTTTGCTTTCTGTTTTTACAAATTTTGTTTTTAATATTTAATGTAGGTAGAAATAATCCTCAAATTTTAGATAAACTCAGGCCAGCCATGAAGTACAGAAATACTCGGAAAAGGGACAAAAAAATTGCGTGGCCAATCAATCTGTAACCAAGCCGAGCAATGCCAACTCAGTTGGGATTGCGCGGCTTGGCTTGCTAAATGCGCGGCCGCGCAATCCAGAGCCCCAAAGCCGCGCAATCCCAACTGGGAGGCAATTGCGCGGCTTCGCAATTGCGCGGCCGCGCAATCCAGCACCAAGCCGCGCAATCGGCAATTTTTTTCGGGTTATATTCTAAATTACACCCGATCGAGACCCTTCACCCTCTACTTCGCCGAGCCCCTTTCTTCAACCCCTCCATCCTCCATTGAAGCTCAAGCTCTCAAGCTCCTCTCAAGCTCTCAAGTTGGGATTTCGACCACAAATCGAGCCAACAACATCAAAATCAACAAGGATTCAAGTAAGGGTCTTAAATCTCCATTCAAATTCGGTTTTTATTTAGTAAAATCTAGATCTAGGTTTCATTAGAAAAACTCGAATTTGACCCCTTTAGGCTCGGATTTAGGCTTAAGTTCTTCACAAAAGTTTGTTTATTGCATGATTCTAGCATAGATTCGTGTTTTATTTAAGCTTTTTGCATAAATCCGAAATCCACCCATAATTTGATTAAAATTTGATTAAATTTTTCTAGGTAGTGGGGGAAGTGAGTGTTTGAGCGATTATTTGTGAAATATTGTTGTGGTTGTCCTTGCCGGGACAACAAAAATTGTGTTTGCTTGTCCGTTGTGGTGTTGTGCAGGTTTCTGTAAAATTTTTGGTATCCATGGCTCCTAAACGAAGTAGGAGAGATACTGCATCATCATCCCGAGCCGCTTATGCTCCCCCTGCTGTGGTGGGAGAAAGGACTCAAGAAAGTTTTGGGATCAGTTTGGCAAAGAACAATCATGTGATCAAATTTGAGCTTCTGAAGGATAGGAAATGGGCAGCAACCAGGTTTATTGATTGGAATCTGATGAATGAGCTTGGGATTTCTCATCTGTTGAATGAGATAGCAGCGCATTTACGCATGGGCGAGTTTTTACAGCTGTGTGAACCAACTTACAAGGGGTTAACACTTGAGTTTCTAAGTAGCTTGTCCATCGATCTCAGAAAAGAAGGGGAAATTAAGTTTTGGCTCGGAGGTATAAGGAGGAAGATGACTTTGAAACAGGTCAATGATGCGTTTGGATTCCTGCATATCTATGACAATGATGTGGTGCTTACTGAAACTGAAGCTACATGGGCTGATAAACATTTCTGGAGAGCCATAACAGGGAGACGAACCTATAACCCGACCCAAGAAAAGGCTTCTCCCATCACTCATCCCGCCATCAAAGTTTTTCAACGATTTATTTCTGGTAGCATGAATGGACGGGGTGAGGGTGGAAACAATTGCCCAAAGAAAGATGTGGCTGTATTGGCGGCTTTGCTGAAAAGAAAAAGAATGCAGATGGGTGCTATGTTGATGAATCATATGTACCATGTTTCAAACAAGGGTGGAGGAGCTATCTGTATTGGTGGGATTGTGACCCATCTGGCCAAGCACTTTGGCGTTGATCTGAGCAGGTTATAAGTTGATATCCACCGGTGGCAATCAACTTCACTATGCTGAAGAAGATGGGGGTCTTATATTTCTACAGGAACTCCTACTATTGGGTGCTTGGAGATTCTGGGCGAGCAATGAAGCTTCCTGATGGAAGCCGAGTCAAGATTGGAGACAGCCCAACTAGTGGTACATTGAACCCCAGGATGACGATTTGGATGTGATTACTGTTAGGGGTCCAGTTAGGGGTAAAAACAAGGCCCCAATTATTGTTGAGGAGTCTGAAGAGGAGGACATGGATGAAGATTTCACTATGGCTGAGGAAGAGGAAGAAGATGAAGATGAAGAGTCCGCTGAGGCTGAAGACACAGAGGAGGAGGATGAGTCTGAGGAGGAGACCCAACAACAACACTTTGACCCATCTATACCAGCTGGAGGTGATACACATTACAGCCAGATGATGGAGATGATGCGACAGATGCAGTTGGAGAACACGCAGCGCTACAACAGTATGACATCTCACATCGATCAGGGTTTTCAGGACATGCGTGGTTATGTGGATCAGAGGTTCACATCTTATCAGACTCATCAGGATCAACAGATTGCTGCATTTCAGGCCCGCCAGGATGAGCAGTTCAGACTGCTCAACACTAGATTGGATGGCTGGTGTTCAGCGGGCTATCCTCCATCAGTCTTATCCGCAGTACGCTTTTCCAGATCCACCGTATCCTCAGTTCCCTCCATATCAGCCACCACCAGCTCAGCAGATTCCACCATACTATCCACCGCAGCCAAAGGTTCATCCGGAGTACCAGCCACTGCCACCACAGGATTTTCTGCCCTATTACCCGGACAACTAGGTTCTGTGAGTTTTTCTCTTTCCTTTACTTTTTATTATACTTTGGGGACAAAGTATGTTTTAAGCATGGGGGAAGGGAATTACTTGTTTGCATTGCATATAGTTGCATTAGATTAGGTCATATTTAAATTTTTGCATGCATTGATTAAAATTCTGAAAGACGAAAAAGAAAAAAAAATTAGAAAAAAAAAATTCGAAAACAAAATACAAAAAAAAATATTGCATTTAGGTTCTTATTTCCCCATTGTTTGATTCCTCTTGTGTTTCTAAGTTAAGTATAAGTTCTAACCCATGATTTGCATGATTTACTGAAGTGGATATGATATAAGCATGATCATTGATTAAATGACTTGATTATAGGATGGAGCATGTATTTAGCTTGGGTTATAGATTCATTCTGAAGTTCTAGACAAAACAATTAGCCTTGTGAGATTTGATTTTTGGCCTTTCATGATAATATTGTTCTCTACATGTTTGAGTGTATCACCATGATTATCTAGCTCTAGAACTTGCGTTAATACTCTATTTTGAGGCTGCTTTATATGATTGAATGCATGACATTAAAGTGATTGAGGCAATGTTTCTTTATAGCCTATTATTTCCCTTCCTACCCTACAAGATCCATGTTTTTGACACCCCACTTATTTGAGCCTTAAGCTTATTTTTATTTGCTCCACAAAATGATCCATAGCCGAATAAGCTTGACCCATAATCCGGGATTTAGGACTTTAGGTTTTGGTTGTGTTGTGTGAGTTATGTATAAGTATGGGGGAGTTGGATGAAAAAGGTAGAAAAAGAGGAAATAAACTCTTGGGTTCAAAGTTGAAGAAAATGAGGATGAAGTTTGTTGCAAAATAAGCAAAAGAAAAAGTGCTGAAATGTTATTAGTCTTCATTAGCAAAGCAAGAAAGAGTTGAAAAGAGGCAAAAGAAAAAAAAAAGAGAAGCAAAGTGCTTTAATGTAATTGTAATGTGTTGGTAGAAAGAAGTTTGGGAGAAGTAAGAGAAGAAAAGTGTGAAGTTTGGGTTAGGATTAGTTCTTTATCCCGGATTTAGCACCACAGGCCAAATGTTATCCCTTCCAAATTTCTCTTTACCTTGGCCCCATTACAAGCCGGAAAAAGACCTCATGATTTTTGTTATGTATTTGATCCCCAACGGTGGAGATTTAGAACTCTGATGCAAGCATATGGTAGTCTAGTTTTCATTGGTTGATTTTGAGTGAAACACATACCCTTTATACACTTGAGTGTTGAGTGCAAAACACAATTTCCTTGGTGAGGTCTAGGATGAATGAATGGTCTTTACTTTTTGCTAGTTATAATGCATGCTGAGAAGTCTTGGTTGAGTTTTTAATTACATGAGAAATGTTTGTTTGACTTGAGATGGATGTGAGATTGCATTTCTATGGTGTGATTGGATTTATGTCTTGCTTGAGGACAAGCAAGGGTTAAGCATGGGGGAATTTGATAGCTCGCATATAGGAGTAGTTTAGATGCATGTTTTATATATGTTTTGGTTAGGTTTTGGTTAGTTTTTATGTAGTTTTTAGGTTTTTGTGTTGTCGGGTATTATGCGCTGGTTTGCTCGGTTTTACAGTTTTTTAGGTTTAGGAGCAACAGCGGGGAGAGTGCAGATGGAACATGGTGGTGATGGACGAGGCTAAGGAAGCTAGGATGCATTAGGATGAAGAGCCAAGGCAAGGAAGACCGAGCCAAGAAGAGGAACAATTGCGCTGGATCGAAGCCGCGTAGCTCGCCGCGCAATGCCATCTGAGAAGCAATTGCGCGGGGTGTGAATTGCGCGGCCGCGCAATATGGTGCCAAGCCGCGCAATCCGGCGTTTCTCACGGACGATGGACTTGGGCCAAGATTTGGTTTTTGGGCTTTGGTGTTGATCTTTTGGGCTTGTATTTTGGCCGAGATGTGTGTTTAAGATATAGTTTGAGGGATATTTTTAGAGACATATAAATACTTTATGTTAGTTTATTTTTAGAAAACTTTTGTCATACTTTTGGAGGCTAGGGTTTTCTCTCAAGGGAGAACCTTTGAACCTTTGTAAGTTTGATTTCAATTTCAATTATGCATTGCTAATTTTCCTTTGTGCTTGGCTAATTAGTGAAGTCATGATTTGTGTATGATTGTGAGATTTAATTGATTCTTAACGAACTTGAATAGAAATTATTCCCTGTGCTTAATTGAATCAGAATTATTCTAGGGTTTTGTTAGATTAGCTACCTAATAGAATTTCTAGATTAATTTACAACTGAATCTGATTAATTACCGGTTGGAGTTAATTTGATCAAGAGTAGACTTTAATTAATTTAGTACCGGTTGGACAAGTTGGTTAAAGTAGGGAATAAATTCACAAGTCACTTAGATGTCTGGTTGCTCTAGGTGTTTGTTTCTATTGATAACTTGAATCGTCAAGCTGTTATTTAATTGAATCTAGAAGGTCTTCTAGGTTGTTAGATAATTAGGGTTGTTAGAACTGGTTGGTCTATCAACTAAATCTGAAGTTCGGGTTATAATCCTTAGTAGGATCATTATCCACAATAGATTATTCAAGTGAGGAGAGAATCAAGAGAATCGATGATCAATAAAGCAATATCATGATGGATCTAATTAGTTGAACACGCTTTTCTCATATTTGTTAAACTCAATCATATTTGCATTCATAGTTAGTTTCAATTTGCATAGTAGTCTAGATTTTCAATCAATAAACCCCCCATATTAGTTACTTGGCACTTAAGAAATAACACATTTACACGATGCTCTGTGAGTTCGACCCTTACTTACCGCTCTACTGAGTTTGGTAAAGTTAAGGATTCTTTGATAGGTATAACGACCACCGAAAATACCTCATCATTGTGTCGGCTCCAGTTTGGCATGCTCGCTGCGGTCATCCTAGCTTTCCAGTTTTTAATATTCTTAGGAATTATGTAATAGCTAATTGCAATAAATTGTATGACCATTCCCTTTGTCGTTTGTGTCAATTGGGAAAACATACATGTTCGTCTTTTCAACATTCCAAAACTATTTTCGTTGCTCCGTTTCATATAATTCATAGTGACATGTGGACCTCTCCTTTTGTTAGCTCTTCTGGGCATAGATATTATCTTGTGTTTCTTGATGATTATTCGCATTTTGTGTGGGTTTTCCCTCTCAAATACAAATCTCAAGTCTTTGATCATTTTGTTCGGTTTTATCAATTTGTCAAGACCCAATTCAACTATCCTATCAAAACCCTGTAATGTGATAACGGAAAAGAGTTTGATAATCATGAGTTTCACAATTTTTCTAAAGCTCATGGGCTTGTCTTTCGATTTTCTTGCCCTTACACTTCTCCTCAAAATGGAAAAGGCTAGTCGAACGAATCATTCGAACACTTAATAATATGGTCCGCACTCTTTTGGTTCATGCTTCTCTCCCTCACCATTTTTGGCCTTTTGCCGTTAACACGGCCGCCTACCTCTTATACATCTTACCGTCACCTAATTTAGCTAATCGGAGCCCCACAAATCTTCTTTATCTTTGCACACCTACCTATGATCATCTTCAGGTCTTTGGTTGTTTGTTCTTTCCTAATCTTTTGTCTCAAGTTTCTCATAAACTTCAATCCTGTTCAACCCCTTGTGTTTTCTTAGGTTATCCCCAAAACCATAGGGGTTATCTTTGTCTTGATCTTGCCTCAAATAAAATTATTATATCTCGTCATGTTACATTTGATGAGCTTGTCTTTCCGTTTGCCCAAATCCCCAAACTTAACCGAGAACCGGTCTTCTGATTCAATTCAACCCTTGTTTTTGATTCCACCTGCTAACTCGTCAAGTGTTAGTGCATCATCAACTCATGATTCCTGTTCTTGTAGCCCAGCCCAACCCTTTTCGGCCCACTTCTCCCCCGACCCAATTACATCTCCATTCGTTGGAGATCAGCCATCCCCTCAAAATCTGTTGTTTCCCCACTTTCCTCCGGTTCCACAAGAAACCATGCTCAACTCTCGCCCGACCCAAATTCCTCTCCCTCTTCCAGCCCACTCCCGATTGCCCAACAAAACGGCCCGCCCCAACCCACCAATATTCATAGCATGACTACCCGTGGCAAATCGGGAATTTTTAAACATCGTACCCTTTTTTATCTCAACAACATAGCCTAGCCATCAAATTCAGCCATCTCTCTGTTACCAATGTCCCATAAAACCGTCCTTCTCGATCCAAATTGGTCCGCTGCCATGGCTGATGAATATCGGGCCTTATTAGTAATGGTACTTGGGAATTGGTGCCTCGTCCTTCTGAGGTTAATGTGGTACGATGTATGTGGCATTTCCGACATAAATTTCGTTCCGATGGTTCTTTGGAACGGTATAAAGCTCGTCTAGTTGTTAATGGGAAGTCACAAGAAATTGGTGTGGATTGTGATGAGACGTTCAGTCCTGTTGTCAAACCGGCTACTATTCACATTGTTTTACACTTAGCGGTTTCTCACTCCTGGCTTGTGCATCAGCTTGATGTCAAGAATGCTTTTCTTCATGGTCATCTTCGGAAGACAATCTACATGTTTCAGCCTCCCGGTTTTGTCGATTCTGCTCGCCTGAAGCATGTCTGTCAGCTTCGGCATTCTCTGTACGGTCTTGAACAGGCACCGCGAGCTTGGTACCAGCGTTTTGCATCGCCCTTATATCGTCTTGGTTTTACTGGCAGTCGGTGTGATACCTCACTGCTTATTCTGCGTCGGGGTCAGGACACAACTTACCTTCTATTGTACGTTGATGACATTTTGCTTACTACCTCTTCTAACGTTCACCGTCGCTCCATTATTGCTCAGCTCAGTCCGGGATTTGCAATGTTAGATTTAGGACCTCTATCTTATTTTTTGGGCATCTCTGCATGCTCCATCAGTCGTGGTATATTTCTTTCTCAAGGCAAATATGCTCGGGAAATTGTTGATAGAGCTAATATGTCGTCCTGTAATCCTGTCATTACTCTTGTTGATTCTGGCACTAAACTAAGTGCTAATGCCGACCCCCAGTTGCCGATCCCACACTATATCGGAGCCTCGCTGGTGCATTACAATACCTTACTTTTACACGTCCTGACATCACTTATGCCGTTTTGCAAGTATGTCTTTTTATGCATGATCTTCGGGAACGTCATTTGGATGTGTTAAAACGCATTATACGATACATTCATGGCACTCCCGATTTTAGTATTTCTATTTTACCTGTTGATAAGCCGGCTCTTGTTGGTTACACTGATGCTGATTGGGCCGGATGTCCTAATACGCGCCGGTCTACTTCTGGCTATTGTGTTTTTCGTAATGACACCCTTGTTTCTTGGTTCGCTAAGCGCCAATCAGTTATCTCTCGCTCTAGTGCCGAAGCTGGATATAGGGGTGTTGCTAATATTGTTGCGGAATGTTCTTGGTTGCGTAACCTTCTTCTCAAACTCCACTGCCCGTTATCTCGTGCCAGTTTAGTGTACACTGACAATGTTTCTGCTACTTATTTGGCGTCTAATCCGGTACAACATCAGCGCACTAAACTCATTGAGCTTGACATTCATTTTGTTCGAGATAAGGTTGCCCCTTGGACAAGTCAAAGTCCTCCATGTTACGTCTGCATTTCAGTATGCTGACATTTTTACTAAGGGTTTGCCTCGTTCACTTTTTCTTGATTTTAGGGACAGTCTCACTGTTAGGTCTCCTCCCGTTTCGACTGCGGGGGTGTGATAGTATATATTATATTTTTATATTATTGTATATGACCTAACTTGTCATAGAAGATATTATACCCTATATATATTGTTAATGAAATACAAGGCAGACCCCAAGGGGAAAATTATCCGCTTTAACATAAATGTTTATCTCAAACGGCTAGAATGAATTGTAAATTAATTTAAACTATGTATCAATATATACAAAAAATATATCAATGTACTCAAATTTTGTGATTTGTTATAACCTATCAAAAGGTTGTGGTGTGAATATGAATGATGAGTGATATTTTTTAGATGTATTATTTAAGTGAATAATTTTGTGAAACTTAAAAAAAAATATGATCAAATTGTATTTATTTGTATGCAATGTATTTTATAAATTTTTTATTATTATATTTATTAGCATTCTCGTAGAAATGAACTGATGGGTCCGATATAAATTACCTTATCTATTTAAAAATGTCTCGTTTGAGACTTTGTTTTTTTATTGTGGATTAAAATAAACTCAGGGGGTTGGAGTTTGGTCTATGATAGGATCTATTTATAATATTGTATTAGAATGGACTTATATACTAATAATAGGTCATGACTATGTGTTGGTGATTTGTACAAAGTCATCAATCCATGTTGTGTAAGTTATGAATGATAAGTGTGAAAAGGAATAAGGGTATCACTTGAGCATAGGGTGTGCAGGAGGCACGATCTAAGTGATCGATCCTAAGTATTTCTAAGGGTTAAAGAGAAGAGGAGATCATTAAATAAGCCAGTTCGTGCCATGTATTGGTGTCGCTAACATTCGGTGTTTGGCGACTCGTGGCATCGAGGATATTTCGCACCCTTGCTCAGCTTTAGCGCATGGGGCACGATGTTGGCGCATGCTAGGTATTTGGCTTCGTGAGTCTTGACCTAGAGGACAAGGCGTTCCAATAAGCGCCCGATGCAGGCCATCGACGCTAGAGTGTCAAGGTATAGGCGAACTCGGCGCCAATAAGTGCCCGACGCATACCTTGAGCTTTTGAGTAGTATATAAATACTATAGTTATTTTGTAGGATCGTAAAAATCATTAAAATCGTTTGTAGGATCATTAAAACCATAATTAAAATCAAGATGAGTGGTTTAATTTAAATCATATAAGATTCTACTAAAAAAAAATCCTACCAATTTTGGATAGTAGGATCATTTCTAAACATATGACGGATTCGATTTTGATAACTTTATTCTAAATCATATAAGGTTGATATGAATTCGAGTCGTTTTGGATGTGTGGTAGCTTAACTAAGCTTCACGAGAATGTTTTGCACATTTTGAGTTTTTGGAGTGACTGAGCTCCGTCGTGCTAGCTCTGGCATGCTAGCTTATGGGTTTGTTGGTTTGTGGTCGCTAAATCGAAAATATGGTCGCTAAAACGATTTAGCGACAATACTCTGGTCGCTTGAAGACCGATCGCTAATTGGTTGGCGACCACTTGGACGCCGATATTAGCGACCATCCACCTTCGACCACATGGTCGACACTCCTTGGAAAAAATTTGGTGACCAAGTGGTCACTAAATAGTAATGTAAAATAGTGTGAACATATGCATAAAATATGTGAATATAATGTAAAAAGTCAAATATTGAGATTTTAGCAAAAACAAGCGAATATAACTTTTTTGTCAAAATTACCATTTTGCCCTTATCTATTTTAATCTTATCCATCCATTTCTCAAATCCAAAGGGTACTCATTCGTTTCTAGTTTTCATGATAAACCTCATTTTCACGTGAATCAACCTCATAATTAAGGTTACTAAAAAGATGTAAGTCAAAAATTAGATAATACTAGACATAACAATCGGGAAACTGGTTAAGTATGAACTCTTCCAACAACAATTCATCAGTAGAAAAGTCGTAATTCGGCAAATTAAACATGTTCTAAATTAAGCTCCAGCTCTACCTACATTCAAGTTATTTTTCTATGGCGCACAACAAGCAAGGAAACTCAATTTTCAATGATTGGATATTCATCAATCAATTAGCATCGTCAATCCAACTTAAATAATTGTTGACCGATGACAAAATGCCTAAACTCAGTAAAAAATTCTCATAACTCACATTAAAAGCCTAGCTAGACCATTAATTAATTAAATTCAACAAGGAGTACTACAAGACGAGCAGTTCAGCGCCCGACTCTCCGCATCCATAAAGATCGAGCAGGATTGGCTTGTAAATGTGGCTATCTAACACTCCCACAGTGTTCTTTTGATGCTATAAATCACCTTCAATTTTCCGTCTCGTTGTTTGGTGAACAAAGCTTCTTCAAAGAGCTCAGGGCATCATACTCCTTCATCACCCATTCCTCCGTCTCCTTATACTCCCTTACGTACGGGCATGGGCGGATCTAGGCGGGGGTGGGGGGCGGCCGCCCCCACATCCGGCCAGAAGAGCGAAGAATTTATAAGAGAAGATCCGGGAGTAAAAAAATTTTCGGAATTTGCGCCGGATGGAGGTGAGGGGCGGAAAGCAGGGAGGAAACGTAGAGGGTTGTATGTAAGAAATATGTTGCTAGTTATTTGTGAATCCCAAATGGAAAAGTTGGGAGATAAACAACCTAGTATATAAGTTTATAAGTCACTCCTCCTATTACTAATTGGTTTTGGAATAAAATCTCATTGGACCATTATATAGCTCGAAGGTGAGCTTATTTCAAATATCACATTATATAGAATGATCATTGGCAAGCTGAAATTCTTACGCAGACTCTAAGTCAGTTTATGCAGAAACCCATGACTTCTCATTTACTTTTCATTTTGATGCATTGGTTCATACTTTGAGATATGCTTCCGGGACTGTTGGATATGGTCTGTAACTGGATATGCGTTGATTCTAAAGAATTCTCCAATAAGACTCTAAGTTGGTTTATGAAGAAACCTGTTCAGACTCTAAGTCAGTTTATGCAAAAACCGAGGACTTCTCATTTTGATGCATTGATTCATACTTTGAGAGTTTGAGATATGTTTCTGGCCGGGACTGTTAGATATGGTATGTAACTGGATATGTGTTGATGCTAAGGAATTCTCCAATAAGTTGAAAATCAAAAAAACAAAGTGTTGTTTCTAGGAGCTTTGTAGAGGCTGAATACCGTGCAAATTAAGGCTCAAGTATCATCTGAAACTAACTTGGTTGATTAGATTGTTGTCAGATTTGGGTATTAACTGAATTAAAGCAGTAGTGCTTCATTGTGATAATAATTCAGCCATTCAGATTGTAAATTATCCTTTAACATGAGCGAACATATAATAAGTAGTTAATGACTATGTTTGACTATCTTGGCTATTATAATAGTCATGTAACCAACTTTTGTTGCATTCATTGATTACATAATAACGAACATCTTTCTTTCTCTCGTTTCCTCTTCTATCTTTTTCACAAGATAACAAATAATACATATGTACACTTTAGGCTACGAAAGTTGACTCAATCCGACTCAAATTGGAACAATAATATCAAAATGTCCGTATACTACTATAAAAGACCTTAAATGAGGTGGTTTTTCTTTGAAAACATTCACAACTTGTATTGTTGAGGTGTTGAGCAAACTGATACTACGAGTATTTATTTATCAACAAAGGACAAAGGAGTAGTAGAGGTCTCTACGCATCCATCCATAAGGAACATGCTAGGTTGGAAAACGTGGGCATTAAACACCCGGTGTGATCTTCTTATGCTATCAACCGCCTTCCATTTTCCGACCTCCAATTGGAAGACACTAGCATCTTGCTCAATCACAACAAAACCGTCCCGTTCTTTGGTGGGCAGCTTCTTCCATGAGCTCGGGACGCCATACTCCTCCATCACCCATTCCTCCATTTCAGAATAACATTGACAGCATGCCACGGTAAGTAGTATTCAATTTCAATGGCCAAAAAAAGGGTGGCTCGTTCAATTCTGAGTTTGAACTCCTCCCGCTCACACTCAAACATCAATAAGGCGTTTCTATCGCATGTGTCTACGATCCAGTGAATGGCGCCGCCGTTTGTAAAGCAGCTTCCTTTGCAAAATGACAAGGTGGGGCCTATATCTATATCGACAGCCACGCTCCTCCAGCGGCGTTCTTGTTCTTGGGTTGCTCCACGCTCACGCTCACGACCTTGAACTCGCTCTTACTGCCATCGAAACCGAACCCCATGACCAGATCACCGTCGCGAGTCGGCTTCGGGATCTCGACGTGCTTGTTGATGAATGGTAGAGAAGGGCAAGCGGCGGGTCAGACAGGCCACGCCATGGATCACGTCAATGATTTCGCTTTTGTACGGAAGGCGCAAAGGCCTGTAATCTTCAAGTTCATCATAGATAGGAGCATTTGTGGTGTGGCAAAGGCTCGACACGATCATGCAAGAGGTGTTATCATTTTTAGGGTTACAACTGTTCAGGGAAAAGTGACTCGTGATGAAGTAGGACGACGAAATTATAGACCTCCACGACTTGCAAGCGCATTGGATCAGGTCTAGGGTTTTGACGGGGAGTCTTTTGAAGATCTCCATTAACACGCTTTCATCCAAGTCCGCCATTTATTGGAAACGGAGAAAGATCGATGTCTCTTCCTTTTCAATCTCATAAGCGGCGTAGATTAGGGTTGGAGATTTTCAATTCCTTAATCCCATCCAAGTTCCTTGCGCATTATAACTTCAACTAGAAGGTTTGGCACGTTCGATGAACGGGATAGAATTTCGTGTCTATTGTTATTTATTTTATGAGTGAACATAGATCAATGTGTAAATTATTTGAATTATAACAGAAATGGTAATTGTATGTGTGAATTGATAAAATTAAATAATGAAGAAAAATTAGATTTGACCGTTAATTTTGAAACATTCATGTGGTGGAGGGATAATATATTATAGTCGTTAGTATTTGTTTATGAATATATATGTATATAGTTGTATGATTATAATAATTGGTGTAAATTTCGTGTAGATTACACACTTAATTATACGTCTCATCCATCTTTTGTTATGCCCATTGAAATTATTCCACATGAATTAATTTAAACATGGATTATTCGTCATGCCATTCAACTTCTTGTGATGATACAAAAATTTATATATTTAATTATAATATTTTAAAATATATCTCATTTATTGGTTTTTAAGGGAGAGTTTTATAAGTTGTAAAGATTATTACACAAGATAATTGAATTAAGAAAATACAATATATCCTACGTAATAAATAACATCTGATTATTACTCCTTATTTCCTTAACATACTTTACTACTTTAGTAATAACAACAACATATGTTGGGGGATAAACATCCACCACATTTAAATGCAGCCCCTATCTTGCAAGATGCATCGCACTCTTCTCGAATGCAAATAGGTTGGAAATATTTTTCACACTCACCCAATGAAGGGAATCCTGGACAGACATCGATTTTCATTATTTTCACTTTTTCATTTGCTTCCGCTTTGTACGTACTACCTGTCAATATAAACAATCTCTCCTATATTATCACAAAAGCAATGGTTTTATTTTAAAAAAATATATCTAATCATATAAAGAAAATTTCTCAATAATAAAATTTAATATAGAATTTACCAAGGACGAAGAACAAGAACAAAATGATTGACAATCGCATATACTTCATTTTTTAATGCTTACAACTACTGTGTTCTGAATGTATGATAATTGTAGCAAGATGAAGTTGAGTACTATGCTCATTATAAATAGTATCTCATATGATACTATCTTATAAGATATTTTCCATCTAAAGATATTATAAATACTATGATAAGATATCCTAATAGTCTTCCGTTTAGATAACTTTTTCTTTTAAAATCTATATATATTATAAAATAGAAAAATTTGGGCAATTAATGATCCATTCAAATGACTTAAATATTATTATTAAATTTGTAAATCTATTTAACTATCTAGAAAGTTTTAGCTCATTTATGACCAATTCATAATTAAGGGGAAGATTAAAAAATAAGGAAAAAACTTATTTAGTGACAACTTTTCATATTCCTTAATCATTAACTTTTCTAATATGAAAAGTCACCTCATCCTCACAATATTTACCCTTAAATATATAAATGCAATTGTGTTCAATTCATAATTAAGGTGAATAAAGCATTTTTAACTTTATAATAGATTAAGAAAACTTTACAAAAAATTTTGAGTTGAAATTGATAAATTAACCTATATTCTTTATAAAAACAATTGGTCATTTATGACCAATCTATCATTAAGTGAAAGAATAAAAAAAACACTCTACTATTAAACATAAATACACAAAATTAAATATATAAAGCTTAATTCTACAACTAAAACAAGAAGACCAATAACTTATAAATTGACCAATCCATTTCTCATGCTCTAACCCCTAATTAAATTTAAAATTAATATGAATTGGTATAATTCTACAATTAAACCAAGAAGACCATTAGTCTATAAAATGACCATTCATTTTCTCAACCAAGAAGACCAATAGTCTATAAAATGACCATTCATTTTCTCATGATCAAACTCCTAATTAATTATAAGATTAATATGGAGGGAAAATAAAGAGACTATAAACATACATAGACATACTATAAAAAGCAGAATACACCAACAAAATAATCATTCAAAAAAACAGAATTAGTTTGTTAGTTTCATCATTGGTTAGTTTTTTCTCCATAGCGAACTAACAAGGTTAGATTAAGCATCTCTATTCCGTTATTAATATATCGAATTGTAAACAACATTTTTTATATTTTGTATTTTAACGAATTCTTAGATTTTGGCTAGATTAGTTTTCTTAGATAACGCATCTAAATTACACTTTTATTCTTTGTCTATGAATTATATTTTGTTCAATTTTGTTGATCTATATGTTATGAATTGAAAATGGAATTGATATTAACAATTTTTATTTTGATTAGTATTTATTTAATTTTTACACCATCCTAGATTAATTTTTATTTAATTTTCTTCGTACTAACCAAACTCACAATTAATACCATATAAATAATTTTAAAAAAAGAAAAAATTTAGATATAAAAAACTAAATTTTTACAATGAACCCAATTAATAATGTGAAAAGTTGTGACTTATAGAATTCCAATATCAAAATGTCCCCTCATATAGTTTTTCAATTTGATGCTTCCGTTTTTTAAAAGATTTGAAGAGAAAGGAGATGATGAAAAACGAGGAAAAAATATATATCTTCTGTAAATTATTTCAAAATAATTAATAGTTATATACATTATCATGGTTATACATACCTCAATAAACTAAAGTTACATATTTTATTAAAATAAAATTTTTTCAATGAATTTAACGTATGTTTTTTTAAATTAGTGTAATAACTAAATTCTACCTTAGGTAGTTTATACTTTCATTAGAAAGACCTTTTGAGTTTCTTATTCTTTATAATAATTCATAAAAAATGACATAATGAGTCATGACTAGCTCGGATCATTGATGTGAAGATTCTAACAGTCCAACAACATAAAAAATTACATCAAAATAAAGTAAGTTGACCAAATAAGCAAGGAAAATGACATAACTAAAAAATGTAAAAAAAACTCAATATATTTTTACAAAAAACTTTACCCGTGCGTATGCACGGGCATCATCACTAGTTTATCTTAAAAATTAAGAAATCACTTAATTTAATGCAAATATCTTCAACGTACTTTGTTAAGATTTTTTATCTTTTATTATAGAATTTATGTAAATATTTTTAATTAGTAATTTAAAAAAATAGGTTAAATAATAATTTTTATCAAAATAAAATCAATACATACTGACAAATTATATTAAGAAAGGGAAATATCTTAACTAGTTTATTGACCATACGACCATTCCATGTACGAGGTTGTTTATTTTTTGGCATAATACATATACGGATACCCGTACTTGTGTTAATTGGACACTTAGACACATGCCTTTTGATTTGACATAGTTTGTTCTATTGGGTACTTGGATGTTGATGTTAAATAATGCATGCATTTCACTCTTGTTTAAGCGAGTAAATAGATTCAATGGACGAATTTTCATTCCTTTTTTTCCTTTTACATTTTACTTTTTTTTTCTCTTTTTTCCTTTTTCTTTTTTTTCTTTTTTCTTTTTCTTTTCTTTTTCTTTTTTCTTTTTTTTTTCATTGAAATTTTAACATTTGTTAAATTAAAATATTTTATTATGAACATATTAATTATGTCCTAGAAATATGAAAATTAATTGTAATTGATTTTACTCTTCCGTCCTTCTCCTTGATAATTACCTTTCTCTGATATTGATTTTTCCTCACACAAATAAATTTTAACCCTTTTGAGGTCAATAATTAAACCAACAATGTAATTTGGGTGTCAACCTCGCCCTACTTTGCCTTTGCGGCTACGGATGGCGGTAACGCAATCAGATAAGACAACGTTTGTTTCTCCTCATCACCATTGTTCTAATCGGAAGGTGAGAAGGGGTTGGAGGTGTTGGATCCGCCAGCGAGAGGGGGTAGCGTGGTGAGGTCATCGGAGAATATGGAGAGGAGTTGGTCGTCGTCGTGCCTGTCGAAGCCAAGGGGCACCGCCTCCTCAGGTGTCATCGTCGAGCAAGGGGGCTTCGAGGTAGTAGATGGACACATGATTGCTTGCATATAGGAGTAGTTTAGATGCATGTTTTATATATGTTTTGGTTAGGTTTTGGTTAGTTTTTATGTAGTCTTTAGGTTTTTGTGTTGTCGGTATTATGCGCTGGTTTGCTCGGTTTTACAGGTTTTTAGGTTCAGGAGCAACAGCGGGGCGAGTACAGATGGACCATGGTGGTGGTGGACGAGTCGAGCAAGCTAAGGAAGCTAGGACATGCTAGGAGAAGAGAGAAGAGAAGAAAGAACCGAGCCAAGCCAAGAACCAAGTGCTCGGGATCGAAGCCGCGCAATCTGCCCGAGCAATCTCAACTGAGTGCCAATTGCGCGGGGATGCCGCGGGGATGCAATTGCGCGGCCGCGCAATGCAGGCCGATGCCGCGCAATCTGGCGCTTTTCACGGACAAGAGTTTGGGATGAGATTTGGTTTTGGGCTTTGGTATTTGATCTTATGGGCTTATGATTTCCGAGATTATATGTTTAAGATAGAGTTTGAGGGATATTTTTAGAGACATATAAATACTTTATGTTAGTTTTATTTTCATTAACTTTTGTCAAACTTTGGAGACTAGGGTTTTCTCTTTGGAGGCAGACTTTGGAACCTTTATAAGTTTGATTTTAATTCAATTATGCATTGCTAATTTCTCTTGTGTTTGACTAGTTATTGAATTCATAGATTGCATATTATTGTGAGGTTTGATTGATTCTCATCAACTTGAATAGGTTTTATTCCCTGTGCTTAATTGAATAAGAATTATTCTAGGGTTTTGTTAGATTGATCACCTAATAGAATTTCTAGGTTAATTTACAACTAATCTGATTAATGCCCGTTCGGGGTTGATTAGATAAAGTAGCATCTATAATTGTTTGGACCCGTTCGGGCTATTCAATTGTAGAAGGGAATAAATCCACAAATAAATTAGATGTCTGTTTGCTCTAAGTGTTTGTTTCTATTGATAACTTGATTCGTAAAGCTGTCGTTTAATTGAATCTAGACGTTGTTTTAGGTTATTAAATGATTAAGGTTGTTTAGACTGTTAGTTCTTTCAACTAATTATGAAATTTGGGTCATAATCCTTAGTAGGAGTATAATCCACAATAGATTATTCAAGGGAATTGAGAATCAAGATAATCAATGATCAATAAGCATATCTATGATCGATTTAACTAGTTGAACATATTTCTCTCATATATTTATAATCAACTTTGCATCTATATTTATTTTTTAGTTTGCATATTAGATTAGATTTTCAATCATTCAAAACCTCCCATATTCGTTACTTGACACTTAAGTAATAACACATTTACACGAGTCTTTGTGGGATCGACCCTTGCTTACCGCTCTACTGAGTTGGTTAAGTTAGGATTCTTTGATAGGTATAACGACCACTGAAAATACCTCATCAAATTTGGCGCCGTTGCCGGGGACTCGTCGCTATTTGTGTTTATTACTTTTGTGCTGTTTTGGGTGTGAACCTGTTATATGGTTCATACCCGTGTTACTAACTCATCTCCCCTGTTGTTTGATCCAAATATTGACAGGACACTCTTCAAGCTAAGGAAGGAAATCCGGAATCACTTTCAGGCCCTACCGTTCTTTCTTGAAGAATCTGAATCTGCTGAATCTGCCGAGATGGGTGACCAACTCTGAGACAGTTGACTGCACCAAATCTGACACAACAGCCATTGGCGGTGTAATTCCCTGCTCTCGGTGAGGGAGTCAAGTTTGAGCTGAAATTCGGGTTGATCCACCTTTTTCCTTCATTCCATTGGCATAGTGGTGAAGACCCCAACAAGCATCTTTTTGAATTTCATGTTGTGTGCTCCAGCATGAAGCCTGCTGATGTGACTCATGACCAGATCGCGCTGAGAGCCTTTCCTTTTTCTCTCAAGGATCAGGCTAAAGACTGGTTTTACTACTTGGCTCCGGGAAGTATTGATACATGGGCTAAGATGAAGGAAGCTTTTCTGGAGAAGTACTTCCCTGCTACAAGGCTCAACGATCTGAAAAAGCGAATCAGTAACATCGAACAAGAAGCTAATGAGTCCTTGTACGAATACTATGAGAGGTTCAAGAGGTTGGTAGCCAGCAGTCCTTTCCATGGCTACACTGATTAAGACCTGATTCTATATCTTTTCAATGGCCTCTTGGATGATGAGAGAAGAATGGTCAATGCAGCTTGCCAGGGTCACATTCTCAACAAAACTCCTACTGCTGCGTTTGACCTGTTTACACAACTGTCCGAGGGCACAAGACAGTTCAAAAAAGAGACTAGCTCGAGAGCGGCAAATTCAATGGTGGCTAATACAAGAATCCAAGATGAAGTCACTGAATTGAAAATGATGATGAAGCAGCTGTTGCAGCAAGGTGGTAGACAGCAGGTGAAATCTTGTGAAATCTGCTTTGATAACAGGCATCCCACTGACGCTTGCCCTACACTTCAAGATCAAAACGCTGAGGTGAAGCAGTGGGAGGATATGGACCACCTAGGCCGAGGTATGATCCCTTCTCCAACACCTACAACCCAGGCTGGAGGGATCATCCTAATTTGAGGTATGGCAATTCAAGCAATCAACAGTTCAACAATCAAGGTGGCCAAGCTCAATATAGACCACCTTTCCAATCTCAGGCTCAGGGAGTGAATCAGAATGATATGTCCACTGACCAGATGATAAGAAGTCTGACTCAGACAGTTTCGACAATACATGGTTCTCTAACTCAGCTTCAACAGGAAACCAAGTCCAGTATAAAGAATCTGGAGAATCAAGTCTGTCAGATTGTTGAGGCAGTGAGCAAACTGGAAGCCAGAGATTCAAGTAAGCTACCGTCTCAGACATAGCTTAACCCGAGGGCGAATGTCAGTTTTGTCTCTATTTATGATGGTTCGGAGGCGGGACAAGTATATCAGTTGAGCAAAGCTGAAGAATCAACAGAACGAAACGAGGGCAAATTGCTCGGCTTGGCCACTAAAAGCGCGGCCGAGCAATGTGCACCCCGCGCAATGTGCTCCCAGTTGGGATTGCGCGGGATCGAGGGTGAAAGCGCGGCCGCACAATGTGGTGCGAAGCCGCGCAATCTGGGCGAGCTGAAAGACAACTCTGAACCTCTTCTGAAAGCCTATGTGCCTGTCCCACCCTTTCTTGAGGCCTTGAAAGAAACCCGGAAATTGAAGAATGACAAAGAGCTGTTCGAGGTCTTCAGTACATGCAAAGTTAATGTCCCGCTACTGAATCTAATCAAGAGTGTATCTCGGTATGCCAAGTTTCTGAAAGAGTTGCGCACTCTGAAAAGGGGACAGAAGGAGAAAAGTGAGAAGCAAGTCAAAGAAAAAGAACATGTGTCTGCTGTGTTTCAAAAGCGTTTACCCGAGAAGTGCAGCGACCCTGGCATGTTCACTATTCCTTGCATGATTGGAAGCACCAAAGTGAATGAAGCTTTAATTGATTTAGGTGCATCTGTCAATGTGATTTCTTCGTCCCTATATGAGAAACTCGGTATGGGACCATTAAAAGAAACTCGGACCATAGTAGAGCTGGCTGATCATTCCACTATAAGGCCTAAAGGAAAAATTGAAGATGTATGGGTTACGGTGGACTGCTTGAAATTTCCGGCTGACTTTCTAGTGATGGACATGGGATCGGGAGTTGGAAAGATATCAATGTTGCTAGGACGACCATTTTTGAAAACTGCGAATACAAGGATCGACATACCGCAGGGCACACTGAAGATAGGATTCGATGGGAAGGAGGTCGAATTCCACAACTCGTATCCTTCTTGATATCCTTTTTACGTCAAGCTAATGACGTTAAACAAGCGCTTCTTGGGAGGCAACCCATGTTTTAGGATAGTTTTGCTTTGATTTTTGCTTTCTGTTTTACAAATTTTGTTTTTATTAGTTAGTTTAGGTAGAAATAATCCTCAAATTTTAGATAAACTCGGGCAAGCCACGAAGTACAGAGATACTCGGAAGAGGGACAAAAATTGCGTGGCCAAGCAATCTGTAGCCAAGCCGAGCAATGCCAACTCAGTTGGAATTGCGCGGCTTGGGTTGCTAAATGCGCGGCCGCGCAATTCAGAGGCCCAAAGCCGCGCAATCCCAACTGGGAGGCAATTGCCCGGCTTCGCAATTGCGCGGCCGCGCAATTCAGCGCGATCCCGCGCAATCTGGATTTTTTCGGGAACCCTCTTTTAACAAAACCCGAGTCATGCCTTCTTTCCCCTCTTATTTCGGCCGCCCTTCTCCTACCTCTCCCTCAAACCTCCATTGAAGGCAAGCTCAAGCTCTTTTCAAGCCATTCCTAGTCGGATTTTAACCCCAAATCAAGCAAAGAACTCCACATCAACAAGGATTCAAGTACGTTTTCTCAAATTCCCACTTAATTTCGGTTTTTAATTAGTTGAATCTAGATCTAGGTTTGGCTAGAAAAACCCAAATTTGACCCCTTTAGGCTCGGATTTAGGCTTAAGTTCTTCACAAAAGTTCGTTTATTGCATGATTCTAGCCTAGATTCGTGTTTTATTTGAGCTTTCTGCATAAATTCGAAAATCACCCATAATTTGATTAAAATTTAATTAAATTTTGATTAAATTGTTCTAGGTAGTGGGGAAAGTGAGTGATTGAGCGATTATTTGTGAAATATTGTTGTGGTTGTCCTTGCCGGGACAACAAAAATTGTGTTTGCTTGGTCCGTTTGTGGTGTTGTGCAGGTTTCTGTGAATTTCTGATATAAATGGCTCCGAAAAGAAGTAGAAGAGATACCGCATCTTCCGAGCTGCTTATGCTCCCCCTGCTGTGGTGGGAGAAAACACCCAAGAGACTTTTGGGATCAGTTTGGAAAAGAACAGTCATGTGATCCGGTTTGAGCTTTTAAAGGACAGGGAATGGAAAGCAACTAGGTTCATAGACTGGAACTTGATGAATGCAATCAGGATAGCTCATTTGCTGAATGAGATTGGAGCATATTTGCACATGGGAGAGTTCTTAAAGCTGTGTGAACCCACATTCAAGGGGTTAACATTGGAGTTTCTGAGTACCCTGTCTATTGATTTCAGAGGAGAAGGGGAGATTAAATTCTGGCTAGGAGGAGTTAGGAGGAAGCTGGCATTGAAACAAGTCAACCGAGTGTTCGGTTTATTCAATTTTCCTTCTACTAAGGATATGGTGTTTACTGAGACGGGGGCTACATGGGCTGATCACCATTTTTGGAGACTCATTACAGGGAAGGATAAATATGAGCCTTCTAAAGAAAAGGCTTCCCCCATTACTCACCCCGCCATTAAAGTCTTTCAGAGATTTATTGCTAGCACAATGAATGGGCGAGGTGATAGCGGGAACAACTGCCCCAAGAAAGATGTTGATGTACTGGCAGCTTGTCTGAAAAAGAAAAAGATGAATATGGGTGCTATGCTTATGAACCACATGTACCATGTTGGAAACAAGGGTGGAGGAGCTATATGTATTGGTGGGATTGTGACCCATTTGGCTAAGCACTTTGGAGTTGATGTGAGCAGGTTACAGGTTGACATTCCGCCTGTGCCTATTGATTTTACTATGCTGAAGAAGATGGGAGCCCTTTATATTTACAGGAACTCTTACTATTGGGCGATTGGGGATTCTGGGCGAGTAATGAAGCTTCCTGATGGGAGCCGAGTAAGGATTGGAGACAGCCCAGCTAACTGGTTTATTGATGTTCAAGATGGTGATTTGAGTGTGACTGATGTCAGGGGCCCAGTTAGAGGAAAAAATAAGGCCCCAATTATTGTTGAGGAGTCTGAAGAGGAGGAAATGGATGAGGATTTCACAATGGCTGAGGAAGAAGAAGAAGATGAAGAGGAAGAGTTTGCTGAAGCTGTAGACACAGAGGAGGAGGATGAGTCTGAGGAGGATACCCAGCAGCGACAATCTGTACCTGTTGGAGGTGATCATCAGTATTCTGATACGCAGTACAACCAGATGATGGAGATGATGAGACAGATGCAGCTGGATAACACACAGCGCTACAATAGTATGACGTCTCACATCGATCAGGGCTTTCAAAACATGCAAGGTTATGTGGATCAGAGGTTCACATCATATCAGACTCATCAGGATCAGCAGCTTGCTGCTTTTAGGGACCGCCAGGATGAGCAGTTCAGACTGCTCAACACTAGATTGGACGGCTGGAGTTCAGCGGGCTATCCTCCTCATCAGTCTTATCCGCAGTACGCCTTTCCAGATCCACCGTATCCTCAGTTCCCACCATACCAGCCACTACCAGCTCAGGAGATTCCACCATACTATCCACCGCAGCCAGAGGTTCATCCGGAGTACCAGCCACCGCCACCATAGGATTTTCCGCCCTATTACCCGCCAAACAACTAGGTTTTGTGAGTTTTTCTCTTTCCTTACCTTTTTACTATACTTTGGGGACAAAGTATGTTTTAAGCATGGGGGAAGGGAATTACTTGTTTGCATTGCATATAGTTGCATTAGTTTAGGTCATGTTTAAAATTTTTGCATGCATTGATTAAAATCTTGAAAAATGAAAAAATCAGAAAAATTTGAAAAAAAAATACAAAAATATTGCATTTAGGTTCTTATTTCCCCATTGTTTGATACCTCTTGTTTCTCTAAGTTAAGTATAAGTTCTAACCCATGATTTGCATGATTTACTGAAGTTGATATGATATAAGCATGATCATCGATTAAATGAATTGATTATAGGATGGAGCATGTATTTAGCTTGAGTTTTAGATTCATTCTGAAGTTCTAGACAAAACAATTAGCCTTGTGAGATTTGATTTTTGGCCTTTCATGATATATTGTTCTCTACATTCTTGAGTGTATCACCATGATTATCTAACTCTAGAACTTGCGTTAATACTGTATTTTGAGGGTGCTTTATATGATTGAATGCATGACATTAAAATGATTAAGGCAATGTTTCTTATTAGCCTATTATTTCCCTTCCTACCCTACAAGATCCATGTTTTTGACACCCCGTTCTTTTAAGATTTAAGCCTATTTTTGATAGCTGCACAAAATTTTCCTAGCCTAATAAGCTTGACCCAGGATCCGGGATTTAGGACTTTAGGTTGTGTTTTTGGTTTTGTGTGAGTTATGTATAAGTATGGGGGAGTTGGATGAAAAAGGTAGAAAAAGAGGAAATAAAACTCTTGAGTTCAAAGTGAAAAAAAAATGAAGATGAAGTTTGTTGCAAAATAAGCAAAAGAAAAAGTGTTTAAATGTTATTAGTCTTTGTTAAGCAAAGCAAGAAAGAGTTGAAAAGAGGCAAAAGAAAGAAAAAAAGAAGCAAAGTACTTTAATGTAAATGTAATGAGTTGGTAGAAAGAAGTTTGGAAGAAGTTGAGAAGAAAGTGTTGAAGTTTGGGTTAGGATTAGTTCTTTATCCCGGATTTAGCACCACATGTCAAATATTATCCCTTCCAAATGTCTCTTTACCTTGGCCCCATTACAAGCCGGAAAAAAGACCTCATGATTTTTGTTATGTATTTGATCCCCAGCGGTGGAGATTTAGAACTCTGATGCAAGCATATGGTAGTCTAGTTTTCATGGTTGATTTTGAGTGAAACACATACCCATTATATACTTGAGTGTTGAGTGCAAAACACAATTTCCTTGGTGAGGTCTAGAATGGATGAATGGTCTATACTTTTTGCTTACCATAATGCATGTTGAGAAGTCTTGGTTGAGTTTTTAATTATATGTTAAATGCTTGTTTGACTTGAGGTGGATGTAAGATTGCATTTCTATGGTGTGATTGAATTTATGTCTTGCTTGAGGACAAGCAAGGGTTAAGCATGGGGGAATTTGATAGCTTGCATATATGAGTAGTTTAGATGCATGTTTTATATATGTTTTGGTTAGGTTTTGGTTAGTTTTTATGTAGTTTTTAGGTTTTTGTGTTGTCGGGTATTATGCGCTGGTTTGCTCGGTTTTACAGCTTTTAGGTTCAGGAGCAACAACGGGGCGAGTACATATGGACCATGGTGGTGGTGGACGAGTCGAGCAAGCTAAGGAAGCTAGGACATGCTAGGAGAAGAGCCAAGAGAAGAAAGAACCGAGCCAAGCCAAGAACCAAGTGCTCGGGATCGAGGCCGCGCAATCTGCCCGAGCAATCTCAACTGAGTGCCAATTGCACGGGGATGCCGCGGGGATGCAATTGCGCGGCCGCGCAATGCAGGTCGATGCCGCGCAATCTGGCGCTTTTCACGGATAAGAGTTTGGGCCGAGATTTGGTTTTGGGCTTTGGTATTTGATCTTATGGGCTTATGATTTCCGAGATTATATCTTTAAGATAGAGTTTGAGGGATATTTTTAGAGACATATATATACTTTATGTTAGTTTTATTTTCATTAACTTTTGTCAAACTTTGGAGACTAGGGTTTTCTCTTTGGAGGCAGACTTTGGAACCTTTGTAAGTTTGATTTAAATTAAATTATGCATTGCTAATTTCTCTTGTGTTTGACTAGTTATTGAAATCATAGATTGCATATTATTGTGAGGCTTGATTGATTCTCATCAACTTGAATAGGTTTTATTCCCTGTGCTTAGATGAATCAGAATTATTCTAGGGTTTTGTTAGATTGATCACCTAATAGAATTTCTAGGTTAATTTACAACTAATCTGATTAATGACCGTTCAGAGTTGATTAGATAAAGTAGCATCTATAATTGTTTGGACCCGTTCGGGCTATTCAATTGTAGAAGGGAAAAAATCCACAAATAACTTAGATGTCTGTTTGCTCTAAGTGTTTGTTTCTATTCATAACTTGATTCGTAAAGCTGTCGTTTAATTGAATCTAGACGTTGTTTTAGGTTATTAAATGATTAGGGTTGTTTAGACTGTTAGTTCTTTCAACTAATTATGAAGTTTAGGTCATAATCCTTAGTAGGAGTATAATCCACAATAGATTATTCAAGGGAATTGAGAATCAAGATAATTAATGATCAATAAGCATATCTATGATCGATTTAACTAGTTGAACATATTTCTCTCATATATTTATAATCAACTTTGCATCTATATTTATTTTTTAGTTTGCATATTAGATTAGATTTTCAATCATTCAAAACCTCCCATATTCGTTACTTGACACTTAAGTAATAACACATTTACACGAGTCTCTGTGGGATCGACCCTTGCTTACCGCTCTACTGAGTTGGTTAAGTTAGGATTCTTTGATAGGTATAACGACCACTGAATATACCTCATCAACACACGGTGGAGCGGTGCTAGTTGCCGCGAAAGACAGAAGTTTCTGCAAAAACTTTATGCCAAAATAGGCGGCGACGACAGAGGAGGATGAAGAAGAGGAATACGAGCGGGAGGTTGTACAGTGGCGCCAGTGAAGGTTGCGGAGAGGCGGTGAGATCTATGTCAATGGAGTAGGAGGGAATTAGGTTAAATTGTGAGTGGAGTCCTTGTTTTCACCGTCTTGATGATGATGTGGCGTTTACTTGGATTTCATGTGGCAAAAATATTTATCAGCTCAACGCGCTTGTTTAACACTTTGAAAGAGTCTCAGTGGCGAAATGTTTAATAGAAAACAAATAGTTAAATTTAAGTGTTTAATAAAACAAAACCAAAAGTCACGTACCTAAGTAACCAATTGACACAAGTACAGGTGTCTGTATATGTATTTTGTCTTTATTTTTTTATAATCAAATAAAAATTAATAAAAACGAAATGATATCACATGTGCGAATTTAATCGATGGCCAAATGAAATATATAATAAAAAATGGTTTAGATACAAATAACTCTTATTAAATTAATTAAAATGCTATGCATACCAATTTGAGTTGTGAAATTTCGTAATTTGTTAGGCCATCTCCAACAGCTTCCCCAAACGGTTGGAAATTGTGCATTTGGAGAATTTTACCCAATTTTTTCCCCAACAACTTCTCTATAATGGAGAATTCTCCAAAAGATTGAAGTGTTTTCTCTATATTTAGAGAATTCTCCAATTTTATTTGAAGAATGCATTAATTAAAAGTGTATACATGGAAACTTGTGATTGGCCATATGAAATTTTATAGAAAAATTTATATATAAATAAAACTAGTAAATGTAAGATTCTCTAAAATGAAGAAGCTGTTGGAGTTAAAGTAAATTTTATTTGAAGAATATGACATTTGGTTCTTTATTTTGGAGAAAATTATAGGGAAACTGTTGGAGATGATCTTATAACTTACCAAAAGTTGGTGGTTTGAGTATGGCTGATGAGTAGACCTGTCAATCGGGTAGGGTCGGGCGGATTTTGGTTCGGTCATTTTGAGTTTGGGTTAAATCGCGTTGATTTCATTATGGGTCATGGGTCAATCGGGTCGGGTTGTAGCGGGTTTTCGGTCGGGTCGGGTTGACCAGCGGGTCTAAAATGTCCTTGTTTATGATTATTAAAATCAATTTTTAATTAAATAATAATTTTTAATTATAATATATTATTTTCATTTAATTTTAATAATAAAATATATTATAATTTTCAAAATAAAAGTTAAAAATTCTATAAATATACTAAATCGGTCAACCCAAAGGGTTTCGGGTTTCAACCCAACGTGTTTCGGGTTCTATCGGATTCGGTTGATTTCAGGTTTCAGGTTCGACTTTTCGGGTTTTGACCCTAAAATTATCCGGCGGTTTGGGTCGGGTCGGCGGGTTCGTCAGCTTTTGACAACTCTACTAATGAGTAATAATTGATAATTTTTTAGATGTGTGATTTAAGAGACATATTTAGTGAAAATAAAAAAAATTACTATCAAATTGTATTTAACTACATGGGATATATTTTCTAATTTTTCATTTTCTAATTCAACCCAAAAATATCATATAACTTAAATATCATATCTAATCAAACTTTAAATTAATTCTAAGAGTTTTTACCGGAAACAAAGGTCAGCCGGAAACGACGACCCGCTCTCGAGACTGCCGGCGTCGGAAAGCGAACGAAGGTGAAGGGAAGTTAATACCTTAGGAGGTTATATAAAGGAGGAGGATTGAAGGAGGAGTAATGCCCTGGTCTTGGCGGCGCAATGTCAACAAGAAGAAAAAAATAGAAAGAAAAAGGAGAAAAAGATAGGAAAGTTGGATATTGGGCTTTCCTAGCCCCGTCCTTTAATTTTGAAAAGGTATATGGGCCTCTGAGCCCCTTGCTAAAAACAAATGTGGGTTTAAGAGTCTTGCCACATAAGGAGATATACTACGTAGGATAGCTTGCAACAAAGTTGGAGCGGGATTTACTATTGAATTCTAAGAAAATCCGATCGTTACATACAACCCCTCTCAATAGAAGTTTCGTCCCGAAACTTAGAAAATAGCAGACATTTTGAATTAATTATGACGTTTTACAAATATATCCCCCTAAGAAATGGTTCGTCCCCGAACTGTTATAACTTATAACAGATACGAAACTAACACCTAAACGAGTCAAACCAAGTCACATGACGTACTAATATAAACATAGCAAAACACATTCCATCATCTCATAAGTCAAGCAATTAATATAACTAGACATTCACAACCAACCAAAGAGCTAAAAATCTCGTTCACCACTAATCTCTCTCTCTCTCTCTAGCTCCAAAAGCCTCTACTAAGCTTGGATACAACTCCATGTAGCTCTCTCTCTCTCTCTCTCTCTCTCTCTCTCTCTCTCTCATCCATCCTCGGTCTTTTACATTCCTGTATGATCGATCCATCTAGTCATTGATTCTCTATAACCACTTCTCAGTTTTTATGGCACATCCATGTTCTGCTAGTCCCTACCTGATCTCCTTTCCTCTTCGCGAACCCAACAAATATTTCTTGCGAGCTGCACTCAACATACTATCTCTTCCCCCAAAATATATATATATATATATATATATTGTCCTCCATTCCAGCGTCCCGATTGGGTTCATCCACAACCTCTTAATTAGTCTAATGCTCCACTCCAAGTTACGGTTAAGATTCACTCCTCTCGCTGGAATGGTAGTCATAGTAGTCCACTAGTTCCTTAGGAAGACATCATCACGCCTCACACACTTAGGTATGTAGAGATCGTGTAAACCATCTATCTCAAGATGGACTTGTATTAACTAGTCCATATATTCCATGTTTGAACATCACAACTTATGTCATAGTGATAATAAATCTTTTTACATCAAGGATAACAACATCCCTAGCCTCTTTTGGGTTGGTTCTTCTTTGCCATCGTCCTCACCTTATTGTTAGTACCCAAATGACCTTTACCCCTCATTATCCAATACTCTCATGAAGCCACTTATGGCATGGTCCTTGCATCCCGATTGATTTTTCTACTAGTCTAGATTTCCTTCTACAAGGTAGACGCTATGAATATCTCTTTCGCACCCCGCAATCGACTCCAACGAGATCCACTTCTTAACTTCTCCCTTTCTTGTTTTATCCCATCGACCTCCATCCACAATTTGTTGTTATAGCGTGTTTTGTTTTCCTATGTTTACTCATCTTCCTAGTCTTAAAAACTTCCACGAATGACACATTTTTTTTTTTAAAACTTCACTAGATGTAACGTCTCAATTTGCTTCCCGATGACTTAACAAAGTGGCTCGAAAGATAGATTGTGTCTAGGGCCCCTTTCGAGCTCTCCATCTCTTATCTCTTCTATGCTCGATCTTACAACCTCCATTATGAGAAGTGACCTACACACTTTCTTAAACACGTTCTACTCTATTGACCGACTAATTCTCTTCCACTCATTGGCCTTATTCGTAATATCTCACTTTCTTCTGATTGCCTCCGAGTAATTCGGGTCGAATACGTATAGCTACATTTTTGTTCTAATATCCACTCTTTACTCTAGAGTTGTCTTCATATGAAGGGCATTCAACCTTGTTTAAGGCGAGTGGCATTCTTCCTACAGTTGTCACTCCTAGTTGAAGTTTTCCCAATATCACTCCTATATTTTGAGCACCTAGGTAAGATCTTCTTTATTATTACTTTAACTTCACTACGCCGAAAACTTCTTCTTTCCCTGTACTAGACCCAACCACCTAATCACTTATCAAATCACTACTGTGTGCTCTTTGGAGGATATTCAGCCCGATAGAGCAACTCTTCTCTTGGTGGTCATTAACATTCCCCTCGCGACGCCAAAACTATAAGAATAGTTCTGATTTCTACTAACACTTATAATAAAATTAGAAAACTAGAGAACTAAACTACAAGATGTTCTTCAATTGTGGTGGCGGAGTCGCGACGTGTCATCTACCCACCAAATGCAATATGACTACCCCTTGAAAAGCTTTTGAAAACACCAGCTGGTTTTGATTTTAATTTGGACCTCGAGTACACTCGTTAGTCAGTTCCATATGCCCTTATTGTCAACCTCGCTCTGATACCAATTTGTAACACCCCGACTTCCGACGGGGCGCTACTAAGAAATAGACCTTACTAGGTACTATTTAAATTGGTTGACAACAACACTTTAGGATCTTACAACGCGGGCACGACGAGAAAACAAGTAAAACATCCAACTTTTTAATTTATAAAACTAAATATAACATATGTTTGAATGCCCGAATGCATAAACAAAAATGCCATGTAACCCTTCCCGAATTTTTTCTCAAAATAACCCCAACAACACCTAACAATTACAATTAAAATAATTCAACAAACAAACAATACTAACAATAAATTCTCCCGAATTACACCCGAAAACCCAAACTAATGACACGTGCGTCGACGATCCACACCACCATCCGACCAAGGCTCCTGCACGGTTTCCTGTGACATACCTATAATTGGAAAAATAATCCCCGAAGGGTCAGCGTCTAATCTACCAAGTTAGAAAGAATACGGAAATTGTAGACGTTTTGAAATCAGTTATCTATAGTCAACATACAATTCCACAACCGCAATCATAGCTCTAAAGGCCAATACCTAAATTAGTTATATCAGTCACACAAGTCACATACGCATTTACAATCACAATCACACAACAATGCAATTCTTCCTTTGTCCACAATCCGTCTTCCAAGGCGCTCATCACCGCGCCGAGTGCAGAGGCAGGCCCTCCCACTCCACTTCGCAATCTCCCTTCTAACCCCTGGCTAAGCCTCCACTGGAGCGCTTGCCAAAAACACACAAATAATAATTTTCGTTTTGAAGGGGTACGATTTTCCCAGTCACACGGGTCAAAGTAGCCAACTCTTCCTCAACACCATCTACAATGGGCCGTGTCGGAAACGGTACCAACACAGAGAAAACGTTCCAAAATAATTTCCAATAAAAACATATTTAAAATCATTAACGCACACAACACACAAGGAGTTCAAAACAATTTAAAGAGGTATTCGGGACTAATTCCCAAAACCCATCCTACAATATCGATTCGCAATCTAACAAGGGAGAAAAGAACCGAGCAAGTCGAAAAACGACTTACCTCCATTGCAGAAACTCCAAAGCTACAAGAAGCTAGAAAACTGGCTAATGGTGAATCCTAATAAGAAAACGAAGATAAACCAATATTAACCGATTGTAAACCCGGTTCGGCCCACCCAATATATGTGTATATAAATATATATATATATATATATCAAATTAAGATGGAACTTGACATCCTAAGAACTAAACACCCACCACCAAATATTTAAACGTCCAGCAACCAAACTCTTTATTCTTACTACAATTCATAAATCCGATTAACACTACTCTAATTAACCCCACCCACTAATTAACTTCTACCAACCACAATAACCAATTCACATGATTGAATTAAATTCACCACCACCACTCCCCCATCGAAACATGATAAAACCATTTTCTAAGACAACGAGCAAACTGATGGATTCCCTTAATTAATGTAATCTAACCCAGCATCTTTGAAATCAAACCGATCGATCAGATCAAGTAGGTTGATTACACGAACCATCATAAACCAAATTAAACTAAAATGCTGAACCATTCTACTAATTAGCCTATTTAACTAACTACCAAATCATGTTACTAACCATCTTACCCATTGATGAACAAACAAAACAAAATAAGACCCGATCGATCACCGCCCACCACACTCAGATTAGGGAGAAGCCTCTGATCACCCACACAAAACTAAACCCCATCCCGACTCTAAGCCGAATTATGATCATGATCGAAACCAACAAGAGAGGGGAGAAAGGTTGGCTAACCGGAGTTGAACGACGACGAGGCTGAACGGGGACATCGCCGGCTGCACAACGACGACGTTGGAAAACAAAAACAGAGGAAGCGGAAAGGACGACAACAGTGAGGGACACCGGAGAATGCACAGAGGTTCTCGCACACTTGCAGCGGCGTTGCGGATCAGCTACTAGTTCATGATGTTGGGCGGCGATATTGCAACAGGGCATGCTCAACGCCGAAGAGTTTTTACCGGAAACAAAGGTCAGCCAGAAACGACGACCCGCTCTCGAGACTGCCGGCGTCGGAAAGCGAACGAAGGTGAAGGGAAGTTAATACCTTGGGAGGTTATATAAAGGAGGAGGATTGAAGGAGGAGTAATGCCCTGGTCTTGGCGGCGCAATGTCAACAAGAAGAAAAAGATAGAAAGAAAAAGGAGAAAAAGATAGGAAAGTTGGATATTGGGCTTTCCTAGCCCCGTCCTTTAATTTTTGAAAAGGTATATGGGCCTCTAAGCCCCTTGCTAAAAACAAATGTGGGTTTAAGAGTCTTGCCACATAAGGAGATATACTACGTAGGATAGCTTGCAACAAAGTTGGAGCGGGATTTACTATTGAATTCTAAGAAAATCCGATCGTTACATCAAACGACTAGAATGAACTTTAAATTTAATTTAAACTATGTATCAATGTATACAGAAAATATATCAATGTACGAAAATTTTGTGATTTGTTATAACGTACCAAAAAGTTGTGGTATGAATATGGATAATGAGTGATATTTTTTAGATGTATGATTTAAGTGACATATTTTGTGAAACTTAAAAAAATTATGATCAAATTGTATTTAATTGTATGGAATATATTTAATAAATTTTTTATTATTATATTTATTAGCATTCTCGTAGAAATGAACTGATGGGTCCGATATAAATTACCTTATCTATTTAAAAATGTCATGTTTGAGACTTTGTTTGTGGATTAAAATAAACTCAAGGGATTGGAGTTCGGTCTATGATAGCATCTATTTATAACATTGTATTAGAATGGACTTATACCCTAATAATAGGTCATGACTATGTGTTGGTGATTTGTACAAAGTCATCAATCCATGTTGTGTAAGTTATGAATGATAAGTGTGAAAATTAATAAGGGTATCACTCGAGCTTAGTGTGTGCAGGAGGAACGATCTAAGTAATCGACCCTAATTATTTCTAAGGGTTTAAGAGAACAGGAGATCATTGACTAGGCCAGTTCGTGCCACATATTGGTGTCGCTAACACTCGGTGTTGGCGAGTCATGGCATCGAGGACATTTCGCACCCTTGCTCAGCTTTAGCACATGGGACACGATGTTGGCGCATGCTAGGTATTTGGCTTCGTGAGTCTTGACCTAGATAGAGGACAAGGCGCGCCAATAAGCGCCCGATGTTGGCCATCGACGCTAGAGTGCCATGGCATAAGCGAACTCGGCGCCAATAAGGGCCTGACGCAAACCTTGAGCTTTTGATTAGTATATAAATACTATAGTTTTTTTGGTAGGATCATAAAAAAATTTATAAAATCGTTTGTAGGATCATTAAAGTCGTATATAAAATCAAGATTAGGGGTTTAATATAAATCATATAAGACTCTACTCCAAAAAAATCCTACCAATTTTGGATCGTAGGATCATTTCGAAACATATGACGGATTAGATTTTGATAACTTTATTCTAAATCATATAAGGTTGATATGAATTCTAGTCATTTTGGATGTGTGGTAGCTTAACTAAGCTTCACGAGAATGTTTTGCACATTTTGAGTTTTTGGAGTGACGGAGCTCCGTCGTGCTAGCTCTGGCATGTGGGTTAGTGGTCGCTAATTCTAAAATATGTTGGTGATTTGTATAAAGTCATCAAATCCCATTGAGAGCATGTTGAGATTAACAAGTTATAAGGATAATGTCGATGGAGGAATTGACATTTATGACTTACCATGATATGATAAAGGGAGTTTGTCATGTATAGAATGATCCAATGAAATGGCACACCAACGCCAAGGGAACCTCGTGTTCCAAGACATTAGGCAAGGGCGCGCCGAGGAGGCGTCATCACTTGTTAGTGGCACGACGCATCGGCACGGTGCTAGAGCATGGCGCGCTAGGAGCTAGATCTTGAGGTTCGAGACTCGGCAGCGTGCGGCGCACCTTGTGCTCGGTTTTGAGGTTCATGTGACAGTTGTTGGGGCGCGCCTTGGCACTAAGATGGCACGACCAAGGATACGCGAGGCTAGCGACGCACCTAGGTGACATACGAGGAGCTTGCGGAGCGCCTAGGGCTAAGGCACGAGGTGTCGAGTGACTTCGATTGAGCTAAGGTATGTTTTCGAGCTTGCTACTTGAGTCTTATAGCTTTGTGCATATTCTAATGAAGTTAGGAAGCTTAACTTAAGCTTGGTGAATGCTCTAAGCAAGAACCAAAGCTTGAGTTTAGCTTGGCACATAGCTATGCATGCTAGAAAGGAGTTATGAAGCTCCATACTAGCTTAGAGTTAGCTTTAGAAGCTTGAACAAGCTCTAGACTCAAAGTATAAGCTTTGTAAGAAGCTCATGTATCAAGGGTTTAGCTCATGGAATCTCAAACTAGCTCAAGTTAGCTCAAGAAGCTTGAAAGTCAGCTCAACGAGCTCAAACGCAGCTCAAGACATCTCAACTAGTTGGATGCTAGCTCAACTAGCTAAGGGCCAACTACAATAGGTAAGTGACCTAGCTAGGTGGGGGCCTTGGTGGGCCGGCCCATGGGGCGCGCGTGTGGGCTGGATGGCCCGCATGCATGTGCGCATGGCATGGGCCTCATGCCTTGCTTTTGGGTCGTGGCTTAGGGCCTTTTTGGATTGGATTTCTTAGTGGATTTTTGGGCTTTCTCTTGGGCCATTCTAGGATAGAATTAGACGCCTTTTGGAGTCCAAGGGGGGCTGCATTAAGACGCCCATGATGACAAGGAAAGAGAAGGAGGAAGTTGCGACTACTTTCCCGACCCCTAAAATCACTCTCGTCCTCCCATTTCTTCAACCGAATTGTAACCGCCACTATGGGCAGTTTTTGGACAAATTCTCATGCCTATTTAAAGGGGAGAATGTCGTGCTTTTGAAGGCATGAAACACACAAGAAAATCAGTCCACAAGTCCACACAAATTCGGCAAGATAAGAGAGGGAAATACAACTATTGTAGTCGGTTTTGACTAGGGTTTGTTTGTGTGAGTTTTCTCAAAGTAAATCAAACACAAGAGTGTTATCATGGATCAATCTTCTCAAGTGCAAGTGGAGAAGAAACCTCAAGTGGAGATGCATGAAGAGTTCATCCAAGTGAAGGAGGAACCACGCTCGTCATGGGAAGAAGACTTCGTTCGAGTGAAGAATGAAGCGGAATCATGGGACTCAAATAAAGTACGTTTGTTCTTAATAGATGTGTTTTGCCAACACGTCTAATGTTTTCATATGGTACGTTTTATCCCACAATGGTATTGCACGAACCCTTGGCATGGAATAGGGGCAATATACGTTGAAGGAAAGATCGATATAATCGTTCGACTCGTAGCCTTTATCCAAGTAACTTAATAAGAAGTTTAAGTGGGTTGATGGTGATTGCCTTAGGTCCTACACCCAACTAGACTACCCTTGAATGGGTCTACTCACGAGGTTACCTGTATGGTCTACTCAAACCGCCTTGTATGTACAAGGGTCGACTTTCACTTCAACATAACAATGCAACATATGTCTTTACGTTTGCTTTACATATTCTAAATGTAACACCCCCTTCCTACCCTGGAGGTATTACCGCCAGTAATCCCCGATTAAGACTAAACCGAAGCTACCCAAGGCTTTAAACTAACTGAACAAACTAAAAGAAACATTACAGCGGAATAAATATAATTGGTCTTATACAAACCTTGACTTAAAAGAATAAATAAATAGAACAATCTTCTATTTAACAAAAATCTTCAACAAGTCTTCCTTGAGTTCTTATTTTTGAAACTCAATTTCGCTTTGAAGTAGTTCAATCATGATCTTCACTCAAGTATAGCCATTGGAAACTTTTCTTCAACTTCTGGAGCTTCAAACATCTGAATCAGCCTCTTGAATCAACTTCCAAGAAGAACCTGATGTGCCGTAACCCAACGGTGGACACCAGCCAACCAAATAAAAGAAAAGAAAAAGGACGGGTTAGTCTAATGATAGACTAGCAAGAGGAGAATCAAACTTGGTTCTTATGATTGTAACTAAAACATATTGGCATCCAAAATCCGAATAGACTCGGATTATGATCCAACAGTTAGCAGTCTTATAGAGAATAAGAAGGAGAAGCATAAACAATTGTTGGGAACTCATATTCATCACATAACATTTTGAAAAGCCTCCATCGACTATTCAGATTCACTTAATCAAAGTTTGATTAAGAATCATTCATATCCGGGAGCAAGAATGGCTTTCCGACTGGACGAACCATTCAGGTATATTAATGTGCCTAACGCACTTATCTTATATTACTTTCAACACTTTTCACAACCAAGTTGGTGGCTTTTAATCGGCTCGAACTACTGCCGAAATACTCTGGTATTGTAGATATCATCGGATTATTTCACCCATGATCATCTACCCTGTACCGAGATCACAGGACTTAAGCTATCCTTGACCCCTCATTTTCATATGGTGAGGTAGAGAACAGAGAGGCCTATTACCCTGTCGTCTACACTGCTCCGCCAATTGCACTTAGCTAGAGTGCCCATCACCCCTCTCACACGAAGAGCAGGGGAAGAGTCATGACCCACCATTAGGATTAGGCCCCTCCTAATGTAATATTCTTTTAAAGAGAGGATATGGAACCACGTTCCCCTCCCTGAAACTACCTTAATCAACAACAATGTCTCAGCGTGAGACAACAAACAAGGCCACACATAACGGACCTAAATCCAGTTCTACCGCAAAAAAAGTTTAAACAACATGGTCATTATTTCTAACAAATATAACAACCTATCATATTTTATTAATCATACAAGTTGTTCCCAACGCAAATATTTAATGGGATCCAATTCCTCATTTAATAACAATAACGCAAGAGAGAATCGTCCACTTGCCTTAGAAGGCGTGCTCGACGTCCTTAGCAATTCCAACAGTAATCTGTATCATCCTTCTGACAAATATAACAAAAGGATTTTCAACAACGATCTCACAGAAACACCTCTTAGTTGTATTCTCAACTCCTACAACTTCCTAATCGATAAACGATTTAATTTCCGAATATCGATATATAGTGAATCCTTAGTTATCATGCTTCAAGGAGCCATTTTGGCGGAATTATAACTAATTATCCGCTTCCCTTTTGAAACAATTTTCTAAATAAAAATTGTTCATCAGTAACAGTACTACAAGATTACCAAATTTCAGCTCAAACGGATTAACGACGAATCCCAAGTAATTATCCGAAGTCCTTTACTTGACAACCGATGTCTAAACTTGTATTCGCTATAAGTAACGATCCAGACGTCCGTTTCTCGAGCGGTTTGAACCTGTGGAACCGTATTAAAGTCAAGATTATAAAAACCATAAATTTACTTAGCAAAGCGGAACCGAAAGGCCCTTACGGTGGCTCCGCAATCAAACCGCTAATTAATTTCGATCGTATATACCTTCACTCGAACTCATGGCTCGTGTGGCTCGATCATGGCTCGATCCCCGAGAACGAGGGTGGCTGGGCATTGCCCGACAGCAGGCCTTGCGGTGGGTGGTGGTCGGAGGGCCTGTCGATCGCCAGCGGCGTCACTTTGGGCGAGGTAAAGAAGACCGGCGGGATAAGTTCTCTTCTCCCGAGCTTGTCGTTCCGCTTGATTCGTTCCTCTGGTTCGGCTCCTTTCTCCAGCAGCACGAGCCCAGAGAAGATGGAGGAGGAGCTAAGGTGGTGAGCTGGGCAGAGGAGGCGGAAGACGGGGCTGAGAAGGCTGCCGGCGGTGAGAAATTCAGCCAACCGAGTCCGTCGTTGTCATGTCCTGATTTATTCTCGGTTCTGGTTCATTCTTTGGCGCTGGTTTTCAGCAGCAGCCATGCTCAAGAGTTCATGGGGAGGATTGGAGGAAGAAGATGAAGTAGCAGAGGTGGTGGGAGGAGAGGATGGCTGCCGGCGGCAAGAATTCTTTCTCTCGAGGCGTTCCGTCCTTATCTCGCACTCTTTTCCTCCTCTGTTTTCAATTGCAAAGTTCAAGAGTTGAACTTTATCCAGATTCTCAATTGTGCCTTCCATATTAAGCAAGAGAAAGGATATGTTTAATAACTAAACCCGTATCGGAACGGGACTCGCGTTTAAGCGGTAAAATTATGTACCTCGGGTGGAAAACTCACTAAACGAAAAACGTCTCGAAAATTATGTAGACCAATAAAACCAATTTTCCATGATTTTATCTTGCTACCTTCAATTTTTTTAAGGCTTTGTTTTGTATTTTACATTCCTTTCGGTACATAATTAAAAAGACGGCTTATCCAACAAATATTCTTTTTCCACTGAAAAATCCTAAAATTCACACCGATCCTTAAAATCATTTCTTTGTGATTTTAGGATATCACCAACAATTTTCTAGGATTTAATCTCCAATAAAAATATTGGATTAGGCGTTAAAACGATATCCGAGAAAATTCAAAAATATCCTTAAAAACCGCAGTTATTACATTAGTACCCCCTTAAAAATGGTTTTGTCCTCGAAACCAAGGAACTCGAATCACAAAGAAGGATAGCACAAACACATATGCACAACCACTACAAACCTATATAGAAGTTTGTAGTACCCCCTTAAAAATGCATATTGTTACTTCTGCACCAAGCACAATCAACCATTGCTTAGTTACCAAACTCCTTCTTTACAACGTTCATTGACTTTGGAAAATGACTCAGCATTTCCTGTCTAATTTCTCAAGTCTTTTCTTTACCTCCATTTATAGGCCAAAGTAGCCTAATCAAAGGTATTTTTTTTCCTATTCACGAAAGATCCAACATAGCGAGCATTTACATTGTCTCGCTTTCCCCAGCGGAATATGCCTTTCAAGGCGGATACCAGAACAAAAACGTTGTTCTTTACAATGAACTTAACATGTTCTCGCTTTAGCACAACACACAACTGTTGTCGCTTTTGAGCAGTTAACACCCTTGAACATGTTAGTACGATATCAGCTATTGTTTTCTTGGCCAAGTCTGGCCTATGAAGAACCTTGTCAGCATTGTCATTCCAACAAATTGACAACCAACACTTCTGGCCTTACAAGCCTCAAAAAGAATCATTTTCTTTACTGTGCAATCAAAATTCTTGTATGTGAACTCACTCGAACTCAAACTACCATTCCAACTCATGTGGAATTCAAAATACATGTCCTCGGGAGTTTGAATTTGTTTTCTTACATTGTTCATCACTTTGATGAAGGAAGCTTGCACTAAAATTCAATTCAACCCACAAAGCTTGATGTCACTCCTTTCAAATCTTTGACATGAACCATCCATCTCAATCAGAGATAATAATCTTCGGAGTTTTATGAAGATGAAATACTTCATTCATGAACACCTCAGCTAACTTCTATACTCTTCAAGTCATCTTAAATGCATTAGAAAGAACACTCTAAATGAGTTTCTTAACAACCTTCCTATTGCATTTTTCTTTCATTAAGTCTTGAACGACTACTGGCAAGAATCCATTGTAACATCTTCCCACTTCCATTCTGAAACAGGAAGAGACTGTAACATTTCATCTGGTCTTCTATGCTCAATCAGGAATTTCGAACAAACCAAACATATCAAAACAAACTCGGTGATATTTTGCTTCATTTCAGTCCATCAAAAGCTTTATCTTAAATCCTTATACATTTACTTGTTCCAGGATGAACCAATTAAGGAAATAAATATGCTTCCTTTGAAATAAGCTTTCAAAGCTAATCAACAATAGACACCTACATGAATAATTTCAAAACCCAAGCAATCCATAAATCTTGAATCGCAAATTCTGGTGTCTTACTATCTTGATCTTCCCTCATAATCTTAACCAATATTACTTTCCCATACTACTTTTCCTTGATCTGGTCAACAAATTTTGAATAACATTTGAGGGGATTCACACAACCTTGTTGTCATCCAACTAAACTTTTAGTCCTTCTCAAATTAGTTTCTTTACAAGGATTACTTAAAATCCTTACTCAATTTTCTTTTTGAGATAAAATCCCTGTATTACCTTAACAAAGAATATGAGATTTATCCAACACATGACAAGAGAATAACCTATCTTGTCAATCCTTACATCCTTTTCTCAACCAAAACTCAGCTTGGGCATACTGACATTCAAAAGTAGTTATCTCTCTCAACTACTTCAAACTAAACTCTTATGCATTATTATACCAACATATTGGACAATAATACCTTTAGTCCAATAATTTCCAACAAAATTGTCTCCATTGACAATTTTCAGTCTTTTTCATCAAAGAACTCTTTAGACTTCACTTAACATTTTGACTTGTTGAGTAACTTAACTCTTAGGATTAAAAAACATATCCTCACGTGTCCACTCTATATATCCAACAACTTATCAGGCTTGAGATTGAACATCAATACTAATTTACGTATCCAAACTCCAGACCCATTGGAGTTCTGCTTAAAGTCCTCACTTGACCATCATATCTCAAAGAGATTTAAGTTTTCAAGACAACCTGAAAACAAATACAACTAATGGAGAAATTACTAGTACATCCTTTATTCCAAAGAAATGATTACTACAATGTCATTCCTTAGAAAGGGTTCCATCTCAAGAGTTCATATCAACTTACTTTCAAGGACAATTTTGCTAAAAAGGCAATGGCCTTCTTAGGTCATGACGTCAAACAAGATGAATTACTAGCAAACTGCTTAGAGAATTCCAATAATTATTGACTGAAAACAATCCCAAACTTTTAGAGAAGTACGGAGTTACTCCATGCTCTTCAGAGACCAACACAGATTTGTAAAGAATCTTACCAAATTTCTTTACTTATAATCGAATTGTTTCGAGAAGTTTGACCATACTCCTTAAATGGTATAAGATACCAAGGAAATATTAACTCAAATGAGTCGATACTAAATATAGCAATTGCTATAATGCAAAAGAAAGCTTGCATCTTTTCATCTCAACCAACTATACTGGCAAAACTCATATAATTGCAAAACTTATATGATTGCCAAATTATACTAGAAACTATTCTTTAAAACCCAAGGAATTATGTGATCTTATTCCACCATGTGATTAGGATGGGGAGATAAAATCAACACAACCCTTTACTGCATTCTCATAGGAATAAGACATGTAATCTTGCCTTACCATGTGATCAAGATGGAAGACAAATCACATTCTTACTCACCACCATGAAAACCGTAGAAAAATTTATTCATGAATCCTTTATAACAAACTATCATTACTTTTAGAAATTCATACTTGAATTCTATAAAGTCCAAAGAATTTTCTCAAAAGAGAAAATCGTGAAACGATCTCGAATATCTTTAAATCATAACAGCTTGACAGGAACTCGATATAGGTTACTAACATACTTGCTTTCTCTTTTGAAGAATTGGGCGCGTCAAGCTAATGCATCAAATAAAATTGTTGACATTATCTTCATGATGCTACTGACGCTTTGCCCTAGTTCTGTGCTGACATTTGCACACTAGCTGGCCTTACCAACTTGACCAAAGTTTCAAATCAAAACGGAGCCTCAAAGGACCTAAGATACTCCCATTTGCTTTTGAGCCCCACATTTCACTTCGAATGTGACACTTCATTCCCTCCTCAAGGTAGAACTTGATGACATACCTTGACTTTTCTTAATTAAACATACTGCTAGACTTTTCTATACTCCATAGCATTAAGTAATCTCCGCCTGATTTAACTCAGTGTTTTTAACCCAACTTAACTTCGCAAGTTTAATAAAAGAAGTTGATTGCTTGTATCAATCTACTTGCAATCCTTAGGGAAAATATGATTCCAACATCTTCTTACTCATAACAAATTCTTCCAAGATCGATCTCAACTTGTATGTCTCCTTGACATCCCACTTTAAAGTTACGCAAATATGATCCATTGCCAAAAATTTAATACTTGAGTTCACCCATTCACAAGACAACGAGCCTTCTGCAAGTGAATCTTCATATAAATTCTGATATCCAAAAGTAAACTATCAAACTCTTCTGATGAGTTTAAGGCCTTTCAATCCTTTTACAACTTAATCCTCTCAATATAAAAAGTGAACTTTCAAACTTTGCATCTAGTTCAAAACATCCAATCCTTATATTTCTCTACATATAAGGAAATTCCTTTAATTTCCAATCTCTTTTAGCAGACGAATGCAAATGACCAAACAAGGTATTCTTAAACCTTTCTCAATTCAACGTTGGTGAACAAACTAAACTTCTCTATCATTCCCTTGTCTTCTTACTTAACTATAAGGAGATGACATGTACTTTTTCATTAACTTAAGTTCAAACCACACTGCAAAAGAAGAACTTGTCCTTAGGAGACTTGCCGACAACTTAATAGTTTCACCAGTACCATCTTAGGTATTGGATTTGACTGTTATAAAATTTTCAAAACCCAAACACAAATGGAATTATCCTTTCAGCGATAGAGTCTAAGCTTTATTGACCACAGTATTGAATGATTGATATTTTTCTCCCAACTGTTTAAAATATCAAAGACAAATATGCTAAGATCATTCCTTGATTGATCTTCTCAAAACTGAACGTTATCATTTTTATCCTTGAAGAAACATAAGCCAATACCACTAGCAATTCTGAACATCTCAATGTTGATTCCATTTCTAGTCCATTATAGACCTCAAGTCTCTTCTCATTATCCCGAGTTGGGTATCATACAATGAAACTCCAATAAAGTTGTCTCAAAGGTTAGTCATCTGGATATCAACAGCTCATGTAATCAGTTAACACTTGTGCTAAGTAGTTAATTGAACATAAACACATTAATGATGAACTTTTACCCGTTCAATCCATTCTGACCAATCAACCTTATTCACAATAACCTTGATGGTTAACTACTTGTTCACGACATAAACTGAACCAACATTCTTCCTTTCTTTCTTACTATAATCAAAAAGAGATTCCCATACCGTTTAGGATTCTCAATCCTCTTAACTCAAAGGATAACAACATATATGAAGATCCAAGTTCGAATACTCTCAGATTCAAAATTGAACTGCATCTTCCAATAGTTTAACAATTCAGTTGATCCAACACTTGAGCACCTCAAAGCTCTTTAACTTCCCACTGGGCAAAGAAAAATACAGAATATCCATGATTCTATACCATAGAGTCACAAAAACAGTTGTTGAAGAAAGTTTCCAAAGACAATCCTTTTCTTTTCAGGATTCTTTTACATCCCTTCATGATCCACACTGATCTTTTAAGAATCACTCAAGACTCATAAGATTTTCCAAATCTCAACATTGAGAAGTAGAGGTTCCAACTCCAAACTTCTCTTGATACTCGAATTTCAAAGTTCAGAAATTCCTATAAGAATATACTCTTGAAACTCTTACACTTATGACTTCAATGTCAAACAAACTCACTTTGAAAATTCCTTTTTAAAGACAACCCTTGAACTTTCACATATCAAGAAAAGAAATTAACAATTTCTTTCACATAACTTTGAATCATGAACTTTCTAACAAAAATTCTTAACTTGATATCTTCCATCATACGAGCTTAACTTGAATCATGAACTTTATGAAATACAATACTTAACTTCAAAATCTCACAAGAAGTTTCCTAATATGGAAGAAACAACGAGGGTACATGATGCGACCCCCGTCATGGATGCTAGCCAAGAGGACGACGCATTCACTCTTCGCTCGGATGGCCCCATCACTCGTGCCAGAACCCGAGCAATCCAAGATGCAACGAGGTCTCTTGTGGCGCGCCTCTCCGCAGGCCACGGCGCGCCATACACCGCGACCTCGCTTTTTACCATCACCACCATCGGCGCCGAGGAACCTCGCTTCGAGCTCTCGGATCAACCTCGCCAAGGCATGCCCTCCTCGAGCATCGGATCGCAAGACGAGGTCGCCTCCAGCCTTCGCCAAGACCTCTGAGCCAAACTTGAGGTTCTCGCATCGGACCTCGGGATCGAGTCTCAACTTGAGGTTCTCGGAAGCATCGGCGAACCTCAAGTCCTCAAGACCTCGCTAGCGCCGTCACCAGCGTCCCGCGTCGTGCCAGCGACCTCGCCAGCGCCCCGACGCGCACCATGACTTCGCCAGCGCCGAGTCCCAGCCTTGCCAGCGTCGCGACAGCCCTTGCCGTGACACTCCCGGCACGGTCACGGACGACCTATCCATTTTTAGTACTTTTATGCATTCTTTCTATTATGGAACATTTCTATTGTTGGTTTTACACATTTAGAAAGACTTTTATGGGCCTTGATCCGATCATTTTTGGACCGCGCCATTGGGCCTAAGTTTGCAAGCTTGCCCTAGGCGCATCGCCGATAGATTAGGATTTCTTTACATTTGCTTCAGCCGACTCTCTATATAAGGGAGAATAGGCTTATGTTTTCAATGAGTGCACATTTAGGGTTTAATTCAAGTTGAGGTTTCTCCTTAATTCTATCCTAGTGCTTGCGCCGCCTCTCTATTCTCAAACAAACACAATTGCTCTCGAATTCTCCCTCTTGTTCGTACCAATTCACAATCAAATCAGCCTTCCGCTACGCCAATTGGAGACCTAATACTCAAGTCAACGAACGATCCGGAGCATCCCAAGCGAGGGATGCATCAACTGGCATCAGAGCCAAGGTTTGAGTAAGTCTCGTTCAACCCTTCTAGTTCATTCTCACATGTCTTTCCGCCAATTCAAACCCTAGATTCATCCTCCACTTCGCATATCCGTCACCTAGGGTCCCAAATTTTTTTTCTTTGCTTCGTAATTCATTAAAAAAAATCAACCGTACCCTAACTCATTCGATCTATTGATTTTGGTGAAGTTGTTGCTTTGTCTTGCTAGTTGCATGAACATAGGACTTGTTTTGCCAATTTCTCTTGTGCTTCGTGTGATTATTTGCGTGTTGATTATCTCATTGCTTGAATCGGTGAGGAGAAAACCTAGTCCGACTTGCTTGTTATAAAAAAAAAATTCGACTATAAAGCCAAAATAAGGTAACTAGTCGATTGGATTGATTAAAAAAAAATCTCGTGAAGCTCACAAGCCAAAATAAGGCAAGATCCTTCACTTTTGTTTGCAAATTTCGCACCTTTCATTCGTATCATTAGTTGCCTTTGAGTTTTTGGTTTCGAACTTGCCTTGTCTTGCTTAGCTTGCATTGTAATTTTCGGATCCACTTCTTTGATCGAGTTTGAGTGACATTTAGCCTTGCCAATCCTTCAACGTGTGGTTTGAACACAAGGGTCGGCTTGACTTAAGCGAACTGTAACTCTTGTTTAGTTGCTTGTGAACTTCTTACTTGCTTTGATGACTGGTGTTACCATAGGTACTATGTCGGAGTCGGGAGACGGTGGAAACAACAACCCCACCGAGGGCCAAAACCCTACCCAAAATCGAGAGGCGTGGAACCCCGAAGTCGTGGCGCGCATAGAAGAGCTCGAACGCCTCTTGGCGGCGAGCCAAACTCAATCGAAGCACACCGTGCCACAGCCGCATGGCTTAGCTTCGGAGATCTATGGCGTGCCAGGCGTGTCCGCGGAGGACGTTGCTCGTGCCAATGCGAAGGGGAAGAAACACGCACAACCGTCATCACAATTCGGCACCATGCAACGCATGGAGTCGATCAAAGAAAGTCGCCAATTTGATCGGCACGATGGTGGTCCCCGGACCGCAGATCGCTATCAAGTGGAGCGAGATTATAGGGACACACAAGTTTACGACGTATATTCCGATGAGGAGTACAACTCCGAGGAGTATAGACGTTGACATACGAGTGGGGATCCAAAAAGAAAGAAAAAGAACAAGTCACCGGCGTATGTGTACGAAACCCCAAAGCGGAAGCACGGGGCCAAGTATTACGACACCGACGCCTATAGAGTTGAGGACGACCTCGGGCATCAAAGTGCTCGTAGTCCGTTCTCGGAGTTTGAAAATGAGTACGATGAGTTCTCGGATTATTCTAATGAATCTTCGTTTGAGCATCCAAATGTGCAGGATCCGGAAGAACATGACAACCGGCCTTCGGATTGGATCGCACCGCCGCGCCTTGCCAAGCATCGCACCGAGTACGATCGAGTCTATGGCTCGGGTCGCAAGCACGGCGCGCATGGACCGCGCGACAGGGATCGCGACGATCGGCGTCCTCGGAGGCCTTACGGCGGAGATGATCCGGACGATGGAGATGATGGTCCGCATCGAGGACAGCCTCGGCATTGGCGCGACAGGCGCGCCTACTCGCCTCGGCGTGACAGCCCTCGGCGCGATCGAGATCGCCGCGATGCTCGGGATCCACGACAACAACATCGAGATGTCAAGGTAAAATTCGAAACCTTTTCCGGTTCTTATGATCCTGATGTGTTTTTGGAGTGGTTACAGGGCACGAAGCACACGCTCCGTCATTTAGGTTACGAGGACGACGAGAAGGTGGAAGTAGTAACGCTCCACTTCGTTGGTGCCGCAAGGACTTGGTGGAACCGATTCGAGTCCGACAGGATTCCAAAAGGAAAGCCCCTAATCCGTGAGTGGCATCAACTCGTCTATATCTTGAAGAAGAGGTACATTCCAGCCGATTACATGGACAAGATGCACATCGAGATTATGCGCATCAAACAATGCACAATGACGTCGGAGGAATATTTTTCCAAACTCGAAGACATGTTCTTCAAGGCAGGGATGAGCGTCTCACCATCCGTAATGAAGACAAGGTTCCTTTCGGGTTTAAGGCAGTCGATTCAAGATAGGTTGGAAATCCTTCCAATAAAAGACATCAACAATTTGGTGCACACCGCCATGCAAATCCACAAACAAGAGATGCGCACCAAATCGGGATGGTCCAATTCAAGGTATGTGTCTAACTCTAGTCAATCCGGTTTATCTACTAATCGGTTTGCTCCTTCTTTGCCTAGCCCTTCGATAGGTTCCAAAGCGAAGGCCGAGGCCTCGCATGCCAAGGCCCCAGCCGCGCCGCGCACCGCCGAGCCAAACGCCGATCGAGCCCGTGACATGGCGTGCTACAAGTGCGGGGGACGTGGCCATATGCAATGGAACTGTCCCAACAACAAGAAGGTTTTATTCACCACTCAAGGCGAGCCATATGACAGTGAGGACGATGAAGAAGTTGAGCCGCATGAGATCGACGCCGTCGAGCTCGAGTGCGATCCATCGGATGCCCTCGGCGTGGCCAAGCTCGGCCTAGTTACTCACGAAGCCCCACGCACGGACCAACGCGAGCAAATTTTTCACACCCGATGTTTGGTCCATAATATCTCGCTGAGTGTCAAAATAGATTCCGGGAGTTGTGCAAACTTCCTCTCCAAGAAAGTTGTCGATCACTTCAAGTTGTCGACCACGCCACACCCTCAACCATTCAAGCTTCAATGGATATCAAATGAAGGAGGGGATTGGGTCGACAAACAGGTAATCTTCAACTTTTCAATTGGTCAATACTCGGATTCTATTTTATGTGACGTAACGCCGATGGACGCCACGCACCTCTTGTTGGGGCGTCCATGGAAATACGATCGTCGCGTGCTTCACGACGGGTATTTGAACACTTACATGTTCAATTACCATGGGAAGCGCGTGACTCTCTTACCTATGTCGCCTAGTGAAGCTCTACAGGATGAAGCCGAAAGGCAAAGACAAAAGACTAGCGACAGCGGCACCGGCGCGCCAAACACGACGCCAACGGCGTCCGAGGGCAAAACGGCTAATTCCACTGGCGCTCCTGGTGTCAATCCATCCAAAACCAAGTCTCTTGATGTTCAAGAAGAAAAACATCGACAGAATCTGGAGGAGGGTCGACAGTTTGCGTCGAGAGGCATCGGTAACGCGCCGAACGCCGCCGATTTTGACAAAAAGGGCCTCAAGCAGATTTCTGACACTTCTCTTGGCGTTACAAGCTCAAAACCCCTTAAAATTAAATTTCCACCAGATCTGCACAAAAAACGCCCAGGAGATATCAATTTAAGCAAGGGACCGCCGAACATCCCCCCCAGCGTCGCGCACCACGCTGTCGCTACACGAAAACTCGGATTCCAGGAGCTACGGGACGAGTTTCACGGCGTTTCTAGGGGCAATCTTCCACAAATTCCCGGGGCTATCACCTCACCAAAAATCGCCCCAGAAGCTGATCGGACGAGCACCGACGCCGAGCCACCATTGCTAGGCACTTGCCAAGATCGTTTGCTATTAGCCAGGCGTCGGGACGTCGAGAAATCTATTCAGGGGAGTCTTTCTTGTTTCATACTTTTTCCCCTTCTTTCCATTAATAAATCCGAGATTTCTTCACTTCCCTCTTCTATTGTGTCTATTTTGAAGGAGTTTGAAGATATCATGTCGGATGAGCTTCCGAAGGGCTTGCCGCCGATCCGTGGGATTGAGAACAAGATCGACCTCGTGCCAGGCGCTTCCCTTCCCAATCGAGCTGCATATAGGACTTCACCTAGGGAAATCGAGGAGCTTCAACGCCAAGTTCAAGACTTGTTGGACAAGGGATTCGTCCGCGAGTCCTTGAGCCCTTGTGCGGTGCCGGTGATCCTCGTGCCGAAGAAGGATGGTTCGTGGCGTATGTGCGTCGACTGCCGAGCCATAAATCAGATCACGGTGAAGTACAGACATCCCATTCCACGGCTTGATGACATGTTAGATGAGCTCCATGGCGCCGCCTTGTTCTCAAAGATCGATCTCCGGAGTGGCTACCACCAAATCCGGATGCATGAAGGCGACGAGTGGAAGACCGCATTCAAAACCAAACATGGTTTGTACGAATGGCTTGTCATGCCTTTTGGCTTGACAAACGCCCCTAGTACTTTTATGCGGCTTATGAACTATGTTTTTCGTAAATTTATAGGACGTTTTGTTGTCGTCTACTTTGACGATATTTTGGTATTTTCTAAGGACTTAGATTCTCACGCGAGGTACCTTAGGTTGGTGTTAGAATACCTTCGCGAGCACTCTTTGTTTGTAAATTTGGACAAATGTTCGTTTTGCACGGACACGACGAATTTTCTTGGGTTCGTCGTGTCCAAGGATGGGCTCAAAGTGGATGACGACAAGATCCGCGCCATCCGAGAGTGGCCCACCCCTACGACCCCGACGATGGTTCGATCCTTCTTAGGGCTCGCAGGGTTCTATCGGCGATTCGTCAAGGACTTTAGTTCCATCGCCGGGCCACTCCATAATTTGACCAAGAAGGCAACCACAATCAAGTGGATGCCGATTCATGAGGCCGCTTTTCAGGCCTTAAAAGATGCTTTGTGTAGCGCTCCGGTCTTGCAATTGCCAGACTTCACTAAGCGCTTTGAGATCGAGTGCGACGCCTCCGACTATGGCGTAGGCGGCGTACTCCTTCAAGAGAGACGCCCTATTGCATACTTTAGTGAAAAATTAACGAGGGCAACTCTCAATTACCCGACGTATGACAAGGAGTTGTACGCACTTATTCGGGTTCTTAAAACATGGCAGCACTATATTTGGCCTAGTGAGTTCGTTATTCATACGTACCATGCGGCCCTTGCATATCTTAGGAGTCAAACGACTCTAAACAGGCGCCATGCTCGGTGGGTGGAATTTATGGAAACATTTCCGTATATTATCGCTCACAAGAAAGGGAAGGAAAATGTCGTGGCAAACGCTCTGTCACGCAGGTATGTACTTTTAACTCAACTGCAGGCCAATTTGCTAGGGTTCTCCTTGATTAAGGAGTTATATTTGCATGATCCATATTTTAAACCGATCATGGAGAACCTTGAGCAAAGTCGAATCCATGAGACATTCTTTTTGGACAATGGATATCTCTACCGAGCCGGGAAGCTTTGCATTCCGGCCTCGTCTGTGAGGCATCTTTTGCTCAAAGAAGCTCATGATGGTCGGGGCCACTTTGGCATAGCCAAATCCCTAGCAGCACTTCGTGAACACTTCTTTTGGCCACACATGGCTTCGGACGTTCACAAGTATTGTCGGGGTTGTGTGCCGTGCCAAACTGCTAAGTCGAGGTTTCAACCTCATGGCCTTTACACTCCGTTGCCTATTCCGGGTACTCCGTGGGAAGATCTCTCTATGGATTTTATCACGCGTCTTCCGATGTCTAGGCGCGGTAAAGATTCGATTTTCGTGATTGTGGACCGCTTCTCCAAAATGGCTCACTTCGTGCCATGCAAAGGGAACAACAATGCGACTAAAATCGCAAACTTGTTCTTTGAGCATGGCGTGCGCATACATGGCGTGCCTCGCACTATTGTTAGTGATCGAGACACAAAATTCTGTAGCCATTTCTGGAGAACGCTTTGGGGAAAGCTGGGCACACAATTACTCTTTTCTAACTCTTATCATCCCCAAACCGATGGTCAGACTGAGGTGACCAATCGGACCTTGGGCACCCTTCTTCGGACGGTGCTCAAAAATAACCCACGTCGGTGGGAGGATCTAATACCATTTGTTGAATTTGCTTACAACAGGTCCAAACACTCGGCCACCAAGTTGACGCCGTTCGAGATTGTCTACGGTCTCAACCCTCACTCTCCGATGGATCTCACGCCTCGGCCTTTGAAGAACGGCGAACACATCGACGCCTCCAACCGTGCCGAAGCCATCCACAAGCTGCACGAGCGGACTAAAGTTCAATTGGAGCGCCGCGCTGCTCAATACGAGGCTCAGCACAACAAAGGTCGGAAACGCATGGTTTTCAACCTCGGGGACCTCGTGTGGCTCCATCTTCGGAAGGACAGGTTTTCGGATTCAAGGAAGACGAAGCTTCACCAGCGCGGAGACGGGCCTTTTCGGGTCCTTGAGCGAATCGGAGACAACGCATATAAGCTCAACCTCGAAGGCAAGCACTCGGTTCACTCAAGCTTCAACGTCGCTGAACTCTCCCCTTATGTTGCACCCGCTTATGAGGAAACAGGGACGTTTCCCGGCCAAGTGGGGGAGGGTGATGCGACCCCCGTCATGGATGCTAGCCAAGAGGACGACGCATTCACTCTTCGCTCGGATGGCCCCATCACTCGTTCCAGAACCCGAGCAATCCAAGATGCAACGAGGTCTCTTGTGGCGCGCCTCTCCGCAGGCCACGGCGCGCCATACACCGCGACCTCGCTTTTTACCATCACCACCATCGGCGCCGAGGAACCTCGCTTCGAGCTCTCGGATCGACCTCGCCAAGGCATGCCCTCCTCGAGCATCGGATCGCAAGACGAGGTCGCCTCCAGCCTTCGCCAAGACCTCGGAGCCAAACTTGAGGTTCTCGCATCGGACCTCGGGATCGAGTCTCAACTTGAGGTTCTCGAAAGCATCGGCGAACCTCAAGTCCTCAAGACCTCGCTAGCGCTGTCACCAGCGTCCCGCGTCGTGCCAGCGACCTCGCTAGCGCCCCGACGCGCACCGTGACTTCGCCAGCGCCGAGTCCCAGCCTTGCCAGCGTCGCGACAGCCCTTGCCGTGACACTCCCGGCACGGTCACGGACGACCTATCCATTTTTAGTACTTTTATGCATTCTTTCTATTATGGAACATTTCTATTGTTGGTTTTACACATTTAGAAAGACTTTTATGGGCCTTGCGCCGATCATTTTCGGACCGCGCCGTTGGGCCTAAGTTTGCAAGCTTGCCCTAGGCGCGCCGCCGATAGATTAGGGTTTCTTTACATTCGCTTCAGCCGACTCTCTATATAAGGGAGAATAGGCTTATGTTTTCAATGAGCGCACATTTAGGGTTTAATTCAAGTTGAGGTTTCTCCTTAATTCTATCCTAGTGCTTGCGCCGCCTCTCTATTCTCAAACAAACACAATTGCTCTCGAATTCTCCCTCTTGTTCGTACCAATTCACAATCAAATCAGCCTTCCGCTACGCCAATTGGAGACCTAATACTCAAGCCAACGAACGATCCGGAGCATCCCAAGCGAGGGACGCATCAGTACACCCCATTCAGATACTCAAGAGAGAATAGGAAATTATTGGGAACTTGGTTTAAAACCGGTTCAACTTCAGGAATCTTCACCTGATCTTACTATGAATCCTTCTCGGAATCCATTCCCATCTCCAGGGAATCAAATGTCCACTATTGGACCTTTCAATTCTCACATAAACAATTACAAACTTATTACCTCATGTTCTTCAATTCCCTTTCCTCTTTCTATCTCTTCACGAGTCTGGCTTCCAATCTTAACCCCTTTCCGTAAATGGTTCTAAGACAACACCAATATAGAATTCTCCATAATTCTATATGGAAGATGAAAGTCTTAATCAAGACTTGGAACTTTTAGCTCTGATACCACTTCTGTAACACCCCCTTCCTACCCTGGAGGTATTACCGCCAGTAACCCCGATTAAGACTAAACCGAAGCTACCCAAGGCTTTAAACTAACTGAACAAACTAAAAGAAACATTACAGCGGAATAAATATAATTGGTCTTATACAAACCTTGACTTAAAAGAATAAATAAATAGAACAATCTTCTATTTAACAAAAATCTTCAACAAGTCTTCCTTGAGTTCTTATTTCTGAAACTCAATTTCGCTTTGAAGTAGTTCAATCATGATCTTCACTCAAGTATAGCCATTGGAAACCTTTCTTCAACTTCTGGAGCTTCAAACATCTGAATCCGCCTCTTGAATCAACTTCCAAGAAGAACCTGATGTGCCGTAACCCAACGGTGGACATCAGCCAACCAAATAAAAGAAAAGAAAAAGGACGGGTTAGTCTAATGATAGACTAGCAAGCGGAGAATCAAACTTGGTTCTTATGATTGTAACTAAAACATATTGGCATCCAAAATCCGAATAGACTCGGATTATGATCCAACAGTTAGCAGTCTTATAGAGAATAAGAAGGAGACTCGCATAGTCAAAAGAGAGAACACCACCGCTTGTGGTTTCTTTTAAGAAGCATAAACAATTGTTGGGAACTCATATTCATCACATAACATTTTGAAAAGCCTCCATCGACTATTCAGATTCACTTAATCAAAGTTTGATTAAGAACAACAATGTCTCAGCGTGAGACAATAAACGAGGCCACACATAACGGACCTAAATCCAGTTCTACCGCAAAACTGAATAAACAACATGGTCATTATTTCTAACAAATATAACAACCTATCATATTTTATTAATCATACAAGTTGTTCCCAACGCAAATATTAAATGGGATCCAATTCCTCATTTAATAACAATAACGCAAGAGAGAATCGTCCACTTGCCTGAGAAGGCGTGCTCGACGTCCTTAGCAATTCCAACAGTAATCTGTATCATCCTTCTGACAAATATAACAAAAGGATTTTCAACAATGAGCTCACAGAAACACCTCTTAGTTGTATTCTCAACTCCTACAACTTCCTAATCGATAAACGATTTAATTTCCGAATATCGATATATAGTGAATCCTTAGTTATCATGCTTCAAGGAGCCATCTTGGCGGAATTATAACTAATTATCCGCTTCCCTTTTGGAACAATTTTCTAAATAAAAATTGTTCATCAGTAACAGTACTACAAGATTACCAAATTTCAGCTCAAACGGATTAACGACGAATCCCAAGTAATTATCCGAAGTCCTTTACCTGACAACCGATGTCTAAACTTGTATTCGCTATAAGTAACGATCCAGACGTCCGTTTCTCGAGCGGTTTGAACCTGTGGAACCGTATTAAAGTCAAGATTATAAAAACCATAAATTTACTTAGCAAAGAGGAACCGAAAGGCCCTTACGGTGGCTCCGCAATCAAACCGCTAATTAATTTCGATCGTATATACCTTCACTCGAACCCATGGCTCGTGTGGCTCGATCATGGCTCGATCCCCGAGCCCGAGGGTGGCTGGGCGTTGCCCGACAGCAGGCCTTGCGGTGGGTGGTGGTCGGAGGGCCTGGCGATCGCCGGCGGCGTCACTTTGGGCAAGGTAAAGAAGACCGGCGGGATAAGTTCTCTTCTCCCGAGCTTGTCGTTCCGCTTGATTCGTTCCTCTGGTTCGGCTCCTTTCTCCAGCAGCACGAGCCCAGAGAAGATGGAGGAGGAGCTAAGGTGGTGAGCTGGGCAGAGGAGGCGGAAGACGGGGCAGAGAAGGCTGCCGGCGGTGAGAAATTCAGCCAACCGAGTCCGTCGTTGTCATGTCCTGATTTATTCTCGGTTCTGGTTCATTCTTTGGCGCTGGTTTTCAGCAGCAGCCATGCTCAAGAGTTCATGGGGAGGATTGGAGGAAGAAGATGAAGTAGCAGAGGTGGTGGGAGGAGAGGATGGCTGCCGGCGGCAAGAATTCTTTCTCTCGAGGCGTTCCGTCCTTATCTCGCACTCTTTTCCTCCTCTGTTTTCAATTGCAAAGTTCAAGAGTTGAACTTTATCCAGATTCTCAATTGTTCCTTCCATATTAAGCAAGAGAAAGGATATGTTTAAAAACTAAACCCGTATCGGAACGGGACTCGCGTTTAAGCGGTAAAATTATGTACCTCGGGTGGAAAAACTCACTAAACGAAAAACGTCTGGAAAATTATGTAGACCAATAAAACCAATTTTCCATGATTTTATCTTGCTACCTTCAATTTTTTTAAGGCTTCGTTTTGTATTTTACATTCCTTTCGGTACATAATTAAAAAGACGGCTTATCCAACAAATATTCTTTTTCCACTGAAAAATCCTAAAATTCACACCGATCCATAAAATCATTTCTTTATGATTTTAGGATATCACCAACAATTTTCTAGGATTTAATCTCCAATAAAAATATTGGATTAGGCGTTAAAACGATATCCGAGAAAATTCAAAAATATCCTTAAGAACCGCAGTTATTACACTAAAACTCAACAATCTTCAACGTATATTTGTTTATTTTTGCATGCTTTCATATGTTTATGTTTATGTTTGCATTGTTAGTTTGTCTTGTTAAGTTTGAGGATTTGGCTAGACGAGAGGATAAAACGGTCGTTGACGTTACCTCTTATTTGAGGGAAGTCAAAATCGAACCTCCTAGTCCTATAAGGCCGATCGAAGTGGATCAAGGTGGACTCCTAGACTTTGACGAATGGCTTGATGAGTACAACCGAAGCAACTTGGTTTGGGATTGGTTCCTCGCTAATGTGAGGATTGAACCCGATCTCGAAGATGCTAAGGAAGATGATGTTCTTGCGCCTCAACCCTCCAAGGATATGGAGGCTCATGAACCAAGGCGTGGACATGAGGGTAGGCAAGGGTACTCGAGGTTCAAGCGTCGTACGAGGTCGAAGGCTAAGCACTCTCGTGCCAAGCCGAGGAGAGGCGTCCCTAGGGGCGTGCCTTTTGGTGATGGAGGAGCCTCGGTTGAAGGCAATTATTGGCAAGTTGTCTATGGGGACCGAAGGTCAATGAAACCAGTTTATTTCTCTTTATGTGGCATCAAACGCCGTGACTAAAAGTATTGTATTGTTTCCTTTTATGCACGTGTGTATGTGTGTTCTAGCATTAGAAGTGTGCTTTAAACTTATGTGTGTTGAATACCTTGATTAAAGGGTAATAAGTGTGTTGATTGATCAAAAATATGATCATGTAATGTTTATGGTTTATAATAAACAATGGTTTGATTCAATGTTAATCTTAACGACATGTGTGTAAGAAAAGGACTAAAGTCCAATTCTTGAGATCGACTTTAAAAGGTTGATTTTAGGTTCAATCATTTTGGATGATCCTAATCAGATTACCTTGAGTCGGCCATTCTTTGAGTGGGACGACTCATGCTCTAGACTACCTTCGGGTCGACTAGAGTAATTAGACTACCTTTGGGTCTACTAATGTAAGGGTCTACTGGATTGCCCCCCACGTGAGAGGGTAAACACATGTTGGCCATGAATGCACTAAAGAACACATAAAAGAGATGGTGAGAGTCTCTTTGATAAGATGCATGTGGAAGTTCACATAGTGATTTCATGAAAATCATGCTTCTTATGGAAAAGGAAATATGAAAGTCTTGATTGGTTTAAATTGAGATTTGTGGTATATTTATAGAGAGCAATGATGTTATGAGAGTGAAGTCTCTCATGACTTAGTCAAATAAAGTTTGACAAGGTTGGAAAGTGTCAAATAAAACTTTTGATACTTTGACATGTTCATGTCTAGACCGTTGTGTCATATGGTTGAATCCTAAAGGTTAATGGCTTGTCTAAATTAGAAGTATGGTTTGATGTTGACTTGTATGAACGTTAACATGATGTTTGCCTTGAATGGACATGTCAATGTCAAAAGAATTGCCTTGATAAATAGGATTGGCACACTAGATGTCTAGGATTAAAACCTAGATGTGCCTTTGGCTTGGCCATAGGCGCGCCGGACGGTGTCATGTCTTAGCATCGGTCATCGCAACGCTAGGCGCTCGTGGTGGTGAAACCCACTGAGCATCAAAAGCACGTCCTTGTAGGGTTGCTGCCTAGAACCCCTCGGTGCATGGCGCGAGGCGCTAGTCGTCACACGAGGGGAGTGTCGTGAGATCATAAGGCCAAGGCCTTGGCACGATCTTGGGATAGCATATGCCTAGGCACGCCAAGTCGTGGTGCTCGGCGCATGGCGTGGATGAATTTGCGAAGCAAGGCAAGGGAACGCACGAATCCTAAGCGTCGCTAACGATGTGCGTTGGCACTAGGCACTCGGTGACACTATGTATTGGTTAAAACCATGGCATGATTATGGGGTGAGCTAGGCGCGTTGAGGCTGGTTGAAACCAAGCCTTGGCTATGATGAGTGCTCGACGATATGCGTCGGTGTGCACTCGGTGGGTGAATAAGGCGCGCCTACTATAGGCATTCAAATTGATTTGATTAAATCAATGAAACCATATTTTAAGTCAGGTTTTGTTTTCCTAAGTGTGGTTGTGATAAGGATTGTGATTGAGTTTAGAAACTTGGTTTGTCACATGTTTCATATGATTTTTTTAAAAGGCTCATGTTAAATGTCATTAGGTGGATGGATAGAACTTGTTTGAGAAGTTTGAAAGGCTGGTTTTAGGACTTTTAAATTAACAAGTAATGGTCTAGAATAGACTATGAGGAATATGTTCAATCCTCGGATCCAAGGAAAGTGTCGATGCGCCATGAAGGCTTAAATTGACCACTTTGACGAATTAGTCTTATGTTTAAGAAAATCATTGAAAGGATTAATGGAAAATAATGACATGGTTTATAAAAGACAAATCTTAACATGTGTGTAAACACTTGTGATAAGATGATTGTCTTATGAGCATAATTCTTCTAGTCTTCTTTGATAAAAGTTTTTTAAAGAAAAGAAGAATTGAATCATCTAATGTTGTAAAATGAAAATGGAATTCCATGTTTATACACATGATTGTAACACCAATGGATCTATGAACACACGGTTATAAGTTTAGGTGTGTCATGACTTGGGGACGCTCAAGTGAATGTTAAGGTGTTGATATCTTGGCATGGCCATTGTCAAAGATATGATAAGATGCGTAAGGCATTAGATGTGTAGAGAGACTTTCTATGTTGAAAAGTTCTAAAGCAAGTTGGATCACTAAAATATGGAAGACCTCTAGTCGACGATTGGTCACGAATTCCTATTTGGGTGATGGGCCGACATTCTTGGAGTTTCCAAGAGGCAATTTGACATACTTCGACTTTGGGTCGAAAAGTGACATTTAAGTATGAGGGAACCTTTTCTAAGGAATATTCCATACTTAGAGTCAACTCGTTTGAGTTTTGCTAATCACAACGAGTTTGTTGATTTCTCCATAGAGAAGATTGGCATGAGTGTTTGTGTTAAATTCAAATCGAGGGATGGGGTTAAAATCCTAATAAACCCTATGATTTGGACGCCCAATCCCCCCTCATCGAAAGCTGTGGGCTGAATTCAATGTGGTAAGCCAAAGACATAGAGTTGGAGAGCATACAAAATTCCCATCAAGGTATATTTGCTCTAGACCACATGAAACTAGTTTTGGAACAAAAGTTTTCATCAATGAGTTTTTGGAAATTGCTAATGTGGAGCACGTTAGAAAACTCAACTAAGCATATGTGGAAGTATAAGGCTTCTTACAAGTTAGAGTTCAAGGATGACTCGACTAAAGCATATGTGAAATGGATATGGGACAAAAGAGCCTTTACAAAAGTGTCAAGTTAAAAGAATAAACGTAGTAACTCATATCGTACTATCGCTGGATGTACTTAGACAAGTTGATATGGTTCAATTCGTATAAGCACCATGATTCTTTAGTGCATGATGGCGAGAACTACAAGGTGTAAATTCAAATCTACGGATATTTGCATCTATGATATAGAGTTTGTAAAAAATTCGAGTTTTGATGACATTGCTCAAATGGGGGAGGAATGTTGGTGATTTGTGTAAAGTCATCAAAACCCGTTGAGAGCATGTTGAGGTTAACAAGTCATAAGGATTATGTCGATGGAGGAATTGACATTTATGACTTACCATGATATGATAAAGGGAGTTTGTCATGTATAGAATGATCCAATAAAATGGCACACCAACGCCAAGGGAACCTCGTGTGCCATGGCATTAGGCAAGGGCGCGCCGAGGAGGCGTCGTCACTTGTTAGTGGCACGATGCATCGGCACGGTGCTAGAGCATGGCGCGCTAGGAGCTAGATCTTGAGGTTCGAGACTCGGCAGTTCTCGGTTTTGAGGTTCATGTGACAGCTGTTGGGGCACGCCTTGGTGCTACGATGGCAAGGCCAAGGATACGCGAGGCTAGCGACGCACCTAGGAGGCATACGAGGAGCTTGCGGCTCGCCTAGGGCTAAGGCACGAGGCGTCGAGTGACTTCGATTGAGCTAAGGTATGTTTTCAAGCTTGTTACTTGAGTCTTATAGCCTTGTGCATATTCTAATGAAGTTAGGAAGCTTAAATTAAGCTTGGTGAATGCTCTAAGCAAGAACCAAAGCTTGAGTTTAGCTTGGCACATAGCTATGCATGCTAGAAAGGAGTTATGAAGCTTCATACTAGCTTAGAGTTAGCTTTAGAAGCTTGAACAAGCTCCAGACTCAAAGTATAAGCTTTGTAAGAAGCTCATGTAGCTAGGGTTTAGCTCATGGAAGCTCAAACTAGCTCAAGTTAGCTCAAGGAGCTTGAAAGTCAGTTCAACGAGCTCAAATACAGCTCAAGCCAGCTCAACTAGCTAAGGGCCAGCTACACTAGGTAAGTGACCTAGCTAGGTGCGGGCCTTGGTGGGTCGGCCCATGGGGCACGTGTGTGGGCTGGATGGGCCGCATGCATGTGCGCATGGAATGGGCCTCATGCCTTGCTTTTGGGTCGTGGCTTTGGGCCTTTTTGGATTGGATTTCTTAGTTGATTTTTGGGCTTTCTCTTGGGCCATTCTAGGCTGGAATGAGACGCCTTTTGGAGTCCATGGGGTGGGGCTGCATTTAGACGCCCATGATGACAAGGAAAGAGAAGGAGGAAGTTGCAACTATTTTCCCCTAAATCACTCTCGTCCTCCAATTTCTTCAACAGAATTGTAACCGCCACTATGGGCAGTTTTTGGACAGATTTGCACGCCTATTTAAAGGGGAGAATGTCGTGCTTTTGAACGCATGAAACACACAAGAAAATCAGTCCACAAGTCCACACAAATTCGGCAAGATAAGAGAGGGAAATACAACTCTTGTAGTCGGTTTTGACTAGGGTTTGTTTGTGTGAGTTTTCTCAAAGTAAATCCAACACAAGAGTGCTATCATGGATCGATCTTCTCAAGTGCAAGTGGAGAAGAAACCTCAAGTGGCGATGCATGAAGAGTTCATCCAAGTGAAGGAGGAACTAGACCTGTCCAAATGCGGGTCGGCCCGCCCGGCCCGCACGCAAAAAATAATGGGCTTGGACAAGGATTTAGTCCCGTTAGGCCCGGCCCACCCATATTTAAAATGGGATGGGCTTGGATTGACTATTTGGCCCATGCGTGTAAAATACGGGTTCCGTTTTTTCCGTCCATAGCAGAAAAACAAATTTTCTCGGATAGGAATAACTCGTTATAATCTTTAGTTGTATTAGTATCTTTAATATATAAACCAGTTAAATTATATATAAATATATATATTTCTATCTGAACCCTATTTTTATCCCCTATTTAAATTAACTCAAGCTGAAAGCCAATTCACAAGTCCTGCAAATTTTGTAACCGAATTCACACAAAAGGAATCCTATCAAAAGCTTAAATCCTATACTAATTGTTATCAAATCTAACCGAATTCTATCAAAACCCCTCTTTTATATATTGACCTTGGATCTTCCGGGGATTATCAAAACCACTGCCTTCTATTAATTCAACAATTGGTGTGATCAACAATTCACCCCGCAACTTCAAGGTTCGTTCCCCTGTTAATTCAACAATTCAAGCGATTGAAGCTTCGTGCCTCTGTTCACCTTAAAACGACAACTTCAAAAGGAGGCCGACAGGATCGTCGGATTTCGCTGCCGGTATCGATCGAACGACCACGTACTGGTGAGTCCTCCTTCCCTGTTTCTTCTTCGATTTAGTTAATGAGTCGTCGGGGGTAGAGTTCGAGGCGTCGGGTCATTAGCCACTCGCAAGTCGCATCGGAGCGGGTCGTCGTCGGAGGGGTTGACCAGTGAAGCCGCCGGTGCCATTCGCAACAAGAGTCGAGGCCGCGATTATCGGCGGCGAGCTCGTCCAGCTAGGGCGATTCGGAGACGGTAGGAAGTCTCATCTCCGTTTTCCTTCGTGGCCGCCGAGTTCGGACTGGGATTCCAGTTGAAGAAGGTGGGTCGAGTGGCGAGCGCGAGAGCGGGTCGGAGAGGAGGTGCTCGTTGTAAGGTTGCAGGCGAAGTCGAGTTCGGGCCGAGGGCCATGGATGTCGTCCGTTGACGAAGAGGCGAACCAGAGAAAGGGCGGAGTCCCTGCGGCGAGTTGGGGAGCCCTGTTTCGCTGCGTCGCCGGTGACGTAGAGCAGGCCGAGATTCACCGGCGGGGACTAGGGGTCGGAGAAGCGCTGCGAAGGACGTGGGAGTCGAGCTGGTGAAGGAGGGCGTTGCGGTAGAAGCGTCGGCGATCGAGAAGGCCGCGCTCCTCTTGCGCTAGGTTGAAGACGAGAGTGGGACCCCGCTTGGGTCAATATCCACGCTCGGTCAAACGAGAGGGAGGAGGGAGACGGGCTTGTTGGTTGGCCCAGAAACCAGCATGGGCAAGGGGGAGACGGGCCAAAAATTGGGCCTTCTCTTGTTTTTTTTTCTTTTTATTATTGGGCCGATCATTTGGTTAAGTGGGAGAAAGGGTTTTAGTGGGTTGGGTTATTTAATGGGTATTAATATGTAAAATTTAGAATTAAATATTAATTAATAATCTAAGTTAAGATTGATACTAATTTAGAAGAATTAGTTAATTGCGGGTTACTCTAGTATGGTTTGGAACGGGTTTAATCTAATCTCACAAGTTAATTTATTAGGTAATCGTTTCGGTTTCCGCCCTAATTCCGTCTTCTTCAAAGGATTCCTAGTTCGAGGTAAGTCGTTTTTCGACTTGCTCGGTTCTTTTCTCCCTTGTTAGATTGCGTATCGATATTGTAGGACAGGTTTTGGGAACTAGTCCCGGATACCTTTTAAATTGTTTTGAACTCCTTGTGTGTTGTGTGCGTTAATGATTTTAAATGTATTCTATCGGAAAATTATTTTGGAACGTTTTCTCTGTGTTGGTACCGTTTTCGACACGGCCCATTGTAGCTGGTGTTGAGGAAGAGTTGGCTACTTTGACCCGTGGGACTAGGAAAATCGTACCCCTTCAAACGAAAATTATTATCTGTGTGTTTTTGGCAAGCGCTCCAGTGGAGGCTTAGCCCGGAGTTAGAAGGAAGATTGGGAAGTGGAGTGGGAGGGCCTGCCTCTGCACTCGGCGCGGTGATGAGCGCCTTGGAAGACGGATTTTGGACAAAGGAAGAATTTCATTGTTGTGTGATTGTGATTGTAAATGCGTATGTGACTTGCGTGACTGATATAACTAATTTAGGTATTGGCCTTTAGAGTTATGATTGCGGTTGTGAATTTGTATGCTGACTATAGATAACTGATTTCAAAACGTTCTACAGTTTCCATATTCTTTCTAGCTTGGTAGATTAGACGCTGACCCTTCGGGGAACATTTTTCAGTTCCAGGTATGAATCAGGGAGCCATGCAGGAACCGAGGCAAGATGGCGGGCCGGAGCGGTAAAGAGCGCGTGTCATAGTGGGATTTGGTTTTTATTAGTTATTTATAATAGTTAGGATGTTGATTTTAATAATTGTTAGACGGAGTTGGTATTGTGTTTTGTTTATTATAACTTTGTTCGAGTAGTTCAGTCAGTAGGCGTTGTGACGTATTTGATTATTTATAATTTTCGGGGATTCATGCATGATACGTTTTTCTAAGTTTTACTAAATAAAGGTTGGATGTTTTATTATGTTTTCTCGTCGTGCCCGAGTTGTAAGGTCCTACAGTGTAGTTGTCAACCTAAATAATAGTACCTGGTAAGGTCTATTCCCTAGTAGTGCCTCGTCGAAAGACGGGGTGTTACAAATTGGTATCAGAGCCAGGTTGACAACAGGGCACATGGAACTGACCAACAAAGAGTACCCGAGGTCCACCTTAAAACCAAAATCGGCCGGTGTTTTCAAATGTTTTTACTGGGGTAGACATGTTGCATATAGGGGGGTTGGTGACACGTCGCGACTCCGCCCCATCAGCCGAAGAACCTCACGTAGAATAGTAAGAATTAGGTTGAAAAATAGATTGTTTACGTTTTGACTGTGGGACTTTCTATTATAGATGGCCCCACCAACCAGAGCTAGAGCTGCTGCAGCTAACGGAAGAGGCCGCGGAAGAGGCCGCGGTAGAGGCCGAGTAGGAGGTCGTGGCAGGGGTAGAGGAGAGGCCCCTGTAGCTGCTGAGCCAGAGGTACAACAGGATAACCATCAGGAGGAGGTTGCTGAGAGTCAGGATATGGCTGTTGTTGTTCATCGAGAGGACAGTGCCTCTGTCGCTGGAGGAGGTCTCCCAGCAAACGGCGCTTAGGTGGGAGGAGGAGTACCACCAGCAGGATTGGCCCCAGAGGTGACTGCTGCGATTCAGCTGTTATTGCAGACGTTGATGGGTGCGGGAGCTGCACCGAATCTGAACGCAGCTGCGGGGCAACAAGGAGCTGAGAGGAGGGCACCAGGGCTAGATTCTATTTTGGCTGCCCAGCTAGGAGCAGCGCCAGCTTCTGGAGGACCAGTGATAGCTGATCAGGTGGTCGAACCGAGGAGACAGTATCGTGAAGCTCAGGGTTCTGATGTAAAGCAGTGGCTGAGGAGGGTGAAATCTGCGTTGGATTCTATTAAGGCACCGGAGGAGCGGAAGATGTCTTTAGTACAGAGTCTGCTACAGGAGAGCGCTTTTGACTGGTGGGAGCTGTATAGGGATCACCGGACTGAGGTTACTTTCGAGGAGTTTGAGAGACAGATTCGAGATCAGTATTGTCCTCCGGTAGTGCGGGCGGCTCGGGAGGCTGCTTTTCGGGATGCTGGACCCGAAAATATCACAGTATCTGAGACTATTCTGAAGTTTCAGCAGGAGTTGGCAGCGGTGCCAAATGCTGCCCCTACTGAGGAGCTGAAGATTGCGACCTTTCTGAAAAGGTTGCAACCGCATCTACGTGCTTATGTGTCTGGTCTCCGACTTACGACATTGGCAGACGTTCAATAGTCTGCTCTGGCTTATGCTATGGCCACGACCCGACAGAGTCAGCTGGAGGTGCATACCACGTGAAGCAAGAGGCAGAAGTTGTCTGCCCCGACAGAATCTAGGAGAGATAGTCGTCCCGGCTCTTCTCAGCCGCAACGATCAGGGTTTCAGCCACAGGGTCGTCAAGACCATCGTCGTCAGAATCAGTCCACTGGAGGGCAGAGAGAGTGCTTCAACTGTGGAAGTACTGCTCATTTGAGGAGTCAGTGTCCGAAGCCAGTCAGGAGTTGCTTCAGTTGTGGGAAGCCTGGACATTTGCAACAGTATTGTACTGTGGGGGCACCGTCACAGGGATCTTCACCGGGAACGGTGAATCAGATGCCTCGTCATCAGCCTCAGCAGTTTCAGAAGGCACCGAGCCAGGGCAGAGGACGCGGCGCAGGAGTTAGCAACACCGGGCGCAATCAGCCCCGAGTGTTTGAGATGAGGAGGGTCGATGCCCTACACGCACCGACTGCTATAGGTACGATTTGGATTCAGTCTAGACCTGTTCACATACTGTTTGATACGGGTGCTACCCATTCTTTTATGTCTTCTGCTTGCGTGGCTAGACTAGGACTGACTTGCATTGAGGGGGTATCGTTTGTTGTGGGGCTGCCTGACGGCAGTAAAGTAAGAGGGAATAAGGAGATTTTTTACAATGCCCTATTAGAATAGGGAATAGAGATTGGTATGCAGATTTTATAGTAATACAATTGTCGCCAGATGATGACGTGATTCTGGGGATGGACTGGATGATGCGTTATCGAGCAGTTGTGGATACACACAGAGGTACGGTTACAGTAACCGCAGATGATGGGACCAGACATGTGTGTCAGGAGGTAGAGCAGGAGGGGCCCAAATCGGTGATAAGTATGGTGAAGGTCGCCAAGTTTCTCAATGACGGATGTGTTGGATATTGGTGTTATGTCCTTCAGGGGGACAAGGCGGAACCGCACATTCAGGATATACCAGTAGTGTGCGAGTTTGAGGGCGTTTTTCCTGACGAACTCCCAGGATTACCTCCTCAGAGAGAGGTGGATTTTGGGATTGAGTTGGAGCCGGGAACGAGGCCGATTTCGAGAGCCCCATATCGCATGGCCCCGATGGAGATGCAGGAACTGAAGGCACAATTGGAGGAGTTGTTGGAGAAGGGTTACGTACGACCGAGTGCGTCGCCATGGGGAGCTCCAATTCTGTTTGTGAAGAAGAAGGATGGTTCTCTCCGTCTGTGTATCGATTATCGGGAGTTAAACCACGTTACCATCAAGAACAAGTATCCGCTGCCGTGTATTGATGATTTGTTGGATCAGTTGCAGGGGGCTACTGTGTTCTCCAAAGTGGATTTGAGGTCAGGTTATCACCAGTTCAGGATTCGGGAGGAAGATATACCTAAGACGGCTTTCCGAACGAGGTATGGACATTATGAGTTTGTAGTGATGCCGTTCGGACTGACGAATGCACCCGCTGTGTTTATGGAGTTGATGAACCGGGTGTTTATAGACTACTTGGACAGATTTGTAGTAGTATTCATCGACGACATTCTGATCTACTCTCGGAGTAAGGAGGAGCACGCCGAGCATCTTAGGCTGGTGTTGGGAGTATTGAGGCAGCATCGATTGTTTGCTAAGCTGTCCAAGTGTGAGTTCTGGTTGCCTGAAGTTACCTTTCTAGGGCATGTCGTATCTGCTCAGGGAGTTATGGTAGATCCTGCAAAGATTGAAGATGTAAAGGCATGGGAACCTCCGAAGAATGTGAAGGAGGTGCGGAGTTTTCTAGGATTGGCAGGGTATTACAGGAGGTTTGTGGAAGGGTTTTCTCGGATAGCCCAACCACTTACCAATTTGCTAAAGAAGACTACTCGTTTTGAGTGGAATGAAGCTTGTCAGTGGAGTTTTGATGAGCTGAAGAGGAGGTTGACTTCGGCTCCTATATTAGCCCTTCCCCAGGAGAATGAGGATTTTGTGATTTACAGTGACGCTTCTAAGATAGGTCTGGGTTGTGTGCTGATGCAGAGGGACAGAGTGATTGCTTATGCTTCTAGACAGTTGAAGCCGAACGAGCAGAATTATCCTACTCATGATTTGGAGTTGGCAGTTGTGGTACACGCTCTGAAGATTTGGCGTCATTACTTGTATGGGAGTACCTGCAAAGTGATGACAGATCACAAGAGTCTCAAGTATATCTTCACTCAGAGGGAGTTGAATATGCGACAGAGGAGATGGTTGGAGTTACTGAAAGATTACGACCTTGAGATTCTGTACCACCCAGGGAAAGCGAATGTAGTCGCTGATGCCCTTAGCAGAAAGACGCCTCAGGAGAGTATGTTGGCTCATCTAACGGCTCAGCCAGAGTTACAGAGAGAGCTAATGAGGTACGGAATCGAAGTGCAGATTCAACGTTATCAGGGTAGTCTGAAAACCCTAGAATGTCGGTCGTCTTTACTTGAAGAAGTAAGACAGAAGCAGGAAGATTGCCCGATGATTCAAGATTTGAGGCAGAGATTGAGCCGTGGAGAGGCACCCGACTTTGCAGAGAGAGCAGATGGTATTTTGTGTTTACGTGGTCGGATTTGTGTGCCTCGAGATACAGAGTTGAGGCAGAAGATTTTGCAAGAGGCTCATGCTACACCTTACTCAATCCACCCCGGGGCGAGTAAGATGTACAAGGATTTGCGACAGTTTTATTGGTGGGATGGCATGAAGCCGAATGTAGCAAGATTCGTCGCTAAATGTCAGGTCTGACAGCAGGTGAAGATAGAGCATCAGAGACCCGGAGGAATGCTTCAGTCGCTTCCTATTCCAGAATGGAAATGGGAGGACATCTCCATGGATTTTGTCACCGGTTTGAGACTCAGTAGAGGCCATGATGCCATTTGGGTGGTAGTGGACAGACTGACGAAGACTGCTCGCTTTTTGCCTATCCGAGAGACATGGCAAGTGAGCAAGTTAGTGAGGTGTTTATTAATCAGATAGTTAGGCTGCACGGAGTGCCTAAGACGATTGTATCGGACCGAGATGGGCGTTTTACTTCCAGATATTGGCAGCAAGTGCATGAGGCATTGGGGACGAGATTACATTTCACGACCGCTTACCATCCACAATCAGACGGTCAGACAGAGAGGACGATTCAGACGCTAGAGGACATGCTGAGGTCCTGCGTATTAGACTGGGGAGGTCAATGGTCGGATCACTTGGCTTTGGTAGAGTTTGCCTATAATAACAGCTGGCATTCGTCGATTCAGATGGCTCCTTATGAAGCTTTATATGGTCGGAAGTGTAGGACACCGCTGTGTTGGGATGATCCCTCGGATGTAGTAGGAGAGAGGCCACAGATGATTGAGGAGACGATCGGGAAAGTCCTATGCAGATAAGAGGCGTAGGCCGTTAGAGTTTGAGGTTGGAGCCCACGTCTGGTTGAGAGTATCACCTACCCGCGAAGTAAGAAGATTCGGGGTGAAAGGGAAGCTAAGTCCCCGATATATCGGTCCATTCGAGATTCTGGAGAGAGTAGGCGAGGTGGCGTACAGGCTAGCGTTGCCGCCTGCGTTGGAAGGAGTGCACCCTGTATTCCATGTTTCCCAGCTGAGACAGTACGTTCCGAATCCTAGTCACAGACTGAATTATGAGGATTTGGTGGTAGAATCAGATCACACTTTCCGGGAACAACCGCTGAAGATTTTAGATCGACGAATGAAGAAGCTGCGGAACAAGGAGATTCCTCTGGTGTTGATTCAGTGGTCTCGACGGGAGTCGAGGAGGCCACTTGGGAGACAGAGTCCAGGATGAGTGAGAGTTATCCGGAGATCTACCCGTGTTTAGTAGAGGCGTTTGAGGGGAAGGTTAGTAGTTAGTGTGTTGTTTTCAAATTCGATGTTGCTTCGTGATTCTTGGTTGCTTGATTTGTTTGTTTGACTGTTTAATTTTTATGGACGTGCTATATGTTTTGGATGGCTAATACTGGTTATGATTATCATTATCAATCGATTCTGGTTCGAGGACGAACCTCTTTAAGGGGGAGAGGTTTGTGAAAACCTCGAATATCTTTCTTTCGTGTAAATGTTTCGGGACGAAACTTTCTTAAGGGGGGTAGTATGTAAAATACGGGTTCCGTTTTTTCCGTCCATAGCAGAAAAACAAATTTCTCGGATAGGAATAACTCGTTATAATCTTTAGTTGTATTAGTGTCTTTAATATATAAACCAGTTAAATTATATATAAATATATATATATATATATTTCTATCTGAACCCTATTTTTATCCCCTATTTAAATTAACTCAAGCTGAAAGCCAATTCACAAGTCCTGCAAATTTTGTAACCGAATTCACACAAAAGGAATCCTATCAAAAGCTTAAATCCTATCCTAATTGTTATCAAATCTAACTGAATTCTATCAAAACCCCTCTTTTATATATTGACCTTGGATCTTCCGGGGATTATCAAAACCACTGCCTTCTATTGATTCAACAATTGGTGTGATCAACAATTCACCCCGCAACTTCAAGGTTCGTTCCCCTGTTAATTCAACAATTCAAGCGATTGAAGCTTCGTGCCTCTGTTCACCTTAAAACGATAACTTCAAAGGGAGGCCGACAGGATCGTCGGATTTCGCCGCCGGTATCGATCGAACGACCACGTACTGGTGAGTCCTCCTTCCCTGTTTCTTCTTCAATTTAGTTAATGAGTCGTCGGGGGTAGAGTTCGGGGCGTCGGGTCATTAGCCACTCGCAAGTCGCATCGGAGCGGGCCGTCGTCGGAGGGGTTGACCAGTGAAGCCGCCGGTGCCACTCGCAGCAAGAGTCGAGGTCGCGATTATCGGGGGCGAGCTCGTCCAGCGAGGGCGATTCGGAGACGGTAGGAAGTCTCGTCTCCGTTTTCCTTCGTGGCCGCCGAGTTCGGACTGGGATTCCAGTTGAAGAAGGTGGGTCGAGTGGCGAGTGCGAGAGCGGGTCGGAGAGGAGGTGCTCGTTGTAAGGTTGTAGGAGAAGTCGAGTTCGGGCCGAGGGCCATGGATGTCGTCCGTTGACGAAGAGGCGAACCAGAGAAAGGGCAGAGTCCCTGCGGCGAGTTGGGGAGCCCTGTTTCGTTGTGTCGCCGGTGACGTAGAGCAGGCCAAGATTCACCGGCGGTGACTAGGGGTCGGAGAAGCGCTGCGAAGGACGTGGGAGTCGGGCTGGTGAAGGAGGGCGTTGCGGTAGAAGCGCCGGCGATCGAGAAGGCCGCGCTCCTCTTGCGTTAGGTTGAAGACGAGAGTGGGACCCCGCTTGGGTCAATATCCACGCTCGGTCAAACGAGAGGGAGGAGGGAGACGGGCTTGTTGGTTGGCCCAGAAACCAGCATGGGCAAGGGGGAGACGGGCCAAAAATTGGGCCTTCTCTTGTTTTTTTTCTTTTTATTATTGGGTCGATCATTTGGTTAAGTGGGAGAAAGGGTTTTAGTGGGTTGGGTTATTTAATGGGTATTAATATGTAAAATTTAGAATTAAATATTAATTAATAATCTAAGTTAAGATTGATACTAATTTAGAAGAATTAGTTAATTGCGGGTTACTCTAGTATGGTTTGGAACGGGTTTAATCTAATCTCACAAGTTAATTTTCCTATTAGGTAATCGTTTCGGTTTCCGCCCTAATTCCGTCTTCTTCAAAGGATCCCTAGTTCGAGGTAAGTCGTTTTTCGACTTGCTCGGTTCTTTTCTCCCTTGTTAGATTGCGTATCGATATTGTAGGACGGGTTTTGGGAACTAGTCCCGGATACCTTTTAAATTGTTTTGAATTCCTTGTGTGTTTTGTGCGTTAATGATTTTAAATGTATTCTATCGGAAATTATTTTGGAACTTTTTCTCTGTGTTGGTACCGTTTCCGACACGGCCCATTGTAGCTGGTGTTGAGGAAGAGTTGGCTACTTTGACCCGTGGGACTGGGAAAATCGTACCCCTTTAAACGAAAATTATTATCTGTGTGTTTTTGGCAAGCGCTCCAGTGGAGGCTTAGCCCGGAGTTAGAAGGAAGATTGGGAAGTGGAGTGGGAGGGCCTGCCTCTGCACTCGGCGCGGTGATGAGCGCCTTGGAAGACGGATTGTGGACAAAGGAAGAATTTCATTGTTGTGTGATTGTGATTGTAAATGCGTATGTGACTTGCGTGACTGGTATAACTAATTTAGGTACTGGCCTTTAGAGTTATGATTGCGGTTGTGGATTTGTATGCTGACTATAGATAACTGATTTCAAAACGTTCTACAGTTTCCATATTCTTTCTAGCTTGGTAGATTAGACGCTGACCCTTCGGGGAACATTTTTCAGTTCCAGGTATGAATCGGGGAGCCGTGCAGGAACCGAGGCAAGATGGCGGGCCGGAGAGGTAAAGAGCGCGTGTCATAGTGGGATTTGGTTTTTATTAGTTATTTATAATAGTTAGGATGTTGATTTTAATAATTGTTAGACGGAGTTGGTATTGTGTTTTGTTTATTATAACTTTGTTCGAGTAGTTCAGTCAGTAGGCGTTGTGACGTATTTGATTATTTATAATTTTCGGGGATTCATGCATGATACATTTTTCTAAGTTTTACTAAATAAAGGTTGGATGTTTTATTATGTTTTCTCGTCGTGCCCGAGTTGTAAGGTCCTACAGTGTAGTTGTCAACCTAAATAATAGTACCTGGTAAGGTCTATTCCCTAGTAGTGCCTCGTCGAAAGACGTGGTGTTACAATGCGGGCCGGTTGGCCCGGCCCGGTCCGCTTATTTTATATTATATTTAAAAAATAGAGTTAGACAAATATATATATATATATATAATTTTGTTTAAGTGTCCATTGATATATTTTAAGTATAATAATTTATTTGTGATTGTCGCGTGTTAGTATGTGGAGTTTGATTTGTTGATTAATTTACTCTCATTCTATGTTAGTTGATTTTTCTAATTCAAAACGTTTTGGGTATATAATTAAATTACTAGTCTTCCACATTCATTTTGACTAAAATTGTGAATTCTATACACTAATTTAATGTTTTGTTCATTAATTGTTTATTCTTTTCTTTTTTGAACTTTGTAGCCGATTTAGTGATAAAATAAATAAAGAAAGAAAATAGATTGCGGGCTGGCCCGTTGGACAGCCCGGCCCGCAAACTTGGGCGGGTATGGACAACATTCTCGACCCATACCGCTTATATGGACAAAAATTAAAATTTAGCCCGGCCCAATCCCGCATTTGGACATGTCTAGGAGGAACCACGCTCGTCATTGGAAGAAGACTTCATTCGAGTGAAGAATGAAGCGGAATCATGGGACTCAAATAAGGTACGTTTGTTCTTAATAGATGTGTCTTGCCAACACGTCTATTGTTTTCGTATGGTACGTTTTATCCCACAATGGTATTGCACGAACCCTTGGCATGGAATAGGGTCAATATACGTTGAAGGAAAGATCGATCTAATCGTTCGACGCATAGCCTTTATCTAAGTAACTTAATAAGAAGTTTAAGTGGGTCGATGGTGATTGCCTTAGGGCCTACATCCAACGAGACTACTCTTGAATGGGTCTACTCATGAGATTACCTTTATGGTCTACTCAAACTGCCTTGTATGTACAAGGGTCGACTTTCACTTCAACTTAACAATGCAACATATGTCTTTACGTTTGCTTTACATACCCTAAAACTCAACAAAATATGGTCGCTAAAACGATTTAGCGACCATACTCTGGTCGCAAGAAGACCGATCTCTAATTGGTTGGCGACCACTTGGTCGCCGATATTAGCGACCATCCACCTTTGATCACATGGTCGACACTCCCTAGAAAAGATCCGGTGACCAAGTGGTCACTAAATAGCAATGTAAAATAGTGTGAACATATGCATAAAATATGTAAATGTAATATAAAAAGTCAAATCTTGAGATTTTAGCAAAAACAAGCGAATATATGTTTTTTTGTCAAAATTATCATTTTGCCCTTATCTATTTTAATCTTATCCATCAATTTCTCAAATCAAAAGGGTCCTCATTCGTTTCTAGTTTTCATGATAAACCTCATTTTCATGTGAATCAACCTCATAATTAAGGTTACTAAAAAGATGTAAGTTAAATATTAGATAATATTATTACATAAGATAATTGAATTAAGAAAATACAATATGTCCTATGTAATCAATAACGTCCGATTATTACTCCTTATTTCCTTAACATACTTTAGTAATAGCAACAACATATGCTAGGGTCCAAACATCCACCACATTTAAATGGGCAGAATACATCAATAGACACTCAAACTTGTAACTTTTTTTCAATCAGCCCCCCATACAATGAAAGTTTCAAATAAATACCTCAACTTAACAATTTTTGCACTTTTAGACACTAAACCCTTGAGTGAACTTCACTCGCGCCGACTTGGATGCCACATATGCGCCATGCGGATGCCATATAGATGCCACATATGTAATTATTTTTATTTTTTAATTTAATAAATAAATAAATAAAATATTAAAAATAAACTCTAATACACTTTCCAAATTTATTAAAAAAATCCTAATTCTATCTTTCTACCAAAAATCTCATATTCACTTTCCAAATCTATTAAAAAAATCCTAAATCTATCTTTCCAAATCTCAGATTCACTTCACCGGCGGATTTGGAATGACGGACTCGGGACGGCCTGTCTGCCTCGTCAATTCTCAGATTTAAAAGGCCTCTCTGGAACGACGGACTCGGGAGTTCCGAGTTCTTCACCGGCGGCTTATGTTCTTTGCCTTGTCAAAGTCTACAACTCTAGATCTGAAAGGACGGAACGACGGACTCGAGAGTTCGGAATTCTTCATCGATGGCATATTTTCACCGTCGGCGTACGAAGGAACCAGAAAGAAAGAGGGAGCAGAGGACGACGAGACCCGCGAGGCCGGTGCCGAGGAGGGAGGAGTTGGAGTCGGAGGATCTGAATTGGAGGAGGGAGCGGAGGTGGTTGAAGAAGGCGGCGAAGAGGGCGACGAGGTAGAGCGGGATTTGTTCCCAGATCTGAAAGTCTGGTGGATGACGAGGGAGCGGAGGCAGCGAAGTCGTTCCGGCCTGATTCGAATCACAACACCTTCCTTATTAGCACTAGAAATGGAATGCTTGATATTCTTCAAATTGCAATAAAAATCCATCTCCCATTAATTCAAAAGGGAGAAGGTTTTTGGATGACTTGATTCGTGGAATCTGGACTCCGACAACACGAAATCGAGGCAAAGAACGTACCCTGCGGTGAGAATTCTTTCTATCGAGTCTGTCTTCTCTCTAGATCTGTAGTTCTCTCTTGTTCCAGTTCCTTCCTATGCCGCCGGTGAAGACTTCGAATTCTCTCTGTCCATCGTTCCGTCCTGATACTTTCTGGTTCTAGTTGCTTGTAATGTCGAGGATCCAATTCTTTCCAGTTTGTCGTTTTGTCAAGAGAAGATATGTCATCGTTTCGTCCAAACCTTCTGCCGGAAATCATATCTAAAAAATCAGATCTGGAGATATGAGAAAGAATAAAAGAAAAAAGAAAAAAAGAAGGAAAATAGAAAACATAAAAGAAATACATGAAGAAAATATAAACAAAAATTAAACAAGAAGTTATTAACAAATAAAGAAGAAAAAGAAGAAAATTAAAAGAAAATTAAAAAAATTCAAATGCCAATGAATCTACTCTCTCAAATGTCGATTGATTTTCACGCGCAATGCTATATCAGCATAAAGTATTTAATTGAACAAATTTAGTTAAATTTAGGTGTATTTTTGAAACTTTCATAGTACAAGGGGTTAGTTGCAATATGCATTGCACTTTTCTCGAATGCAAATAGGTTGGAAATATTGTTGACACTCACCCAACGAAGGGAACCCTGGACAAACATCAATTTTCATTATTTTCATTTTTTTCATTTTTTCATCTGCTTCCACGTTGTACGTACTACCTGTCAATATAAACAATCTCTCCTATATTATCACAAAAGCAATGGTTTTGTTTAAAAAAATATATCTAATCATATAAAGAAAATTGCTCAATAATAAAATTTAATATAGAATTTACCAAGGACGAAGAACAAGAACAAGAACAAAATGATTTACAACTACTATGTTCTGAATGTATGATAACTGTAGCAAGATGAAGTTGAGAATACTATGCTCATTATAAATAGTATTTGTATGATACAATCTTAGAAAATATCTATTACTAATAATTAAAGCATGAGTAATTTCTGCTACCACGTTGCGCCACATCATCCCTTCATTAAAATAATAATTTTTAAATAGTTAATTATGGAAAAAAGTTATCTTCAACTAAACATAAAGATAAAATAATATTAGTAGATTTGACAAAAATAGATAAAAAAGTATATCATATTTATTATATTTGTAAAAGATACATTAAAAAAAAGATAAGAAAAAATATGTATAGGTGATCACAATTATATCTTTGAAATAAAAACAACCATATCTATCTATAACTAATTAACTATATATTAAAGTTGTAACTTTTCTAGCCCCCACATTAATTCTAGCTCCACCTTATATTAAAAAAATATTTATATTATTTTTTTCCAATTAAATTCCTTTATATTTATTCATGTGGAGAAAATTAATTCGAATTTTAATTAAAAACAACGAAAATTATTTTATCTTTATCTTTTTATCTATTTATAAAAATATTTATATTAAATCAATTTTGATAAAAAGGTAAAATTTTCAAATATGTATATAATTACTTGCCTAAATTAAATTTTTATAAAAAAAAATTTATATTATGTTTTCCTTAATTTCCTTTTTGGGTTTTTGTGTAAATATAGAAGATTTTTTATCCTTACAAAATCTATATTTTTTTTTATCTTTTCTTATTAGCTATCTTTTTAACTTTTTATTGAAAAGATTTTTAAAGAATTAAATTTGATTAATTTTTTTTTAGAATTTACATTATTTTTGACTTTTTATTTATTTTTGTATATTTATTTTATTAATATAATATTTATAATATATCTAAAAATTGATGAGACGTAGTCGTGCATGGCACGACGGGTACAACTAGTTTTCCATCTAAAGATATTATAAATATTATGATAAGGTATCTTAATAGTCTTCCGTTTAGATAACTTTTTCTTTTAAAATTTATCTTAAAAATTAAGAAATCACTTAACTTAATGCAAATATCTTCAACTTTGTTAAGATTGTTTATCTTTTATTATAGAGTTTATGTAAATATTTTTAATTAGTAAAGATTCTTTTAAAAAATAGGTTAAATAATAATTTTTATAAAAATAAAATCAATCCATACTTATAAATTATATTAAGAAAGGGAATATATCTTAACTAGTTTATTGACCATACGGCCATTCCATCTACGAGGTTGTTTATTTTTTGGCATTATACATATACGGGTACCCGTACTTATGTTAATTGACCACTTAGACATCTGTCATTTGATTTTGTTCTATTGAACACTTTAATTTGACATAGTTTGTTCTATTAGGTACTTGGATGTTGATATGAAATAATGCATGCATTTCACTCTTATTTAAGCGAGTAAAGAGATTCAATGGACGAATTTTCATTCCTTTTTTTCCTTTTACACTTTACTTTTTACTTATATATTTATTTATTTTCTCCTTTTTTTCCTTTTTCTTTTTTTTTCATTTTGATTTTTCCTTTCTCCTGAGTGTAAAAATACACTTCATTGAAAATTTAACATTTGTTAAATTAAAAAATATTTTATTATTAACATATTAATTATGTCCTAGAAATATGAAAATTAATTGTAATTGATTTTACTCTTCCGTCCTTCTCCTTGATAATTACCTTTCTCTGATATTGATTCTCCCTCAAACAAACAAATTTAACCCTTTTGAGGTCAATATTTAAATCAGCAGTGTAATTTGGGTCTCAACCTCACCCTGCGTTGCCTTTGCGGCTACGGATGGCAGCAATGCAATCAGATAAGACAACGTTTATTTCTCCTCGTCACCAGTGTTCTGATCGGAAGGTGAGAAGGGGTTGGAGGAGTTGGATCGCCAGCGAGAGGTGGTTGTAGTGAGGTCATCGGAGAATATGAAGAGTAGTTGGTTGTCATCGAGCCTGTCGAAGCCAAGGGGCACCGCCTCCTCGAGTGTCGTCGTCGAGCAAGGGGGCTTCGAGGTAGTAGATGGAGTCACGGTGGAGCGGTGCTAGTTTCCGCGGTAGACAGAAGTTTCTGCAAAAACTTTATGCCAAAATAGGCGGCGACGACATGTAGGTGTCTTGGACTCTTGCTTCTTAGTTCCCACCGAAGATCCTGGATCTGCTGGTACTCAGGGAACAGTGCGTTGCTGAAGCCGTCGAGTTCCTCTTCGTGGATGTAGTTGAAGACGACTCTTCTGTAGATCAATCATATGTAATACTTGATATAGGTTTGAATCACGTAGAAACGCTTTCCGAAATCAATATTTTGCCCCCTACATAGCCTTGGGGAATCCGCAAAATTTGAAGTGAGATAAGACAAACCAACCGATCTCTAACAAGGCTATGAAAGAGATCGAACCTTAGAGTTCATGTAAATGGACATTATACTCTATTTGAAGTTCAATCATGGAGATAGACGTTCTCCTCTGATTGTGTGAACCAACAACCAACCCGACACTAAACTCCCAATAGCCATTTATATAGGCAAAAGAAAACTGCTTCAGGGAACGGTTACCGGCGGTTACCAGAAGTTACCGGCGGTTACCAAGTGCCACGAAAGGTTATCCTCAATAACCCACGTCACCCATCAGTTATTAACTCATTAAGGAAGTTACAATGTAGTTACACAACGTGTAAATGACAGTTATCAACAATTAACAACGTGCCGAAATTTTAGGCATGCGTCAGAGAACTACTGTTCCCACTACTGTTCCCTCCAAGGGAACAGACATTGTTTCCTCCAGTAGGTAACAAACATTGTTCCTTTTCAGGTCGCAACTTCTCCTTAATATTTCCCTCTAGACCTCAACTATGCTTACACGAGCGCGCACTCCGCACACCCAAAGCCGTGACATAGCAAAGTAAGATCTCATAGTGTCGTATGAATCTCAATCACACTAAAAGGCATTGTTCTCATATAGGGAACAATCACTTGATGAAACTAAAATCACCAACACGACAGAGAATGATGAAGAAGAGGAATACGAGCGGGAGGTTGTATGGTGGCGCCAGTGAAGGAAGCGGAGAGGCGCTGAGATCTATGTCAATGGAGTAGGAGGGAATTAGGTTAAATTGTGAGTGGAGTCCTTGTTTTCACCGTCCAGATGATGATGTGGCGTTTACTTGGATTTTATGTGGCAAAAAAATTTATCAGCTTAGCGCGCTTGTTTAACACTTTGAAAGAGTCTCGGTGACCAAGTGTTTAATAGAACACAAATAGTTAAATTTAAGTGTTTAATAGAACAAAACCAAAAATCAGGTGCCTAAGTAACCAATTGACATAAGTACAGGTGTCTGTATATGTATTTTGTCTTTTTTTTTTATAATCAATAAAAATAATATAAACGAAATGATATCACGGGTGCGAAACTAATCGATGGCCAAATCAAATATATAATGAAAAATGGTTTAGATACAAATAACTCTTATTAAATTAATTAAAATGCTATGCATACTAATTTGAATTGTAAATTTTTTTAGTTTTTTATAACTTAGCAAAAGTTGGTGGTTTGAGTATGGCTAATGAGTAATAATTTATAATTTTTTAGATGTGTGATTTAAGTGACATATTTAGTAAAAATAAAAAAATTACTATGAAATTGTATTTAACTACATGGGATATATTTTCTAAATTTTTTGTTTTCTAATTGAACCCAAAAATATCATATAACTTAAATATCATATCTAATCAAACTTTAAATTAATTCTTATAGTTTAAGTGTTTATCTCAAACGACTAGAATGAACTTTAAAATTAATTTAAACTATGTATCAATGCATACAGAAAATATATCAACGGACTAAAATTATTCAAGCATTTGCCCGTGCGTTTATATATTTTTTATTATAAATAATTTAAGAGTATATCAATATGCAAAGAAATATATCAATATACTAAAATATATCATTTCTTCTAAAAAAAATTTATTATAATTTTTGATATATGCATTATAAAATATAGAATAATGTTTAAGAGCTTGTAAATATGAAAAATACTAATATAATTTTTTTTTTTGGAAAAGGTAAATATATTTTCAAAAAGGATCCTAAGAGGATCAAGAGAACATATACAAAAAACTTGGACTAACCAGGAGTTCTCGAGTTTGGCAAAGTTACAAGGAACATTCACAGACAGGCCATGCCAACAAAGCATCCAGAACTACTTAACCTAGCTGCACTACATGATCTCCAAGTGTTTCAGCCATCGCCTAGTGGTTTCATTCTTAGTATTTAGCCGCCCTTTAAGCCTAAGCTTACAAGCCTCAATGGTCATATCCCTACAAGCTTCCCATGTTATGATTTCCCCCTCAAACGAGGCAAGGTTTCTGGCTCGCCAGATGAAGTAGACCACCGTCGGGGAGTGAAATAGAACATAAATGTCATGCCCCAGTGTATTGAAATAATAATATTGATGAGTGTAATCTCAGGTTGGTAAGTACAAGGGGATAACATTATAACCATGCTTGAATTGTCGACAATGCAAAGTCAACAAAGGATTATACCATTATAAAGTAAAGAGTTGCTAAGTTGGCATGGTTGGTAATGTTTTATTGGATAACTCTATTAAAGGATGTTCTTATTTTATAAGGAGACAAGGTCTGAAGTAAGAATCTGAATTAAGCTGATGGAGTTACCATATTCTGTAAAGGATGTTTTGTTGGATAACTCTATTAAAGGATGTTCTTGTTTTGTTGGATAACTCTATTAAAGAATATGGTAACTCCATCAGAATTAAGCAGTAAGAATCTAGTCCAAGTTGTAAGAATCTGAATTAAGCTGGTTAAATTGAGCATTTTAAGAATCTGAAGTAAACACTTCACCAAAAATGGTTGAATTAAGCATGTTTTAGAATTAAACATCAAGTTGTAAGAATCTGAAGTAAACGCTTCACCAAAAAAAAAAAGAATTTGATGTAAACAATTAGAATTAAGTAATTACTCAGCCTTAAAAATAACTATAACCTCAACCTTAAAATAACTAATCAACAAGGTGTTCAAATTGAACATTGTGTATGATAATAATACTACAATAATGTAGATATGTATTTATGCCTAATTACAATTCCCTTAATATTACACATGTTATAAATGTTGTATTATAACATTCAAATTAGGAATAAAAAGAGGATCACAGAATATTCAATTTAATGATCTCAAAATCCCAACTCAAGTTGTAATTACTTAATCCACCAGAATCTGATAAGGTTAAACCAATCAAGTCTAATTAGTCTAATTAATTTCCTATTTGAGGTCCAACTATATCAATTTATACACATCAATAATCGAAATCCAACATCAAATCATACAAAATGAGACCACATTCAAATCAAACATGAATCCAACAACATAAGCACAAACATTAGAAAATATTTGAATATGCTTACAATAATTGCAGTTGGCCGTTCACCTAGTCTAGTCCGATCCTCCTTTGACCACAATTTTTTAACCACCTCAGAAATCAGCGGCATGTCGCCAACCTCTTTTTCTTGCAAAAAAAGAGTACAATTAAGTTAAAAACTTATTTTTAAACAATAAAAACATTGTTAATTGAAAAGTGAATGCATTTACCATAAATTCCATCCATTTGGAAAATTTTCGAGAACCTCCTCGATAATTTCCAGCCTCTAGTGATCTCTTTGATGATCGATTTTGGCTATTCACTTGAGCTTGTTTCACATAATTAGGATCTGTTTTCCTTATGGTGTTCATTCTCACTCAATTCTTCTCGGAAACAAATAAAGGTTTTATCTTGTTTTCACGATGCTTTTTAAAAACATTGGTAATGTGTCTTCCGGCTTGATGTAAGAAGACCTTTTACATGAGTTTATCAGATTCCCTCCAATAAAAATTTGGGAAATTCCTTGTGGTGACCTCGAGGTTTTGCCAATTCCGCGTGGTACACAAGGTTTTTCTAAATTCCGCATGATAACCTTGAGGTTTTGCAAATTCCTTGTGGTAACCTCGAATTATTATAAAAGCTAAAAAGTATTTGAAATTTAGCCACCCTTTTATTTAATTGCATAAAATTACCATATTTTTTAGGTTTAGTCAAAAACTACCTAATTGTTTTTTAAAACAACCTAATAAGGACTATCACTTAATTAACATACTTCTTAATAGGTGGTTTTATAATGTTAGATTCTTTTATAAATTAAAAAAATCCACCTACATGTATACATTTTTGTAAGAAAATTGTACAAAATTCAATTATTTACACATTTTTCATGACAATATATATTAAGTTTAAAAAATCCATTGTTATATACTTTTAATAACACCAATTTTTTCAATTAATACACTCATTCTTTCCAAAAAAAAAACTTCTCCCTTAAAATGTTAACTTTTATAAAGATTACAAGTTTATATTTTTTTAGAGTAATAAACAAGGCGCATTTGTTTCCAAAATTACATTTGATTTTGATAATTCGAAAATGGTATTATTTTATAATATAAATTTGAAAAGGTGGTTATTTTTATAAGAATAAAAAATTGGATTTTTTAAAACAATAATATATAGTGTCATGATAATTTAGTAAATATGAGAATATTTATAAATTTTTCCAAAAAACTTCTATAATTATGTTAAAAATAGATTAGATAGTTTTTATATAAAAAATTAAAATAAAGGTGATTTTATTTAATTAAGTTAATAATGTGGCTAAATTTTAATTACTTTTAGCTTTTAATAATTCTTCGAGGCTACCACGCTGAATATGCAAAACCTCAAGGTTACCATACGAAATACCGGAAAATTTTGTGTACCACGCGGAATTGGCAAAACCTCGAGGTCACCATACGGAATTTCCCTAAAAAAAATTTTGTATTAATAAAAAAGAAAAATTAATAGTTAGTAGGACTTAATCACATCACTCTTCCAAGTTCAATAAACGTTCAGTAGACGCACATTTACTTTACCACTAAATCAGCACAAGAATTTCACAATTAACACAACATGATCAACTCAACAATGCAATTATTCAGAACTTAAAGACATAAAAGTGATCTGGCTTTGCATTAATTTACGCATCAATTCAACCACACACCTATGATCCAACCACACACCTATGATCATATCAATTCAGATCATTCAGAATTTAAAGACACAAAAGCAATCTCTACCAAAATTAAAATTAATCCAACACACCTATGATCAGGTCAATTCAACAAACTTTGAATAAGACCAACTTCAATTTTTAAGCACAAAATCAACAATCAGCAGAATAGATCACCATTCAGCAACACCAATTTCAATAATGGAGCATTGTAGTGGCCACACAACCTAAAATTCATGTATAAAAGTTATGTATAACCTTAAACTCTTCAAACCACAACTTCTTAACAGCTCCTGACACTTTAGAAATACTTGTCCATGGACCATTGTAGTGGTCATGGATAATTTCTATTGTCTTGGAATAGGTAGCTTTGCGTGGTTCATAATCACTACAAAGAAATCGATACAATTACTAATTGTAAGATTTAAACCAAATTAATAAAAAAATTGGAAAGGTTATCAGATTCCTTCTCCTTTAATCCATACAAGTAGCTTTGGTTCTTGAGTAGACTCTTCATCTTCTTGACCTTCTTCCTCCACTTCATGTCCTTCTTCCTCCACTTCTTGACCTTCCTCATGTTCTTCCTCCACTTATTGATCTTCCTCATGTTATTCCTTGTATTCTTCACCGTATTCTTCATCACCTTATTCTTCCAAGCCCTCTTCTATGTATTCTTCATTGTGTTCTTCATCTACTTGTTCCTCGGTTGGTAATCAGGAGGCTATAGGAATGGGGTTAGGCTGGAAATTTTTAAAAGAGCTCTTGGATTAGAGAGAACTTGTTGGGAAAGAGGTTATTAAGAGAGCTTAGGGTTGAGATTTCTTGAAAGAACCCTTTCCTTAGAGGGAACTTGTTGTAAACGAAGTGCTGGACTATTATTAGGGCTAAGAGTTCTTGAAGGATCAAGAACTTGTTGTGAAGAAGGTGTTAGAGTGAGATTAGGCTTGGTTTTCCTCAAAGAAGCTCTTGGAGCATTGGGAACTTGTATTGGAGAAGAGATGACACGTTGTGGAGCAACTAGTTGTTGGACAACTCTTTCAAACCTTGGACTACTACGAGTCGGGAGGGCTGGTTGTAACCGAGGAGGTCTCTTAGGACTGTAAACAATCTGTTCTGAAAAAGTACGAGGAGCACGAGCGAAGTTGTAGTTGAAATTTGGGTTCTCCTCATGATGCACTTCTAAGGTGACGCATGATTGAACCAAACTTTCCAAAGAGAATAAAAAACAGTCTTGTAATCAAAAATCAAAAAGCCAATAAACGCACGTAAACTCTTGTGAACAGTGAATTTTACATAAGCAACTGGATTTTACATAAGCAGCTCTCTTATTAGTTATTTAACTAGTTATACCCGTCGTGCCTTGCACGACTACATGAATTTAATATTTAATTTATTTAATGAATATGATTTTAATTTAATATAAAAAACTTATTTATTAGCAAAAAAATTAAATAAAATTTTACAATTAATGTCATGTGAAACGGGACTAAAATTATTAAGTTGAGCCCACTATAGATGACTTAATGATAATTTATTTATGAATAAATATAAATATAAATTATTTGAATTAGAATCGTTTAATTTTAAAAATCTTTTACAAAACATATAAAAAAGGCAAAAATACTCTAAATTCTTGTAATTTGTTTTTATCAAATTCAATTCTTTAAAAAAATTTGAATAAAAATTAAAAGTATACTTAATAAGAAACAATGAAAAAATATAAATAAAGAATGAATTTTATAATTATAAGAAAATCATTTATTTTACATAAATAATTCAAAAATAAAATTAAGAAAAAGATAACGTAATTTTTTTTTATCAAAAGTCAAATTAGGCAAGTAATTATCTAGCTTGAAAGTTCTATTTCTTATCAAAATTTTATTTAAGATAAATTTTTTACATAAATAGATAAAAAATAAAGATAAAATAATTTTCTTTAATTTTAAATAAAATTCAAATTTAATTATTTCATATAAATTGATAGAAATTTAATTGGAAAAATTAAATTAATGTATCTATCTTAATATACAATATCTAATGTTCTATAATTCATTTTAATTCAAAAAGAAAATTAAGGAAAAGATAACGTAATTTTTTTTTTATCAAAAGTAAAATTAGGCAAGTAATTATCTACCTTGAAAGTTCTATTTCTTCTCAAAATTTTATTTAAGATAAATCTCTTACATAAATAGATAAAAAATAAAGATAAAATAATTTTCTTTAATTTTAAATAAAATTGGAATTTAATTATTTCATATAAATAGATAGAAATTTAATTGGAAAAACTAAATTAATATATCTATCTTAATATACAATATTTAATGTTCTATATGTAACATCCCCGACCAAAGTGCATATGTCATTCTACATTCATATAAGATTAAGAGCATATGCATAGCCTATTGACATGATATATAGTGAGTTTGTAAAAGTAATATTTATTTTCTAATTAAGTTTATTATATTTTAAAAAAAATTAAGAAAAAGTTAATTATTAATTATTTCAGGGTGAAGTTTGTAGTAAACGAGATTTCAGGGTAAAAAGTGGAATTTTGAACAATCTTTAGCCGACTTGCCTTTCGTTGATATTTAAAGCATGAGATCTCATTCTTCCTAATGAAGTTTCACGCACACAAAATTACAGAGGGAGTTCGAGATTGGAAAACAAAATTAGTTTGGTCTTTTTGTTTGTGGTTATTGATTCTGGTATACAAGATCTCTTCTATCGGGTTTTAATATCGAAGTACAAGCGTGGTTTGGTAAGTTTTTAATTAGTTAATGGTTTATCTGGATTTTCCTAATTTTTCCAGATCTAGATCTACAGTTGCTTTTGATTTGAAAATCAGTCGATTCATAGTTCTTAGAGGGTGTTTTCGATATATATCGGATATATATTCGGTAAAAGATTTCAGAGTATTTTTAGGGTTTTGTTTTGTAAGGATATTAGGGAGCCCTTTAATCAAGTTTTTCAGAAAGGTTTGAACTAGAAAAATGTTCCTTTATATATATAGTTTATTGTTGTCAAGTTTTAAAGGATTTGGATATATATCATTGCATTTGGGGTTAGAGTTTATAAGAGTAAATAGCCTAATTTGCATTGGGTTACATATAGGAGCCCAAGTAATAGACCGTGGTCACAGTCAAGGGGGAGAAATATAGTATCTGCTTTAAACAGGTGAGTATAGACCGGAGATTCAACCTTATATGCTATATGTGAAATATGAATATATGGATATATGCACTATATGTGGTATATGAGGTATATGAATATATGTGCTATATGAGCTATATGGATATATGTGTTATATGGATTATATGGATAGATGTGATAGTTCTGAAATTTCCAGAGTTGTTTGCACAGAAAGAATGTTAACAGATGGCATATGATATATGGTTACAAGATGCACTTGATTGCATAGCATATTGCATGAGATTAAAAGGATCTGTGACTGTCTTGCCCTGAATTTGTATACAAAAGAGACCTACGGGTCATACATGAGGCCTGAGATGCCTAAGAGATGGTAATTGAGCAAATGAGGCCTAAGATGCCTAACAGTTGGTAATGGCGGTAATGGAAAAAAAAGAAAAAAAAAAGAAAAGAAAGTAGAAGTTGGTAATGGAAAAGAGTTGGTAATGGAAACTCGGGGCAGATTCAGGCTTGAACAATTTACAGAATAAAGAATCGAAAACATCAGCATTTGCCTTAGCATAGTAATTAAATTCAGATATGACATATATATGATATGTATGTATATGTATATGGACTAAATGTTTGCCTCTGTGTGAAATAATTGATGATGGTTTATATTCACTGAGTATGCGACTCATGTAAATCGCAAAATAATTTTTCAGGTTCAGCTAGTTCTTTTTAAAGTGTGTCTCTTTCAGAGTTCACATTCATACAGGTCGGCCGACTGAAGCTCTAAGCAACCTTCTCCTCCTCATTTTGCATAATAGACATATGGGTTGTAATAGAAGTTAGCGTAATAGATGTTTTAGTATAAAAAAAGTGAATGCATATGTGTGTGCAACCTTTTATGGTTGTTAATTCCGCTTTGTGCTTATGTGGATAGTTGCTATATGTGAATTATATGTCTATATGGAAATAAGATATTACAAAGCATACGTCATAGGGTATAAGAGTGTCACAGTTAGTTTGGTATCAGAGCAGGGATATGATTCTTTAGGGGCATTCTGCATTCATAAGCATATTGACATTAGAGTTGCATTTAATTGAATAGGAACATGGAAATGCTTGAGCATGATCCACAAAGGAGAGAAGGTTTAGCCGTGCCACGTCAGTCAATAGGAGCATCTCATACAGTGTTACATGGGGAATACATCTCATACATATGCACCGATAGAACAGGAAGTACAAGGACCAGCTATGGGGTCTAGAGGCAGGAATTTCAAAGAGCTTCGTAAGTTGGGAGCATCTCATACAGTGTTACAGGAACTAAAGAAGCAGTTACAAGAGTTGTTAGATAAAGGATTCATTAGAGCTAGTGTATCACCTTGGGGTGCACCAGTTCTATTTGTTAAAAAGAAAGATGGTACCTTACGGTTGTGCATAGATTACAGAAAGTTGAATCAGGTGACAGTGAAGAACAAGTATCCATTGCCAAGGATAGATGATTTGTTTGATCAACTTCAAGGTGCAAAAGTATTTTCAAAGATAGACCTTCGGTCAGGATACCATCAGTTGAAGATAGCTAAAGATGACATTACCAAGACAGCATTCCGGACTCGATATGGGCATTATGAGTTTCTGGTAATGCCATTTGGTTTGACTAATGCACCAGCAGCATTCATGGCTTTGATGAACAAGGTGTTTCAACCTTTTCTAGACAGATTTGTGATCGTCTTTATTGATGATATATTGGTATATTCACGAAGTAAAGAGGATCATGCTGATCATCTGTGTACTGTGCTACAAGTCTTCAGGGAAAAACAATTATATGCTAAACTGAGTAAGTGTGAATTCTGGTTGGATCATGTGGTATTTTTAGGACACATAATATCTGGAAGAGGTATAGAGGTTGATCCTAAAAAGGTTGAAGCAGTGGTAAATTGGAAAGCACCAACTACAGTTACAGAAGTTCGTAGTTTTCTTCGGATGGTTGGATACTACAGACGATTCGTTGAAGGATTCTCTATTGTAGCTGCACCACTCACTAAATTGTTACGGAAGAATGCTCCATTCCATTGGAATGATGCATGCCAACAGAGTTTTGAGGAGTTGAAGCATTGTTTGACTACAGCGCCAATACTGACAATTCCTACAGGTACAGGAGGGTTTGTTGTTTACACTGATGCTTCATATCAAGGTCTTGTTTGTGTTTTGATGATGAATGGAAAAGTGATTGCTTATGCATCACGACAATTACGACCACATGAAGTTTCTTATCCTGTACATGATTTAGAGCTGGCAGCAGTAGTTTTTGCCCTAAAGATTTGGCGTCATTATCTATATGGAGAAACATTCCAAATCTTTACGGATCATAAGAGTTTGAAGTATTTGATGAGCCAAAAGGAATTGAACATGCGGCAGAGGCGCTGGATGGAACTATTGAAAGATTATGATTGTACAATCGAGTATCATCCGGGAAAGGCTAATGTTGTAGCAGATGCTTTGAGTAGAAAGTCCAGTGGTATGATGGCCAACATGCACATGACTTCATTATCAGATTTGATTGCTTTGCGAGGTTTAAATGCCAAAGTAAAGTTTGACACAGAGGGAATATTGTTTGCTACTTTGGAAATTCGACCAGTGTTGAGACAGAAAATTAAAAATGCACAAGTAAGAGATGAAAAGTTGGCAGAAATTATTGAACAGGTGCAACAAGGTAAAGATACGTCATTTGTTATTCAGGATGGCACATTAATGTTTGGCACCAGATTATGTGTACCTGATGTTGATGATCTGAGACGAGAAATTTTAGATGAGGCACATAATGCATCATATGCTATGCACCCTGGCACGACAAAAATGTATCATACCTTAAGACAACATTATTGGTGGCCAAGAATGAAGAAGGAAGTTGCTGAATTTATTTCTAAATGTCTTACTTGTCAACAAGTCAAAGCAGAACACCAAGCACCTACAGGTATGCTGAAACCTTTATCTATTCCGGTTTGGAAATGGGAGCGGATTACGATGGATTTTGTTGTGGGATTACCACGAACACAGAAAGGGAATGATGCTATCTGGGTGATTATTGATAGATTGACTAAGTCAACACATTTCTTGCCTATACGTTGGGGTTGTTCATTGGATCAATTGGCAGAGATATACATGAAGGAAATTGTCCGACTTCATGGAATACAAGTATCCATTGTATCAGATAGAGATCCTAGATTTACTTCTCATTTTTGGGAAAGTTTTCAGACAGTTATGGGGACCAAATTGCATTTCAGTACAGCTTATCATCCTCAGACAGATAGACAATCGGAGAGGACTATACAGACATTAGAAGAAATGCTTCGTGCTTGTGTTATTGAGTTTCAGGGTTCATGGGATAAGTATATTCCATTGATGGAATTTGCTTACAATAATCAATTTCACAGCAGCATTGGAATGGCACCATATGAGGCATTATATGGAAGGAAGTGTCGAAGTCCTTTATATTGGGATAAAGAGGGTGCTGAAATTTTAGAAGGGCCTGAGATTATACAAGATACAGTTGAGAAGATTGATATTGTTAAGAGTAAAATGAAGGCGGCACAAGATAGACAAAAGAGCTATTTTGATCTGCACCGCAAGGAGATGGATTATCAGGTTGGAGATAAGGTATATTTACGAGTTTTTCCATGGAAAGGTGTCATGAGATTTGGTAACAAAGAAAAACTGAGTCCTCGATATATTGGGCCATATGATACCATAGAGAAGGTGGGACAATTGGCATACAGATTAGCATTACCTTCAGAATTGGCTCAGATTCATAATGTTTTCCATGTTAGTATGTTACGATGGTATCAATCTGATACATCACATGTACTAAAGGATTCAGAAGTACAGATTGCAGAGAATTTGAGCTACATAGAGGAACCAGTCATGATAGTGGACTACAGAATCAAACAGTTACGGAATAGGGAGATTCCGATGGTTAAAGTAATTTGGAATAATCATGGTATAGAGGAAACGACTTGGGAAACTGAGGATAAGATGAGAAAGTCATATCCACATTTATTTAATGGTAATTGATTCCCTATCATACTGCATCATATGAAGAGATAGCGAATTTTGAGGACAAAATTCTTATAGAGGGGAAGGATTGTAACATCCCCGACCAAAGTGCATACGTCATTCTACATTCATATAAGATTAAGAGCATATGCATAGCCTATTGACATGATATATAGTGAGTTTGTAAAAGTAATATTTATTTTCTAATTAAGTTTATTATATTTTTAAAAAAAATTAAGAAAAAGTTAATTATTAATTATTTCAGGGTGAAGTTTGTAGTAAACGAGATTTCAGGGTAAAAAGTGGAATTTTGAACAATCTTTAGCCGACTTGCCTTTCGTTGATATTTAAAGCATGAGATCTCATTCTTCCTAATGAAGTTTCACGCACACAAAATTACAGAGGGAGTTCGAGATTGGAAAACAAAATTAGTTTGGTCTTTTTGTTTGTGGTTATTGATTCTGGTATACAAGATCTCTTCTATCGGGTTTTAATATCGAAGTACAAGCGTGGTTTGGTAAGTTTTTAATTAGTTAATGGTTTATCTGGATTTTCCTAATTTTTCCAGATCTAGATCTACAGTTGCTTTTGATTTGAAAATCAGTCGATTCATAGTTCTTAGAGGGTGTTTTCGATATATATCGGATATATATTCGGTAAAAGATTTCAGAGTATTTTTAGGGTTTTGTTTTGTAAGGATATTATGGAGCCATTTGATCAAGTTTTTCAGAAAGGTTTGAACTAGAAAAATGTTCCTTTATATATATAGTTTATTGTTGTCAAGTTTTAAAGGATTTGGATATATATGCAAGAAGTTATAATGCATTCTGGCATTTCATTGCATTTGGGGTTAGAGTTTATAAGAGTAAATAGCCTAATTTGCATTGGGTTACATATAGGAGCCCAAGTAATGGACCGTGGTCAGAGTCAAGGGGGAGAAATATAGTATCTGCTTTAAACAGGTGAGTATAGACCGGAGATTCAACCTTATGTGCTATATGTGAAATATGAATATATGGATATATGCACTATATGTGGTATATGAGGTATATGAATATATGTGCTATATGAGCTATATGGATATATGTGTTATATGGATTATATGGATAGATGTGATAGTTCTGAAATTTCCAGAGTTGTTTGCACAGAAAGAATGTTAACAGATGGCATATGATATATGGTTACAAGATGCACTTGATTGCATAGCATATTGCATGAGATTAAAAGGATCTGTGACTGTCTTGCCTTGAATTTGTATACAAAAGAGACCTACGGGTCATACATGAGGCCTGAGATGCCTAAGAGATGGTAATTGAGCAAATGAGGCCTAAGATGCCTAACAGTTGGTAATGGCGGTAATGGAAAAAAAAAGAAAAAAAAAAGAAAGGAGAAGTTGGTAATGGAAAAGAGTTGGTAATGGAAACCCGGGGCAGATTCAGGCTTGAACAGTTTACAGAATAAAGAATCGAAAACATCAGCATTTGCCTTAGCATAGTAATTAAATTCAGATATGACATATATATGATATGTATGTATATGTATATGGACTAAATGTTTGCCTCTGTGTGAAATAATTGATGATGGTTTATATTCACTGAGTATGCGACTCATGTAAATCGCAAAATAATTTTTCAGGTTCAGCTAGTTCTTTTTGAAGTGTGTCTCTTTTAGAGTTCACATTCATACAGGTCGGCCGGCTGAAACTCTAAGCAACCTTCTCCTCCTCATTTTGCATAATAGACATATGGGTTGTAATAGAAGTTAGAGTAATAGATGTTTTAGTATAAAAAAGTGAATGCATATGTGTGTGCAACCTTTTATGGTTGTTAATTCCGCTTTGTGCTTATGTGGATAGTTGCTATATGTGAATTATATGTCTATATGAAAATAAGATATTACAAAGCATACGTCATAGGGTATAAGAGTGTCACAGTTAGTTTGGTATCAGAGCAGGGATATGATTCTTTAGGGGCATTCTGCATTCATAAGCATATTGACATTAGAGTTGCATTTAATTGAATAGGAACATGGAAATGCTTGAGCATGATCCACAAAGGAGAGAAGGTTTAGCCGTGCCACGTCAGTCAATAGGAGCATCTCATACAGTGTTACATGGGGAATACATCTCATACATATGCACCGATAGAACAGGAAGTACAAGGACCAGCTATGGGGTCTAGAGGCAGGAATTTCAAAGAGCTTCGTAAGTTGGGAGCATCTCATACAGTGTTACAGGAACTAAAGAAGCAGTTACAAGAGTTGTTAGATAAAGGATTCATTAGAGCTAGTGTATCACCTTGGGGTGCACCAGTTCTATTTGTTAAAAAGAAAGATGGTACCTTACGGTTGTGCATAGATTACAGAAAGTTGAATCAGGTGACAGTGAAGAACAAGTATCCATTGCCAAGGATAGATGATTTGTTTGATCAACTTCAAGGTGCAAAAGTATTTTCAAAGATAGACCTTCGGTCAGGATACCATCAGTTGAAGATAGCTAAAGATGACATTACCAAGACAGCATTCCGGACTCGATATGGGCATTATGAGTTTCTGGTAATGCCATTTGGTTTGACTAATGCACCAGCAGCATTCATGGCTTTGATGAACAAGGTGTTTCAACCTTTTCTAGACAGATTTGTGATCGTCTTTATTGATGATATATTGGTATATTCACGAAGTAAAGAGGATCATGCTGATCATCTGTGTACTGTGCTACAAGTCTTCAGGGAAAAACAATTATATGCTAAACTGAGTAAGTGTGAATTCTGGTTGGATCATGTGGTATTTTTAGGACACATAATATCTGGAAGAGGTATAGAGGTTGATCCTAAAAAGGTTGAAGCAGTGGTAAATTGGAAAGCACCAACTACAGTTACAGAAGTTCGTAGTTTTCTTCGGATGGTTGGATACTACAGACGATTCGTTGAAGGATTCTCTATTGTAGCTGCACCACTCACTAAATTGTTACAGAAGAATGCTCCATTCCATTGGAATGATGCATGCCAACAGAGTTTTGAGGAGTTGAAGCATTGTTTGACTACAGCGCCAATACTGACAATTCCTACAGGTACAGGAGGGTTTGTTGTTTACACTGATGCTTCAGATCAAGGTCTTGGTTGTGTTTTGATGATGAATGGAAAAGTGATTGCTTATGCATCACGACAATTACGACCACATGAAGTTTCTTATCCTGTACATGATTTAGAGCTGGCAGCAGTAGTTTTTGCCCTAAAGATTTGGCGTCATTATCTATATGGAGAAACATTCCAAATCTTTACGGATCATAAGAGTTTGAAGTATTTGATGAGCCAAAAGGAATTGAACATGCGGCAGAGGCGCTGGATGGAACTATTGAAAGATTATGATTGTACAATCGAGTATCATCCGGGAAAGGCTAATGTTGTAGCAGATGCTTTGAGTAGAAAGTCCAGTGGTATGATGGCCAACATGCACATGACTTCATTATCAGATTTGATTGCTTTGCGAGGTTTAAATGCCAAAGTAAAGTTTGACACAGAGGGAATATTGTTTGCTACTTTGGAAATTCGACCAGTGTTGAGACAGAAAATTAAAAATGCACAAGTAAGAGATGAAAAGTTGGCAGAAATTATTGAACAGGTGCAACAAGGTAAAGATACGTCATTTGTTATTCAGGATGGCACATTAATGTTTGGCACCAGATTATGTGTACCTGATGTTGATGATCTGAGACGAGAAATTTTAGATGAGGCACATAATGCATCATATGCTATGCACCCTGGCACGACAAAAATGTATCATACCTTAAGACAACATTATTGGTGGCCAAGAATGAAGAAGGAAGTTGCTGAATTTATTTCTAAATGTCTTACTTGTCAACAAGTCAAAGCAGAACACCAAGCACCTACAGGTATGCTGAAACCTTTATCTATTCCGGTTTGGAAATGGGAGCGGATTACGATGGATTTTGTTGTGGGATTACCACGAACACAGAAAGGGAATGATGCTATCTGGGTGATTATTGATAGATTGACTAAGTCAACACATTTCTTGCCTATACGTTGGGGTTGTTCATTGGATCAATTGGCAGAGATATACATGAAGGAAATTGTCCGACTTCATGGAATACAAGTATCCATTGTATCAGATAGAGATCCTAGATTTACTTCTCATTTTTGGGAAAGTTTTCAGACAGTTATGGGGACCAAATTGCATTTCAGTACAGCTTATCATCCTCAGACAGATAGACAATCGGAGAGGACTATACAGACATTAGAAGAAATGCTTCGTGCTTGTGTTATTGAGTTTCAGGGTTCATGGGATAAGTATATTCCATTGATGGAATTTGCTTACAATAATCAATTTCACAGCAGCATTGGAATGGCACCATATGAGGCATTATATGGAAGGAAGTGTCGAAGTCCTTTATATTGGGATAAAGAGGGTGCTGAAATTTTAGAAGGGCCTGAGATTATACAAGATACAGTTGAGAAGATTGATATTGTTAAGAGTAAAATGAAGGCGGCACAAGATAGACAAAAGAGCTATTTTGATCTGCACCGCAAGGAGATGGATTATCAGGTTGGAGATAAGGTATATTTACGAGTTTTTCCATGGAAAGGTGTCATGAGATTTGGTAACAAAGGAAAACTGAGTCCTCGATATATTGGGCCATATGATACCATAGAGAAGGTGGGACAATTGGCATACAGATTAGCATTACCTTCAGAATTGGCTCAGATTCATAATGTTTTCCATGTTAGTATGTTACGATGGTATCAATCTGATACATCACATGTACTAAAGGATTCAGAAGTACAGATTGCAGAGAATTTGAGCTACATAGAGGAACCAGTCATGATAGTGGACTACAGAATCAAACAGTTACGGAATAGGGAGATTCCGATGGTTAAAGTAATTTGGAATAATCATGGTATAGAGGAAACGACTTGGGAAACTGAGGATAAGATGAGAAAGTCATATCCACATTTATTTAATGGTAATTGATTCCCTATCATACTGCATCATATGAAGAGATAGCGAATTTTGAGGACAAAATTCTTATAGAGGGGAAGGATTGTAACATCCCCGACCAAAGTGCATACGTCATTCTACATTCATATAAGATTAAGAGCATATGCATAGCCTATTGACATGATATATAGTGAGTTTGTAAAAGTAATATTTATTTTCTAATTAAGTTTATTATATTTTTAAAAAAAATTAAGAAAAAGTTAATTATTAATTATTTCAGGGTGAAGTTTGTAGTAAACGAGATTTCAGGGTAAAAAGTGGAATTTTGAACAATCTTTAGCCGACTTGCCTTTCGTTGATATTTAAAGCATGAGATCTCATTCTTCCTAATGAAGTTTCACGCACACAAAATTACAGAGGGAGTTCGAGATTGGAAAACAAAATTAGTTTGGTCTTTTTGTTTGTGGTTATTGATTCTGGTATACAAGATCTCTTCTATCGGGTTTTAATATCGAAGTACAAGCGTGGTTTGGTAAGTTTTTAATTAGTTAATGGTTTATCTGGATTTTCCTAATTTTTCCAGATCTAGATCTACAGTTGCTTTTGATTTGAAAATCAGTCGATTCATAGTTCTTAGAGGGTGTTTTCGATATATATCGGATATATATTCGGTAAAAGATTTCAGAGTATTTTTAGGGTTTTGTTTTGTAAGGATATTATGGAGCCATTTGATCAAGTTTTTCAGAAAGGTTTGAACTAGAAAAATGTTCCTTTATATATATAGTTTATTGTTGTCAAGTTTTAAAGGATTTGGATATATATGCAAGAAGTTATAATGCATTCTGGCATTTCATTGCATTTGGGGTTAGAGTTTATAAGAGTAAATAGCCTAATTTGCATTGGGTTACATATAGGAGCCCAAGTAATGGACCGTGGTCAGAGTCAAGGGGGAGAAATATAGTATCTGCTTTAAACAGGTGAGTATAGACCGGAGATTCAACCTTATGTGCTATATGTGAAATATGAATATATGGATATATGCACTATATGTGGTATATGAGGTATATGAATATATGTGCTATATGAGCTATATGGATATATGTGTTATATGGATTATATGGATAGATGTGATAGTTCTGAAATTTCCAGAGTTGTTTGCACAGAAAGAATGTTAACAGATGGCATATGATATATGGTTACAAGATGCACTTGATTGCATAGCATATTGCATGAGATTAAAAGGATCTGTGACTGTCTTGCCTTGAATTTGTATACAAAAGAGACCTACGGGTCATACATGAGGCCTGAGATGCCTAAGAGATGGTAATTGAGCAAATGAGGCCTAAGATGCCTAACAGTTGGTAATGGCGGTAATGGAAAAAAAAAGAAAAAAAAAAGAAAGGAGAAGTTGGTAATGGAAAAGAGTTGGTAATGGAAACCCGGGGCAGATTCAGGCTTGAACAGTTTACAGAATAAAGAATCGAAAACATCAGCATTTGCCTTAGCATAGTAATTAAATTCAGATATGACATATATATGATATGTATGTATATGTATATGGACTAAATGTTTGCCTCTGTGTGAAATAATTGATGATGGTTTATATTCACTGAGTATGCGACTCATGTAAATCGCAAAATAATTTTTCAGGTTCAGCTAGTTCTTTTTGAAGTGTGTCTCTTTTAGAGTTCACATTCATACAGGTCGGCCGGCTGAAACTCTAAGCAACCTTCTCCTCCTCATTTTGCATAATAGACATATGGGTTGTAATAGAAGTTAGAGTAATAGATGTTTTAGTATAAAAAAGTGAATGCATATGTGTGTGCAACCTTTTATGGTTGTTAATTCCGATTTGTGCTTATGTGGATAGTTGCTATATGTGAATTATATGTCTATATGAAAATAAGATATTACAAAGCATACGTCATAGGGTATAAGAGTGTCACAGTTAGTTTGGTATCAGAGCAGGGATATGATTCTTTAGGGGCATTCTGCATTCATAAGCATATTGACATTAGAGTTGCATTTAATTGAATAGGAACATGGAAATGCTTGAGCATGATCCACAAAGGAGAGAAGGTTTAGCCGTGCCACGTCAGTCAATAGGAGCATCTCATACAGTGTTACATGGGGAATACATCTCATACATATGCACCGATAGAACAGGAAGTACAAGGACCAGCTATGGGGTCTAGAGGCAGGAATTTCAAAGAGCTTCGTAAGTTGGGAGCATCTCATACAGTGTTACAGGAACTAAAGAAGCAGTTACAAGAGTTGTTAGATAAAGGATTCATTAGAGCTAGTGTATCACCTTGGGGTGCACCAGTTCTATTTGTTAAAAAGAAAGATGGTACCTTACGGTTGTGCATAGATTACAGAAAGTTGAATCAGGTGACAGTGAAGAACAAGTATCCATTGCCAAGGATAGATGATTTGTTTGATCAACTTCAAGGTGCAAAAGTATTTTCAAAGATAGACCTTCGGTCAGGATACCATCAGTTGAAGATAGCTAAAGATGACATTACCAAGACAGCATTCCGGACTCGATATGGGCATTATGAGTTTCTGGTAATGCCATTTGGTTTGACTAATGCACCAGCAGCATTCATGGCTTTGATGAACAAGGTGTTTCAACCTTTTCTAGACAGATTTGTGATCGTCTTTATTGATGATATATTGGTATATTCACGAAGTAAAGAGGATCATGCTGATCATCTGTGTACTGTGCTACAAGTCTTCAGGGAAAAACAATTATATGCTAAACTGAGTAAGTGTGAATTCTGGTTGGATCATGTGGTATTTTTAGGACACATAATATCTGGAAGAGGTATAGAGGTTGATCCTAAAAAGGTTGAAGCAGTGGTAAATTGGAAAGCACCAACTACAGTTACAGAAGTTCGTAGTTTTCTTCGGATGGTTGGATACTACAGACGATTCGTTGAAGGATTCTCTATTGTAGCTGCACCACTCACTAAATTGTTACGGAAGAATGCTCCATTCCATTGGAATGATGCATGCCAACAGAGTTTTGAGGAGTTGAAGCATTGTTTGACTACAGCGCCAATACTGACAATTCCTACAGGTACAGGAGGGTTTGTTGTTTACACTGATGCTTCAGATCAAGGTCTTGGTTGTGTTTTGATGATGAATGGAAAAGTGATTGCTTATGCATCACGACAATTACGACCACATGAAGTTTCTTATCCTGTACATGATTTAGAGCTGGCAGCAGTAGTTTTTGCCCTAAAGATTTGGCGTCATTATCTATATGGAGAAACATTCCAAATCTTTACGGATCATAAGAGTTTGAAGTATTTGATGAGCCAAAAGGAATTGAACATGCGGCAGAGGCGCTGGATGGAACTATTGAAAGATTATGATTGTACAATCGAGTATCATCCGGGAAAGGCTAATGTTGTAGCAGATGCTTTGAGTAGAAAGTCCAGTGGTATGATGGCCAACATGCACATGACTTCATTATCAGATTTGATTGCTTTGCGAGGTTTAAATGCCAAAGTAAAGTTTGACACAGAGGGAATATTGTTTGCTACTTTGGAAATTCGACCAGTGTTGAGACAGAAAATTAAAAATGCACAAGTAAGAGATGAAAAGTTGGCAGAAATTATTGAACAGGTGCAACAAGGTAAAGATACGTCATTTGTTATTCAGGATGGCACATTAATGTTTGGCACCAGATTATGTGTACCTGATGTTGATGATCTGAGACGAGAAATTTTAGATGAGGCACATAATGCATCATATGCTATGCACCCTGGCACGACAAAAATGTATCATACCTTAAGACAACATTATTGGTGGCCAAGAATGAAGAAGGAAGTTGCTGAATTTATTTCTAAATGTCTTACTTGTCAACAAGTCAAAGCAGAACACCAAGCACCTACAGGTATGCTGAAACCTTTATCTATTCCGGTTTGGAAATGGGAGCGGATTACGATGGATTTTGTTGTGGGATTACCACGAACACAGAAAGGGAATGATGCTATCTGGGTGATTATTGATAGATTGACTAAGTCAACACATTTCTTGCCTATACGTTGGGGTTGTTCATTGGATCAATTGGCAGAGATATACATGAAGGAAATTGTCCGACTTCATGGAATACAAGTATCCATTGTATCAGATAGAGATCCTAGATTTACTTCTCATTTTTGGGAAAGTTTTCAGACAGTTATGGGGACCAAATTGCATTTCAGTACAGCTTATCATCCTCAGACAGATAGACAATCGGAGAGGACTATACAGACATTAGAAGAAATGCTTCGTGCTTGTGTTATTGAGTTTCAGGGTTCATGGGATAAGTATATTCCATTGATGGAATTTGCTTACAATAATCAATTTCACAGCAGCATTGGAATGGCACCATATGAGGCATTATATGGAAGGAAGTGTCGAAGTCCTTTATATTGGGATAAAGAGGGTGCTGAAATTTTAGAAGGGCCTGAGATTATACAAGATACAGTTGAGAAGATTGATATTGTTAAGAGTAAAATGAAGGCGGCACAAGATAGACAAAAGAGCTATTTTGATCTGCACCGCAAGGAGATGGATTATCAGGTTGGAGATAAGGTATATTTACGAGTTTTTCCATGGAAAGGTGTCATGAGATTTGGTAACAAAGGAAAACTGAGTCCTCGATATATTGGGCCATATGATACCATAGAGAAGGTGGGACAATTGGCATACAGATTAGCATTACCTTCAGAATTGGCTCAGATTCATAATGTTTTCCATGTTAGTATGTTACGATGGTATCAATCTGATACATCACATGTACTAAAGGATTCAGAAGTACAGATTGCAGAGAATTTGAGCTACATAGAGGAACCAGTCATGATAGTGGACTACAGAATCAAACAGTTACGGAATAGGGAGATTCCGATGGTTAAAGTAATTTGGAATAATCATGGTATAGAGGAAACGACTTGGGAAACTGAGGATAAGATGAGAAAGTCATATCCACATTTATTTAATGGTAATTGATTCCCTATCATACTGCATCATATGAAGAGATAGCGAATTTTGAGGACAAAATTCTTATAGAGGGGAAGGATTGTAACATCCCCGACCAAAGTGCATACGTCATTCTACATTCATATAAGATTAAGAGCATATGCATAGCCTATTGACATGATATATAGTGAGTTTGTAAAAGTAATATTTATTTTCTAATTAAGTTTATTATATTTTTAAAAAAAATTAAGAAAAAGTTAATTATTAATTATTTCAGGGTGAAGTTTGTAGTAAACGAGATTTCAGGGTAAAAAGTGGAATTTTGAACAATCTTTAGCCGACTTGCCTTTCGTTGATATTTAAAGCATGAGATCTCATTCTTCCTAATGAAGTTTCACGCACACAAAATTACAGAGGGAGTTCGAGATTGGAAAACAAAATTAGTTTGGTCTTTTTGTTTGTGGTTATTGATTCTGGTATACAAGATCTCTTCTATCGGGTTTTAATATCGAAGTACAAGCGTGGTTTGGTAAGTTTTTAATTAGTTAATGGTTTATCTGGATTTTCCTAATTTTTCCAGATCTAGATCTACAGTTGCTTTTGATTTGAAAATCAGTCGATTCATAGTTCTTAGAGGGTGTTTTCGATATATATCGGATATATATTCGGTAAAAGATTTCAGAGTATTTTTAGGGTTTTGTTTTGTAAGGATATTATGGAGCCATTTGATCAAGTTTTTCAGAAAGGTTTGAACTAGAAAAATGTTCCTTTATATATATAGTTTATTGTTGTCAAGTTTTAAAGGATTTGGATATATATGCAAGAAGTTATAATGCATTCTGGCATTTCATTGCATTTGGGGTTAGAGTTTATAAGAGTAAATAGCCTAATTTGCATTGGGTTACATATAGGAGCCCAAGTAATGGACCGTGGTCAGAGTCAAGGGGGAGAAATATAGTATCTGCTTTAAACAGGTGAGTATAGACCGGAGATTCAACCTTATGTGCTATATGTGAAATATGAATATATGGATATATGCACTATATGTGGTATATGAGGTATATGAATATATGTGCTATATGAGCTATATGGATATATGTGTTATATGGATTATATGGATAGATGTGATAGTTCTGAAATTTCCAGAGTTGTTTGCACAGAAAGAATGTTAACAGATGGCATATGATATATGGTTACAAGATGCACTTGATTGCATAGCATATTGCATGAGATTAAAAGGATCTGTGACTGTCTTGCCTTGAATTTGTATACAAAAGAGACCTACGGGTCATACATGAGGCCTGAGATGCCTAAGAGATGGTAATTGAGCAAATGAGGCCTAAGATGCCTAACAGTTGGTAATGGCGGTAATGGAAAAAAAAAGAAAAAAAAAAGAAAGGAGAAGTTGGTAATGGAAAAGAGTTGGTAATGGAAACCCGGGGCAGATTCAGGCTTGAACAGTTTACAGAATAAAGAATCGAAAACATCAGCATTTGCCTTAGCATAGTAATTAAATTCAGATATGACATATATATGATATGTATGTATATGTATATGGACTAAATGTTTGCCTCTGTGTGAAATAATTGATGATGGTTTATATTCACTGAGTATGCGACTCATGTAAATCGCAAAATAATTTTTCAGGTTCAGCTAGTTCTTTTTGAAGTGTGTCTCTTTTAGAGTTCACATTCATACAGGTCGGCCGGCTGAAACTCTAAGCAACCTTCTCCTCCTCATTTTGCATAATAGACATATGGGTTGTAATAGAAGTTAGAGTAATAGATGTTTTAGTATAAAAAAGTGAATGCATATGTGTGTGCAACCTTTTATGGTTGTTAATTCCGATTTGTGCTTATGTGGATAGTTGCTATATGTGAATTATATGTCTATATGAAAATAAGATATTACAAAGCATACGTCATAGGGTATAAGGGTGTCACACTATAATTTATTTTAATTTCAGATAAAAATCTTTTCGAACTATTCTAATTCCTAATATATAATAGATAAAATCTTTATTTTAGATAGAATCTTTTCTAGATTAATTTATCCTATTTCTATATTATCCTAAAGTAATATCAACATATATGAATTTCCTAAATAAAAAAATCCTATGTGGCGAAATCCTAAGTGGCTTAATGTGAGAACGACACGTAGGAAAATCTTAGGTGGCGCAATGTGGTGGCTTTATTCCTAGGTGAGAACGACACGTAGGAAAATCCTAGGTGAGAACGACAAGTTAACGGAGGTTTTGGGGTAAATATAGAGAAGGGGCACGTTCCGAACTTTTGCAAAACCTCAGGGGCATTTTGCGGAATAAGTTTATTTTGAGGGAACCATCCGAAAAAGCCCAAAACTCAGGGGCACTATCCGAAATTTCCCATTATTCTTCTTCTCGTGTAATACTCCGTATCAACAAAAGCATTCTCTCTCCCGACCATTATCTGCGCTTCACTCTCAGCCTCAAGCAAGGAAATTAGGGTAGTCCCAAAAAGCAAACAGATTCAGGTCGCCGATTCTCTTTTCCGGTCCGGCGATTCTCTTCTCCTCTAGCCACCGTCGGTGACCTGCCGACTCCATCCCGCCACTGCTGCAAAACTTCTTTCCAGAGGTCTGGATTGCTTCAATTTGGGGCAAAAGATGCTTTCAGGTTCCATATTCATTGCTTTCAATTATGCTCTTTCTATCTCCTTGCTACTCCGCTTTCCCCTTCGCCCAGAGGGTTTGAATATTTAAGATATGAATTTGATGCATAGAAGGTGCTCGATGAAATGTCTTGAACAAATGAGTGGTTTAATCTTTATTAGGTCAGGCATAGCCTTATTAGCATAGGCGTCTCTTTGTTATCAGTTTTTTTGGTTGGACTGTGTATTCTTGTTGAATAAAGCTGACCTGTACTAATATGCTTATGAGTTATGAAACTGTATAATGTATCTGCATTCAAAATCCATTGCTACTTGCTGTAGAATCTGGACGCGCGGAGTGTACTTGACTCACTTGATGTTGCCGGGTTAAAATGTTTATTTTATCCGGTGGTGAATTTGTCTACTATTTGAATGATTTGCTTAGCATACTTGCATGAATCTATGTACCAAAAAGTAATTATGGGGAATGAGCCCTTGAAATGTACGGTACTGATAAAAGAATTGTGACAACAAAGGCCTATGTAAAAAACTACTCCAACTGAAGACACTTCGTACTTAATAACATGATCCTCATTTATCATAAAATTTTTCCATCCTCTTTTTGTGATATTGTTTCTTAATTGCTGTAGGTTTTCCTTGCTAATTAATTTTTTTTTTAACTTGGGTCAGCTTGAAGAAGCTATTACGTTTGTCAAAGAAGGAAGGATGCTTCCACCCTGATGTTGTCCAACAATTGGATGCATTTAAGAAATTAGGTATGTAGTGTAGTATGAATGCCAAGATTCAACTGTTATAAATGTATCTATTGTAATTGTTTTTTTACATATTTCAGATGTCTTGATATTAAGCTATCCAACTTTGACAATGCAAAGCATCAAAGTATGTGGATTTAAAGGTGATATTTTATTTTCATCTCTTAAAGTTGGTTACCGGGCTGATTACTTATATGATATTCTTTAGATTTTTTATACTTCAACTCTTCAAGCTTATACTTGTCTTTCTTCACTAAAAGTACTACTAAGGTGCTTGTATTCATTCACCTCTTTGGTTAAAAAAAAAAAAACCGAATGCCACATCATGCTTATTCATAGGAGTATGCTCTTCTCTCTTATAAAATGGATGTAGCTTATTCTTGTCTTTCTTCACTAAAATTACTACTAAGGTGCTTGTATTCATTCACCTCTTTGGCTGTCAACTATCTTCAATTGTTCCTACTAAATGCAAATGTTTGTGTTGTGAAGGAAGATACTATAGAGGATTAGAACTGAAACAGATGGTTACTTAATTTATTTTAATCCTGGATTCAATTTCTTTGAGAATTACCATGATGATTGGGTAATGGCAGAGTTATATTGTTTTTTTGTAGCTATCTGTTACAAAGGGTGATGTGTGTGAATTGATTAATCTTTTTTTCCTGGTAAGAGTTCCCCATTTGGCTGCCTGGTTAATGTTTGGAAACTGTCTGAGGAGCTTTTGTGGCTTAAAAGCTAATAATGTGTATGGTTACGAAATTAGATTGTGTATGTAATATTGGATTATATAAGAGGGTCCCTTGGATGCCAGGTGCATGGAGGTAGTTGAGTCGGTTGTTTTAATTTAGCATTTTAATGAACTGAAATCTTGATTTAGATTTAGGGAATATACTTTATATCTCGGGAAAGAGAATATATAGTTGGTTTCTCTTCTTTTGCCTTGCACTTGTCACTAGTCTGCATGTTCCATAAATTAGCTTATGGGATTACTAAGATTTTGCTTATCTCATATATCTTCAATTTAAGTTATTTACAAAGCTGTGCACATCCTCATTTTTCAACAGCCCTTGTTAGTATCACAATTTTATCCTAACAGACAGACTATTAGGTAGAAAGATGAATGTTGGGGTGGGTGCTTCATTTCTGGTAAACTAGCATTACAACCTTTTGACCATTTATGCTACATTCATTCCTCCAAGTTCATATGTTGCCTTCATATAGTTATGTAGTTTAACAAAACCTTGCTAAAAGCATTGTACCAATTTCGCCAATCTGAAATTACCAATAATGGGATCATTTTTCAGGTGTGTTTTTGTATGGTTTGAACATTAACTTGTTATCTTTCTTGATCTGCTGATGAATTGGAGTACTTTTCTAGGGTTTTTGTGGTTAGTTTATAGGTTCTTGGGTCTTAAGTGTGATGTGTTATGGTTTGGGCACTACAACGCTGTCTTTCTTCATCACCTGATGCATTGAAGTGTTTTTCTGGGGTTAGTTTAAAGGTTCTTGTCTTAGATGTGCTCCTTGGGTTGAAGGGAAGCCACCTTTTGCCCCATCTCAACTACTTATTCAGTGACTTATAGTAATGGACGTGTATTTACAAGAGATCTAATTTCAGCTTGTGCACTAATTTCTCAAATCAGCACTAAACTGAAATTGAATATGCATAGGAAAGGTACAAGATACTAAGATAGTACGACCACAGAGTACTTGAACTAAAAGGGACCAGAGTCTTGAGACCTGGCACTGAGATTAGTATATCACTGTGTAATGATAGTGTAGTTTTATTTCTACCAAAAAATGATAGTGTAGTTTTATTGCATTGCTCAGACTATCATAAATCTTCTTTCAGTCAAGGCAGACCAATTTTTTTTGTGTGCATTATCCAGTCAATTATGTTAAATTGTACTCTGTTCAGCACAAACTTTTTTTTGGTCGAAGTTCAGCACAAACTTTTCATAGAAGAAAGAGATTATAAGCACATTTAACATTATTTGCTAAAACAGAAAAGGAACTTGGCACTGAAAATAAACTTAAACATTAACTATATGTATATAGTCAAGTGTTTGGTGATGTCTTTTGAGCTAAAACACGAGGGTTAAACTCTGGTTGTGTGGCACAACGAAATAGAATTCAGTATTTTATTTATACCCATGAAATTGAGTTCATAAGAGAATAAAAAAGAATTTTTCAGATGTGCACACATCAATAAAACAGAGTTTACTATAAAATTTAAAAACTCATCAAAAGAAAAGGAGAAAAACATGATAACATGTTTGTGCTTTTTTCATTCTTTTGCTGATTTTTAGCTTCATTTAATTCTTCGATAAAAAGAATCATTTCTTATATTTTGTGAAAAATTAGTTGCAAGTTTCCTCTACTTTGTGAAAAATAATCATTTCTTATATTTTAAGTAGCTTTATTTGATTATTCCTTTATTCTTGGTAGTTCTTTACATGTATTTCTTTTCTTTACTTAGTGTTTATAGTTTAATACATTTGGGATCCTTAACTTCAATTAGTGTGTCTGCCTGCCTCCTTTCGAGCTGTGTATTGTGAATTTTCAATTCGACACCAGTGACCTCACCTAGATAACATTTTGGATACATCAGAGACGATGCTGCAAAATTCATGCCACATATCTTTAACAATATTTTGTTTTGGGCTTATTCTTTCAACATTGGCATCCGCACTTTAGCGTTCACTGGTGCACCCCGCCTTCTAGCTGCTTTATATACTGCTTTTGTCTGTATTGCATTTGTTATGTAGCTGTGAACTTATGGTTGTTTTGTAACTCTTCTATAGAAAAGGACTCAGTTTACTTTCCATTTGAAAAGAAAAACCAAAAAACACCCGCGCGCAGCACGCGCGCGGTCCTCCCCTAGTATTAAAAGTGTAGTTATGAATTCAAGTAAACACATAACTACCAACACATTCCAAGTAAACACATAACTACCAACACAAAAGAAAGGTATCATGTAGTTAAATTTTCTTCAGCTTGACCAAAGAAAGAAAGAAAGAAAGGCAAAAAGAGATAATAATCCTATGATTGGTGCAAGCCCACAAAGAGAACATATCATGTAGTTAAATTTTCTTAAGCTTGACTAAAGGATCATTGCATAGCCTACTTAATTGTATGGCATAACACAAAAGTTACAATTTTTTCATGCCATCAAAGAAGACGATGGAAAATTGAATGCAGTGCTACAACATGATATAGATGGACCAAGCATCATCCTCAACATGATTGTTCAAGAACTTACTTCACAACACTACACTCCATTAAAAAATCAACCTCAAATAACCAAACTATCCTAAACACCTTTCTTCACAGCACTACACTTCATATCTGACTTGTCAATTTTCTTCCTAAAGCATGAAACACACACACAAAATTAAACAAGCAAAAAAAAAAAGAAAGACATGCAAATTCCAACCCTAAACAAATCTGCAAAGCTATGGGCTTAGTTTTATCATTCAAAGCTATAGAGCAAGTAAAATGAAAGACAAAAGAAAATTCACATAAGGATTTTAGCACATACAAGACAAAAGCAAAGCCACTTTTACACCATCACATAGGGAGAATCAAAGAGAACCAAATTCACAAAACGAGAAGCAAAAGAGAACCCTAAATATCGACAAATCCACAACATCGACATTCAAGTTCTCAAACACACATCTGAAGACTCCCAAAACACCAATTTAAAAACAAATAACAGAGAGAGGAAGAGAACCAAACTACACACACTTATATGGATGGTAATGAGATTTTAGAGGTTCATACAAAATTAACCATAATGTGTTATTTTCCCTATAGAACTCTTCAGTAGCCACCAATCATTTAAGCGTTTGATTTTCCCTTTTGTTCACTATTACGTTGATTATGTTTTAATATTTATAATATGTTATTTTCAATGATCAAATGTTTACCGGAGAAAATCTTAACTTCGATACTTTTTTTCAGTTTTTCTCACATTATTTTGTTGTTCAGTGAGCATGTGCAAGCAAAGGTTTCAATATTCCTATCTATAGATTGATTGAATCGATCTTTAATTTTTGGAATGCGAGTGTGATATTATAGTAACTGGTATGTACTTTGCATTTAAGGTTTTGTATTTAGCATCAAATTGTAGTTAAAATCATGCGCTTTATATCCTCCTTTTTCGTTAGTGCATGGTGGAATTTTTATTATTTACTTTAAAGGTTTTGTCACTTCCCAATGGTTAGAAAGTGCCACTATTCAAGGTTATTTGAAAATATGTATTATTTCAACTATATTGTAAAACATTTGACAAAAATAGAACTTTGCCAACCAATATTTTTTAAATCAACGACATGTATTATTTTCAATTACATTGAAAGACAATACTTTTCTAACAAAAAATATGCATACTTCTTAAAACTGAGAACAGAAGATCAAAAGATTAGGCGGAGGCATATTCGAAGGATTTAAAAAACAAATACATCAAAAACACATTAAATTAATAATGAATAATACTACAAGGTACTTAGAAAAATATGTAATAATCCTTTACTCATATTATTTTAAGAAGTATATAAAATAAAGAATAAATAGTTTGGAACAACATGCTAATATCATGATAACTTGACCTGAATAGTGAAGTGCTATGACCTGTCAAATGGGTTGGTTCGAGTTCGGTGATTTTGGGTTCGGGTCGTTATGTGTCACAAGTTTAATTGGGTCAGGTTGTTGTGGGTTTTCGGGCGGAGCGGGTTAACTAGTGGGTCAAAAAGATCGAATTTTGTATAATTATTAATTATTAATTATTAATTTTAATTATAGGTAAAACATTTAATGTCATTGAAAATTTTAGCAGTTACAGGCTAATAAATTGTCATAATTAATCAATATATATTTTGAAGGCGGACTATTTTCTCCCACTTCATATTTAAAATTTTTTATTTATATTATTTTATTCTTTCAATTGAATTCATTTTATTTATTTTATGTGGCAATCTTTTACAAGCCCACATTATATTGAATAATTTTTTTGTTGAAGATAGAATTTTTTTTAAATTCCACGTTTCCCCGTTGAATTATTTCTTGTTAAAAATAATGAACCTCATATTTGAAAACGTAATTTTTTTTTTGTATTATTTTAATTCTCCCAATTAAATTCCTTTTACTTATTTTATGTGGCAAAATATTTTTTAAAATTCCACGTTCAATGATTTTTTGTTGAAAACAGGAATTTTTTCTTAAAATTCCACGTTTCCATGTTGAATCATTTTTGTTAAAAATAATGAACCTCGTATTCTAAAAAAATTGTTTGTATTGTTTTAGTTCTCTCAATTAAATTCTTTTTATTTCTTTTATGTGGCAAAAGATTTTTTTTTAAATTCCATGTTGAATGTTTTTTTTGTTTAAGCATGTTGAATGATTTTTTTTTTAAATTCCACGTTCAATTTTTTTTAAAGATAGAATACTTTAATTCATTTAAATAGGGCTTTGGTATTCCATAAAAATTGGAAAAAAAATACAGGATAAGAAATTAGATGTGATAGCATTAAATTCCATTAAAGCATATACGTTGAAGAAATCGATTTTTTGGCTTAAGAAAGAGCCCATGTATTTCAAGTCAAGAAGGTTTCAACTAGATAACAAATCAATTTTATTTTTTTTGGCAATTCCACTTCTTAAAGTTAGTAAAGATTTTTGTTTGTGTTTTGATCAATTGAAGGAATTTATAATATTTGTCATACTACATAGTTTAAAGGTTTGAAATATTTGAGCTTTTATTTATTTGGTTGTTTTTGTGTGTGTGTGTGAAATTTATTCATTAAATGAAAATCAGTCTTACGGTTCATAACTCATGAGTATTTTTTTTTGGTAGAATGACTCATGAGTGTTTGGTTTATTATACCAGATTGTTTAAAGGTTTGAAATATTTAAGCCTTTCTTTATTTTGTTTTTTTTGTGTGTGTGTCTGTGTGAAATTTCTTCATTAAATGAAAACCAATCTTACGGTTCATGACTCATGAGTGTTTAGTTTAAATCAAGTTCTAATTGATAGGGCATTTGCATGACATTTGCATTTGCATGCAAATGCACTATCAATTAGAACTTGATTTAAACTAAACACTCATGAGTCATGAACCGTAAGATTGGTTTTCATTTAATGAAGAAATTTCACACAGACACACACACAAAAAAAACAAAATAAAGAAAGGCTTAAATATTTCAAACCTTTAAACAATCTGGTATGATAAACTAAACACTCATGAGTCATTCTACCAACAAAAAAAAACACTCATGAGTCATGATCCGTAAGATTGGTTTTCATTTAATGAATAAATTTCACACACACACAAAAACAACCAAATAAAGAAAAGCTCAAATATTTCAAACCTTTAAACAATGTAGTATGACAAATATTATAAATTCCTTCAATTGATCAAAACACAAACAATTTTTTTTACTAACTTTAAGAAGTAGAATTGCCAAAAAAACAAAATTGATTTGTTATCTAGTTGAAACCTTCTTGATTTGAAATACATGCACTCTTTCTTAAGCCAAAAAATCGATTTCTTCAACATATATGCTTTAATGGAATTCATGCTATCACATCTAATTTCTTATCCTGTTTTTTTTTTTTAGTTTTTATGGAATACCAAAGCCATATTTAAATGAATTAAAGTATTCTATCTTTAAAAAAAACATTGAACGTGGAATTTAAAAAAAATCTATCTTTACAAAAATCATTCAACATGCTGTCATGCTTAAACAAAAAAAAAACATTCAACATGGAATTTTAAAAAAATCTTTTGCCACATAAAAGAAATAAAAAAGAATTTAATTGAGAGAACTAAAACAATACAAATAATTTTTTTAGAATACGAGGCTCATTATTTTTAACAAAAAATGATTCAACATGGAAACGTGGAATTTTAAGAAAAAAATTTGTTTTCAACAAAAAAATCATTGAACATTGAATTTTTAAAAAAAAATCTTTTGCCACATAAAATAAATAAAAGGAATTTAATTGGGAGAATTAAAATAATACAAATAAAAATTACTTTTTCAAATATGAGGTTCATTATTTTTAACAAGAAATAATTCAACGGGGAAACGTGGAATTTAAAAAAATTATATCTTCAAAAAAAATCATTCAATATAATGTGGGATTGTAAAAAATTGCCACATAAAATAAATAAAATGAATTCAATTGAAAGAATAAAATAATATAAATAATTTTTTTTAAATATGAGATGGGCGAAAACAATCCGCCTTTAAAATATATATTGATTAATTATGACAAGTTATTAGCTTGTAACTGCTAAAATTTTCAATGACATTAAATGTTTTACCTAAAATTATAATTAATAATTAATAATTATACAAAATTTGATGTTTTTGACCCACTAGTTAACCCGCTCCGCCCGAAAACCCACAACAACCTGACCCAATTAAACCCGTGACTCATAACGACCCGAACCCAAAATCACCGAACCCGACCCAACCCATTTGACAGGTCATAGCACTTCACTATTCAGGTCAAGTTATCAGGATATTGGCATGTTGTTCCAAACTATGTATTCTTTATTTTATATACTTCTTAAAATAATATGAGTAAAGGATTATTACATATTTTTCTAAGTACCTTGTAGTATTATTCATTATTAATTTAATGTGTTTTTGATGCATTTGTTTTTTAATTAATCCTTCGAATATGCCTCCGCCTAATCTTCTGATCTTCTGTTCTTAGTATGCATATTTTTTGTTAGAAAAGTATTGTCTTTCAATGTAGCTGAAAATAATACATGTTGTTGATTTAAAAAATATTGGTTGGCAAAGTTCTATTTTTGTCAAATGTTTTACAATATAGTTGAAAATGATACATATTTTCAAATAACCTTGACTAGTGGCACTTTCTAACCATTGGGAAGTGACAAAACCTTTAAAGTAAATAATAAAAATTCCACCATGCACTAACGAAAAAGGAGGATATAAAGCGAATGATTTTAACTACAATTTGATGCTAAATACAAAACTTTGAATGCAAAGTACATACCAGTTACTATAATATCACACTCGCATTCCAAAAATTAAAGATCGATTCAATCAATCTATAGATAGGAATATTGAAACCTTTGCTTGCACATGCTCACTGAACAACAAAATAATGTGAGAAAAACTGAAAAAATAGTATCGAAGTTAAGATTTTCACCGATAAACATTTGATCATTGAAAATAACATATTATAAATATTAAAACATAATCAACGTAATAGAGAACAAAAGGGAAAATCAAAGGCTTAAATGATTGGTGGCTACTGAAGAGTTGTATAGGGAAAATAGCAAATTATGGTTGATTTTGTATGAACCTCTAAAATATCATTTTCATCCATATAAGTGTGTGTAGTTTGGTTCTCTTCCTCTCTCTGTTATTTGTTTTTAAATTGGTGTTTTGGGAGTCTTCGGATGTGTGTTTGAGAACTTGAATGTCGATGTTGTGGATTTGTCGATATTTAGGGTTCTCTTTTGCTTCTCCTTTTTGTGAATTTGGTTCTCTTTGATTCTCCCTATGTGATGGTGTAAAAGTGGTTTTGTTTTTGTCTTGCATGTGCTAAAATCCTTATGTGAATTTTCTTTTGTCTTTCATTTTACTTGCTCTATAGCTTTGCATGATAAAACTAAGCCCATAGCTTTGCAGATTTGTTTCGGGTTTGAATTTGCTTGTCTTTCTTTTTTTTTTTTGCTTGTTTAATTTTGTGTGTGTGTTTCATGCTTTAGGGAAAAATTGACAAGTCAGATATGAAGTGTAGTGCTGTGAAGAAAGGTGTTTAGGACAGTTTGGTTATTTGAGGTTTTCTTTTAATGGAGTGTAGTGTTGTGAAGTAAGTTCTTGAACAATCATGTTGAGGATGATGCTTGGTCTATCTATATCATGTTGTGGCCCTGTATTCAATTTTCCGTCGTCTTCTTTGATGGCATGAAAAAATTGTAACTTTTGTGTTATGCCATACAATTAAGTAGGCTATGCAATGATCCTTTAGTCAAGCTTAAGAAAATTTAACTACATGATATGTTCTCTTTGTGGGCTTGCACCAATCATAGGATTATTATCTCTTTTTGCCTTTCTTTATTTATTTATTTTGTCAAGCTGAAGAAAATTTAACTACATGATACCTTTCTTTTGTGTTGGTAGTTATGTGTTTACTTGGAATGTGTTGGAAGTTATGTATTTACTTGAATTCATAACTACACTTTTAATATTACAATACTGTTTTTTGTATTCTCTTTGGAAGGTTTGGTTCAATCATGCATCACCTTAGAAGTGCATCATGAGGAGGAACCCAAATTCCAACTACAACTTCGCTCGTGCTCCTTGTACTTCTTCATAACAGATTGTTTACAGTCCTAAGAGACCTCCTCGGTTACAACCAGCCCTCCCGACTCGTAGTAGTCCAAGGTTTGAAAGAGTTGTCCAACAACTAGTTGCTCCACAACATGTCATCCCTTCTCCAATACAAGTTCCCAATGCTCCAAGAGCTCCTTTAAGGAAAACCAAGCCTAATCTCACTCTAACACCTTCTTCACAACAAGTTCTTGATCCTTCAAGAACTCCTAGCCCTAATAATAGTCCAACACTTCGTTTACAACAAGTTCCCTCTAAGGAAAGGGTTCTTTCAAGAAATCTCAACCCTAAGCTCTCTCAATAACCTCCTTCACAACAAGTTCTCTCTAATCCAAGAGCTCTTTTAAAAAATTCCAGCCTTACCCCATTACTATAGCCTCCTGATTACCAACCGAGGAACAAGTAGATGAAGAACACAATGAAGAATACATAGAAGAGGGCTTGGAAGAATAAGGTGATGAAGAATACGGTGAAGAATACAAGGAATAACATGAGGAAGATCAATAAGTGGAGGAAGAACATGAGGAAGGTCAAGAAGTGGAGGAAGAAGGTCAAGGAGATGAAGAGTCTACTCAAGAACCAAAGCTACTTATATGGATTAATGGATAAGGAATCTGGTAACCTTTCCAATTTTTTTTATTAATTTGGTTTAAATTTTACAATTAGTAATTGTATCGATTTCTTTGTAGTGATTATGAACAACGCAAAGCTACATATTCCAAGACGATAGAAATTATCCATGGCCACTACAATGGTCCATGGACAAGTATTTCTAAAGTGTCAGGAGTTGTTAAGAAGTTGTGGTTTGAAGAGTTTAAGGTGATACATAACTTTTATACATGAATTTTAGGTTGTGTGGCCACTACAATGCTCCATTATTGAAATTGGTGTTGCTGAATGGTGATCTATTCTGCTGATTGTTGATTTTGTGCTTAAAAATTGAAGTTGGTCTTATTCAAAGTTTGTTGAATTGACCTGATCATAGGTGTGTTGTTGGATTAATTTTAATTTTGGTAGAGAATGCTTTTGTGTTTTTAAATTCTGAATGAGCTGAATTGATCTGATCATAGGTGTGTGGTTGGATCATAGGTGTGTGGTTGAATTGATGCATAAATTAATGCAAAGCCAGATCACTTTTGGTGGGTGTGCATTGAAGTTGGTGTATTGGTTAGTCGACCGCTAAGCTTCTACTTGAACATGAATTCAGTCCCTTTTTTTTGCTAAATTTAAAAATTGAATTTATGTTGATTTTAATATATTGAATTGTTGTTTCTGTGTGTTTGATTGGGATTTGTTTGAATGGCTAGAGTTGATGTTTTTTAAGATATTTGTGTTAAGTACAATTTGGTTGGTTGATGCCACGTTTTTTTAGTTGGATTGCTAATAGTTTGAATATCAATTTTCCATCTAGTCCTTGCTTCAATCTGAGTCTGTCTTTTTTCTTTTTCATTGATACAGAAAATTTTTTATTGGAGGGAATCTGATGAACTCGTGTAAAAGGTCTTTTTACACCAAGCCGGAAGACACATTACCAATCTGAGTCCTTGCTTCAATCTGAGTCTGTCTTTTTTCTTTTTCATTGATACAGAAATTTTTTTATTGGAGGGAATCTGATGAACTCGTGTAAAAGGTCTTTTTACACCAAGCCGGAAGACACATTACCAATGTCTTTAAGAAGCATCGTGAAAACAAGAGAAAACCTTTCTTTGTTTTTGAGAAGAATTGAGTGAGAATGAACAACATAAGGAAAACGAATCCTAATTATGTGAAACAAGCTCAAGTGAATAGCCAAAATCGATCATCAAAGAGATCACTAGAGGCTGGAAATTATCGAGGAGGTTCTCGAAAATTTTCCAAATGGATGGAATTTATGGTAAATGCATTCACTTTTCAATTAACAATGTTTTTGTTGTTTAAAAATAAGTTTTTAACTTAACTTTATTCTTTTTTGCAAGAAAAAGAGGTTGGCGACGTGCCGCTGATTTCTGAGGTGGTTAAAAAATTATGGTCAAAGGAGGATGGGACTAGACTAGGTGAACGACCAACTGCAATTATTGTAAGCATATTCAAGTATTTTCTAATGTTTGTGCTTATGTTGTTGGATTCATGTTTGATTTGAATGTGATCTCATTTTGTATGATTTCATGTTGGATTTCGATTATTGATGTATACAAATTGATATAGTTGGACCTTAAATAGGAAATTAATTAGACTAACTAGACTTGATTGGTTTAACATTATCAGATTCTTGTGGATTTAAGTAATTACAACTTGAGTTGGGATTTTGCGATCATTAAATTAAATATTCCTCTTTATTCCTAATTTGAATGTTATAATACAACATTTATACCATTTGTAATATTAAGGGAATTGTAATTAGGCATAAATACATATCTACATGATTGTAGTATTATTATCATACACAATGCTCAATTTGAACACCTTGTTGATTAGTTATTTTAAGGTTGAGGTTATAGTTATTTTTAAGGCTGAGTAATTACTTAATTCTAATTGTTTACATCAGATTCTTTTTTTTTTGTGGTGAAGCGTTTACCTCAGATTCTTACAGCTTGATGCTCAATTCTAAAACATGCTTAATTCAACCATTTTTGGTGAAGTGTTTACTTCAGATTCTTAAATGCTTAATTTAACCAGCTTAATTCAGATTCTTACAACTTGGACTAGATTCTTACTGCTTAATTCTGATGGAGTTACCATATTCTTACTTATTTCTGAGTAATTGGGTTGTAATTAGAATTAATTTTTATTCTTAATTTTGATTGTTTAAGTCTGATTCTTCCTTGAATATACATCTCTCCTTTATTTGACAGCTTGTTTGTAATGCCTTATTTACATATCTTTTTTATTTGACAGCTTGTTTCTAATTCTGATTAATGATAATGTTTTGCATTGTTTTAAGGATGAATTTGAACGCCTTGTGGCTACTGAGCATGGGGATAGGCCAATCTCAAGTGCTAGGGCGACCGAGCTTTGGATTAAAGCTTGTGATGATTATGCTAATCGTAGGATTTTTGCATTAGCCAAGGAAGGGGTCGCCCTCTTTCACACGGGAAAGGCCGACGCTTGTTATAGTTCCCATTCCTCTAGCAAATTCCACACCCAACCAGCTGTTAAGCCTCTAAAGGATGAGATAAAGGAGATGTGAGAGGAGATGAAACTCTTCAAAATCGGAATGTGGAAATTCAGAGCCAAAACAAGGCACTCAAAGGTATAATTGAGCCGGTGTTGAAACACATGGTGGGAGGACCATGAATATTGTTATTTCTTGACTTTCTTTCAAGTGGATGGGTTGTTTTTTTACTTTTCTCTGAATTGTTTGTTGGTGGATTGTTGTTTGATGGATTGCTATGTTGGATAATTTGGATTGTTGTTATGCACTAATACTAGTGCTAGATTGTTAGCTAGCGGCACTTGCTAGGTTTTTTGTGGATTTTTATTAGCATGTGCATGTTGAAACATCAGTTACTACTAGATAATTGCATTATGATAATGCAAATGATGCATAAATTATGGTGTATTTTTCTATTTTTTTGTTAATGCGTAATTATTTGACCACAAAATTTGAAACCAAATATTTTCAAAGCCAATTTTAAAGTTAAATGGCCACAGATTTTGCTACCAAATAGATTCAATGAAAATATCAATGCTAAATGACCACAGTTTTGCCACCAAATATATTCGATGCAAATGTCAAGGCTAAATGGTCACAAATTGGGGGCGATAATGCGTTCAAATTCGACTCGAATTTAGATACAAAATACATTTGTAGCTAAGATTTGATGGTGATGTACTCAAAACCAACCACGAAATAAAACTTTGGCTAAGGACCATATATCTAGCTGAAAGTGATTTTCGTGCCCATTAACCACTTGTTTAGCAATGAACTAGTTCGCGACTATTATTTTGTAGCTAGATAGCCACAAAACTAGAATTTTGTGGTTCTTTGTTGGAGTGGAATTTAGCCTCAACCGTTATAGCTACAAGGGTCCTTTCCTGGGGTAGTTTCAGGTTGGATTTGTGGCTAATGGATTTCGCGGTTAAGTTTGTGGCCGAGTGCGAGGCTATTTTCCTGGTTATGGCCGCGTTTTCCAGTAGCGTATTTTAAAAAAAAATTATAAACATTAAAAATATAAATAACGGACGAATTAAGAATTCTAATTTATTATCTGAAATTCCATTTCTTGCAATTCATTGAACTTTACAATTAATAGACGATCCAATTATTAAATCCACTTTGGATATGAAGTCAAAAATATCTAGGGCTACTAACACCTGACTAATCTGCATAACACCAAGACTAGGGTAAAATTTTGGTACCCGTCGCTAAGAGGATTCGAACTGTGGATATTTGGATACTACCGAGGAGTATTAACATGTCCAACCATTGGATGATGGGTAACATAGGGTGTGTTTCACTTTCCACTCGAGAGTACTTTTTAACTCACGTGGAATGTGAACACATCACTTGTTCTTAGTGCGCTAAAACTTGCATTAAGATATTAATTGCTTCAAACATCCCGCAAGTTCTATCCTTTCTAATAATTACATTCTTCCGATCAGGATTTGTTCCCCTAACACTTTACAAAGGCGTCTAGATGAACAAACCCTAAGGCTAGTCTAGATGCAATATTTTCAATGAAATTAAGCACATTGTGTTGGGTAGCCCAGGATGTCGTGAACCAAGAATCACTTCTCCCTTCAGTCCCCCAGGTCGAAGGGCGTGTTTATCAAATCCAGTTTAGGGAGGCTAAGATTAATAAAACCGTGCCTACCCAGGTGTCAAAAGCACTGTATGGTATTAATGGTCTTCAGATTCCATTTCGACCCCTTTCCCAAGGGTTCCAACGACATACTCTCGCTCAAATCCCTAAATTGAGTTGTCTAGATGTAGATTATTCTAAAAATGCAACTCCCGGAAAATGAAAAGCATAATTTAAGGAGAAAAGTAGAGGAAACTAGATCTTTGTTTATTGCTCAATATTAGATTAGTCTCGCCATTTGCCACTCATATTGGATTCAAAATCCTATTTAGAATGTAGATCGATATAAACAATCACTCTCTTTTTTCGTGCAAATTACTTAATCCAAATGGGCAAGAGCATACTAGTTCTAAGCAATTCATATTGTACCAAGTTCGAATGAGGGCACATTCCTCGTCGCTTGAACACCTAGGGTTATCCGACAGTTTGCCTGGAAGGTCATGTGTCCACTTAACCATTTGTCCTCTGTTTGACACTCCAACTTGGCATTGACATTCAAGTTGACTACCAAAGTGATAGTGCTAGTAGTGGCGTTCATCTGGGTAGCGACAGTCATCAAGAAACCTCGGAGGTGGAATGCACATTCCCACATCTTTCTCTCGTTCCACTAGGCAACAGTGCGGCCGAAGTCGTTCAATGTCTTAAGTTGTGAATCAAATTGTGCAATTGATGCAACATCTGAAAAGATATAGTCTAAGCCATTTGTTCTCATGAATGGACACATAAGGATGGAGAAGAAAAACTCGCCCTTGCTCAGAATATGGAGGTCGACTCTGCTGATAAGGAGTAGGGGCATATCTGGCTTTACCTTCAACATCCTAACTTCATTTTGTCTAGCCTTGTACATCATATCTGTAGAGATTTTGCAAAAAATAAATATTTTACATAAACTTTTGAGTATGAAGTGCCATAAATAAATAATTTTACATAAATCTAGATTGGATTTCAAAACTGAAATTTTGCAATGGTACTATTATGATGATAACCAACATATGTAAGTGGTTTAGGTCTAAAGGCTTAATAATAGTACCATTGCAAAATTTCACATTTGAAAACCAATCTAGATTTATGTAAAATTATTTATTTATGGCACTTCATACTCAAAAGTTTAGGTAAAATAATTCATTTTTTGCAAAATCTCTACAAGTCTGATGTACAAGGCCATCCAAATTGAAGTTAGGATGTTGAACGTAAATCTAGATATGCCTCTACTCCTTATCAGCAGAGTCGACCTCCATATTCTGAGCGAGGACAAGTTTTTCTTCTCCATCCTTATGTGTCCAATCATGAGAACACATGACTTAGATTATATCTTCACAAATGTTGCAGCAACTGCAAAATTTGATTCTCAACTTGAGACATTCAACAACTTCGGCCGCACTTTTGCACAATGGAACGAGAGAAAGATGTGGGAAGGCGCATTACACTCGAGTTTTCTCGATGAGTGTTACTACCCAGATGAACGCCACTAATAGCACCACTAGTTTGGTAGTTAACTTGAATGTCAACACAAGGTTGGAGTGACAAATAGATGACAAATGGATAAGTAGACACATGGCATTCTAGGGAAATTGTCCGATAACCCTTGGTGTTCAAAGGGACGAGGAATGTGTCCTCATTCGAACTTGGTACAATATGCATTGCTTAGAACTAGTATGTATGCTCGTGCCCATTTGGATTGAACCCTTGGTGATTGCTTATATCAATCTACGTTCTAAATAGGATTTTGAATCCAATATGAGTGAGTGGAGACTAGCGAGACCAATCTAAATACTGATCAATAAACAAAGATCCAGTTTCCTCTGCCTTTCTTCTTAATTTATGTTTTTCATTTTTCGAGAGTTGCATTTTTTGGGGAGTAATCTACATCTAGACAAATCAATTTAGGGATATGGGTGAGGGAAAAACTAGGAGACGTGAAAAGTTTAAAGAGAGTAGGTCGGCAGGAGCCATGGAGGTTTGTAGCAACAAGTGTAAATTAAGCTCCTAATGGAGTAAAATAAGCTCTACTAAGCAACAAATCTCCAATTCCATCTCTGCCAAGCACAGTGCCTTGCGCCCACCCACCCTCTTATATGAGTAATTTGGAAGTCAAATGAGCCACCTATTGACAGATGAGTGTAAGTTGAATATAGTGTCATTTGTCAGGGGGGAACAAGATGAATCTCCAACCTACAGACTACTAGTTGGCAGAGAAGAAGCACTAATGATTTGCAAATTCCTAGTATTTTTCAGCTCCCTTCTCCATGTATCTCACATTTTCTCCTTTCAACTTATCCTAAGCTTCATTTTGTGTTTATATCTGCCTGGAAATTAGAGTTTTCAAGTACTTTGTATTTATATGCTCATAAATTCATCAATTTGAGAATTCCACTATATACAAGGGTTTATACTTTGGTCGAGGATGGGTAGGCAAGTAAGAAACTCCTATTATACACTACCATTCGTTGAAATCTAACAACCTTTGATATGAATTTTTTTTAGCAAAAAAAAAAGATCTACTCCAATTGAACTTTTTTTAATCGTTGTTGGTTTCTTGTTGCTGGAACAAAGTTCAGTTTTTGAGGAGAAATCGATCAAGGAAATGAAGTCAATCTGTTCAAGTACACTAGGGGAATCTTATTAGTGTAAACTCATAAGGTATGTAAGTAGAAACTGAGTTTAATGTAGATTTCAAGGATGTGATTTTGAGACTTTGATTCTATACTTATTACTAATTACAAGTTTCTTGTAAGATATTTTATTTTCTTCACCCTTGATTACAAGTTATAGTAGAATCTGATTTAATGTTTGTGTAGCTTTTATCCTTTAGCAAACTAAAAGAACCAAATTAACTATTAGAAAGCATCTTATCATGGTTCATAATTCCTGAGATTCGTACTTAATATTGTAGGTTTCATCGTATGCTGAATATGTTTCATTGCTCTAATGCAAGGAGGGATATAATGAAGATGGACAAAAATCAAGGCTTTTGTTGAGGAGTTATATCCTATACTTGAACTTGTGTTGAGCAATGACAATATCGTTATTCAGAACCGGGAATCATCCATTCATTAATCACCAATAAAAGTACAAAAGACATGACGTTTATTGACATTGTGAGTGAAGTTCAGTCCAAGACCAATGACAATGGTGAAACATCTAATCTAAAGACCTAAGGTTCTTTTGGATTCCTCACTTGGACTGAGGTAATGCTATGAATTCATTCAAGATTTTCAACTAGTTCTAGACCTCTATGATCTCCTATTGCACTGCAAAATTTAAACTCTACCATGAATTTGGACACATTAAATTGTTCCTTACTTCATGTAAGTTCAGCATTTGCACTAATCCAGCTTGCTTGATTAGTCTTTTGATGTTACACTTAGCCACACAGAAATCCTATCCTTAGGTGATATAGTGGAAGGCGTCTCCTCAAACTGGCTTCAAGAAGAACCTAAAGATAAGGAGGTGATGCTGAGGCTAGAATTCACCCAGTTCATGTTCACCACTCTGCCCCAGCATAAAGCAATTCAAGCTCAGTATGAGCAGATTCTAGGACAAGAAGTACGATGAGGGATCAGAATCAACTCAACTTTGTTCATAGGAGTGAGAGACATGACAACCATGACAATGTCGGTCGAGGTTGACAACTATCCACTTTATACGAGTCAATCATGGTTCGGACTTCGGAGGGTGGCGTCAAGTTCTTCACAAATGTAAATACTCAAAACAAGGCTGGAATATTCATATTTGTTGGGATTCTAGCCCTACAAATCCTACTAAATCCCTAAATTGAAAACCTAATCCATCCTTTTAATTAACATTCAAAGTAAAAATCAGCGAAGCAGAAACAAAAATGAAAGGAAATTTGTACTACAAACCTTGTCCGACGAGAGCACAAGTGAGCGCCGCCACTACTAGGACCCCCACCAACAGCAAGATGGTGAAGATCCGGTTGTTGCGGACGACTGATTTCCATTTGGCAGCGGCTTCGACACTGGTGCCCCCATAAAGTTGGGTAGACATCTAAAGCAGCAACCAGCGTTGGCCCGACCCTGAGATCGTTGGCGCGAGTCACCAGCAGAACCCGATCGTGAGTCATGACCTGTCCACCAGTCGGGGTAACCGATTACCCGAAAGCAGTGGTGCGTCTCATGGCCAAATTTCCGACAGGTTGAGCAGGAGGGGCGATCGGAGAAGGAGCGCCGATCATCGTCTTTGACATCAGCACGTCGATCGTCAGCCTTGTAATTATCACGGCGATCGCCCCGGCGATCGTGAGAATCAGATTTGTCCGACCGGCGATCTCCTCCACCAGAGATTGGATCCCGACGGCGCCGATCAAGGGTAGGCGGGCGGCGAAGAAAAAGGTGCAGAAGCTTTTTAGGTCAGAAGGAATTAGTTGAGATGATGCAAATCTGCCTAATTTAGAGAGTATTTACAAGGAGTGTGACTTTAGTCATATGATAGTGAGTGGGATCCCAGGTTACAGAGACGAAAGGACTTTCGGGGAGGTGGAGAAGATAGATATGGAAAGAGAGAGTACGTACTGATAAGAAACTCTTCAAACAAGACACTGAAATAAAAGGCTTCGAGATTCGTATGTGGATTAATTACGTTTGTTTACAATAGAAATTATACTCCTTTCACAATACACTAAAACCTCTATAAATTAATAGGGTTGGGATCATGATATTTTATTATTTTATAGAGATATTAATTAACCGATAAATTAATATTTATTAATTTAAAGAGATTTTTATAATAAGAGCTTTCAAAACATAATATCATACAAGATTTTATTGTAGGATTTTAGAATGATATGAGTTGAGACAATTTTATCCATGTAAGATTAATGTTTTGGTTGCTATCAATCTTGTCGTCTCGGTTTGGATAGTTAATGTTGAGCAAGAGGCAATAAGAAATTGTTTTAGAAACTGCACAATTCGTTCATAAGATGAAGTCTCAAGGAATGATTATAGTTGACATTACAAAATTTATTTTCAAAACAACGCTATAAATGTTGGATCCAATAAAAAAAAGTTAGAGATGAGCTCCAAATAGAACTAAGAAAAAACAAACAACACTACAATCACATTTCATTAAATTTTCTTAGTTGATGACTATGTAACTTTTTATATAATTATTAATTTATGATATTAATGGGACCTTATATTTATATAGTGGTTTTTTGAAAATATATTATCTATTTTGCATTGGCCCAAGTCAGGACCGGAGAAAAATATTAATTTAGAGAGTTTATTAATTTATCGAGTATTAATTTAGAGAGGTTCTACTGTTGTTTTTACACAAAATTTCACACATATTAAGTAAATTTTTTTTCTCCAAATTACCTCTATTAAATGTTCTCTCTTTTTTCTCAATTATCAATAAATGATTTGTACTTTTAAAAAGAAATTTTGGGAGAAGTGTAATGTGAGGTATACTCTAAGGATATAAATGAAAAAAAAACTTTATATGAACAACTATTTTGAAAAAAAAAATTGACTTTAAAAAACAATTATTACAAAACGGAGGGAGTAGTTCGGAGTTGCTTAAAGAGTTATGCTAAATTCGGATTTTGGGTGCTTGAGAAGATACAATTCAAACGAGCTATACCTATACGGTACGAAAAGTAAATTAATGTGCCATTCTTTTGTCAAACCATTGAAATAAAAGGCCCCAAACAGATACACTTTGAAGGCACTAATCTATTTATCTATTCTATCTTATATTAGAAAGAAGAAACATTAGACCATTAATGATCTTTTACTAAAAAACAGATTAAGTCTTCAAGCATTTAGTCAATTGGTTAAGCTTCAAGGGTAGTCCACGTCCTTGTATATGATCTTCTAGAGGCTTCGATCCGATTTTCATGTGCAGTGCTCTTCACCAAAAAAAAAATAAAGCAATTTATTTCTTTTTATAAGGAAAGGAATTAAGAAAGTCCACGTCCTTGTGGATGAGATCCCTAAGGACCGGGTCGTAAGCAATCGGAAGAGATGAACACGTCGAAAAGATCTAGCGATGTAGTCTGCAACAGAATGGCTTCTATGAAGACATGAGACAAACTCCAACTCTGAAAATGGCCTAGTAGACTTTGAATATCCGTTTAAACAAGCTCAACCTCCGAAGGACAGCCCTGGTGGTCACGAAGGATGAAACCGAACGAGGAGACACCATCATTATTCACTATATCATCATAGTTGAGTTTAAGTTTGTTTTGTGGGGCTTTATCCATCTAGCTTTCGCCCTTTTCTTTTTCCCGGTGTTCTTGATCCCGACAGTAGGGCTTCCCGGGTTTGTAGTATTGTATTTTTCCAATCACCCATTTGTTTTCGAATGAGCTATTTGGGCTAAGTTGGATGTGATCATCATTGTGATTAAATATTTTTTTGTTCCTCAAGTACCAGATGCACTAGCTACCAGGAGCATGAAAGCCATTCGAACTTATACTTGGAGATCTTATGTTTAATCTCCTCCATGAATTTGAACGACGTTTTATTTACGGGGTTGGTCTGGTTGATTATGCGGGCTAGATTTGGGTTGATGGTTTTTATGGTTTGGATTGTGAGAAGGCATTTTAGTATGAGGTGGTAGGTGTCTTCATTTGTGTTGTTGCACCCCACACAACCTTGTGGGACGGCAATATGGTTTGCTGCATGCCTTAGCTTTGTCGCTAGACCGTTCCAGGCAGTTTTCCAAGGAATTTTTTTAATTTTTGGGGGTAAATTTAGCTTCCAAATCCAATCAAGGTTAATAGGGGCTCCTCTTATTGTTGTGAATCCATTGCATCGTGGATTGGGTTGAGAACCAACCATTTTTTCTTGGCTTCCAATATGCCCTATTTGGTATTTTGTTGATTGGTATTATGATTTGGGCAATACATTTTACGCTGTTTGCATCTAGAATTTGATAGAGTTTTGGTTCATTCCATGAGTTATCATCGTGATGGTAGTTACTGACAAGTTCATCCTATTTTATACTTTGGTGGCTATTTGATTTGGGCGTTAGGATACCCGTTCCAGTCCAGTTATCCTTCCAAAAATAAATGGTTTGCCCGTCACCCACTTGCCAAATTAGCTCGGAAATAAACAGGTTGAGGAGGCTCATGAGTTTGGATCATTGGCAAGATGTATTTTTGTTTTTTGGAATAGTTGAGTAAACTAACCTTTTTCATGTATTTTTCTGTGATTATTTAAACCCGGATGTATTTTTCAAAGGAATTTCATTTGGAGTGCATGATTCATCTTCTCAGCTTTTGCTATTCCTAGACCGCCATTGTGGGGAGGTCTACAAATTGATTCCAACTAATCAACGATTTATAATTAGACTCTTTATTCCAGAATTTTTTTTTGTTTATTTTGTCTAGTTTTTTGAGTATCGCTTTTGGTAGGAGAAAGGGTTGCATCAAGTAGTTTGGTTATGCCGCTTTAATGAAGATTTTCCGTCCTTTTTTAAAGAGGGTATTAGCTTTCCATTTTAATAATTGATCCATTTATATAAGAACAACTTTTTGGCAACATTTTTTTTTTTATTGTGAATAATATTTTTAGAAGTCATTGCAAAACAACTTTTCATTTTCATTCAATGGTTCCACAAGGTGAGCTTCTTCAAGAAATTTGATCCAATTTTTTCAATAACTAGTGTTATTCCCGTACCTTGTACGAGTATATTTTAAAATAATTTTATTTATAATTTATTATTTAAATATTTATTTTGAATAAATTTTCATGATTGAATCTTATTTTCTTTAGTAATAAAAATTATAAAATTTTAATTTGTTTAGAAGAAAAGAGTGGATGGTAGTTTTTGAGATAGTGGGGAAGTGATTAAGGTAAAAGTGGATTAAAAATGAGAAATAAAAAATTAAAAAATATTTTAAATTTGCCATGTGGCTCAAATTTTCACAAAGACTTGGTTTTTGCTTTATATTTGTACTAGTTTCAATAATTATTTTTAACGAATGACCACCTTTACATAAACTATATTGTCGTTGTGATATCTATTATGCTATAATAGCGTACGTAGCTTTGGATCGGGGCCGTCCAATTACTTAAAATTGCGTGTACTATCGTGCGGCTGTTAAAAATTCGTAACTTTTGATCACGACCATCCGATTTCATAAATACTATCGTGCGGCTGTTATTAATTCATCCCTCAAATAAATTTTGTTATTTTAATATTCCTTGAAATTCGTGTTGGTCTTACTTAGCTCTTAAGTATTCTCGGAGAGACCGAGAAAAAAATATTTTCTTGGAAAAGCGTGCCCGACTTAGGTGATATCTGGATGTGAACGGGTAATTTTAACATGTCTCGAAAAACGTGCCCAAGTTACTTCGCTCGCTCGGATAAGTTTGTTCTTAGTTGTGAAGAAAGCTCGTATACGTAATAAAACAAGTTTTAAGACATTGGATGGCGTGAAGTCAAATAAATTAATACCAAAAGGTATTGTTTAGCTCTTAAGTAATCTCGGGATATATATTCTTGGAAAAGCGTGATCGACTTAGGTGATATTTGGATGTGAACGGGTAATTTTGACATGTCTCGAAAAACGTGTCCAAGTTACTTCGCTTGTAATCAAGCTCGGTTAAGTTTGTTTCTTAGTTGTGAAGAAAGCTCGTATACGTAATAAAACAAGTTTTAAGACATTGGATGGCGTGAAGTCAAGTAAATTAATACCAAAAAAACCATGGCCCGTTAAATAAATTTACGGAAATGACCTTTCCATATTCCTTTTCCAAAAAAACCGTGCCCCTTTAAATAAATTTACGAAAATGCAATTTTCATATCTGTACACTAATAAAGTCTCCGTCTTATAATCGCCGCGCAACGCGCGACCTAATTGCTAGTATTCTTAAAGATTTAGCAACGAGCATTATTGTTGCATAATATATGTCATCTCTATCACAACAACACATTGCGTTGTTAAAATTTTGAGTCACCTACTGCAATCGTTGTAAACCAATATAGAAAATAAAAATAAAAAGGAGAAACACAAAAATAAAAATCTGTGTGGCCATATGTCAGTCTTTTTTTTTTTTCATCTATCAACCATTGTGATGTAGAAATAAGTAAATAGTTGTGTAAAAAAAAAGAAGAAGAAGAAAACTGACCAATACAATAACACAGAACCTAGATGATCAAATTTATTATCCGAAATTCCGTTTCTTGCAATTCATTGAACTTTACAATTAATAGATGATCCAATTATTAAATCCACTTTGGATATGAAGTCAAAAATAAATCTACTGATTTCTTTTCATTTTTTTTTACCAACATTCATGAAGTTCGTCTAATCAGAGCTACAATATTGAAAGATCCCATATCCCCCATCGATCAATAACACAAAGTCTCACATCAATCAATAACATGTATACTGAGAAAAATCAGATTACAAATCACTTACAACATAAATTAAACATCAAATATGACACACCAAAGCTTACTTATAAGATTCACCTTCAAATTCATTCAATAGCACCGGTATATGGCATAGCCCGTTCTACGCGGAGGCGAACTACATGCCACAAAGATAGCAATAGCAATCATCAAACAAACCAGGAACATCATCCAATCTGGGCCTCCTCCGTCACCGTTACCCGAGGCGGCTCCACAACAAACACTACCGCCCATGGCTTCCGATGCTTGCTTGATTTCTTCTATGTTTGGAGAAAGATCAAGAAGAGATGAGGCTAAGAATTGAAAGAAGAAATGCCATTTTAGTTGGGTCTAAAAATGACTGGAGTTGACTTGGGAATGATTGTATAGTTTTTGTTTTGGAGTGGTTTTAGAAATAAAAAATGATTCAAAAATGTTTGTTTATGTGTAGATGGAGTGTTTAGTAGTATGGTTAGGTTTAGTGGATTTGACCGAATCAAATAGTTGTTACATGTTAGTGGCCCATTTGTCCTTTTGATACCCTTTTGGTATTTTTTATTTTTATTTTGTGTGGTTCTACAACTTGATACCATGAAATTATTAGAATTTTGAACAAGTTGGCAGGAGTTTTGTACGAAAATTTTGAAACAATAACGAATGAAGTAGAAATGTAGGATCAATATAATGGGTGTTGAATGGACGCGGCAACATACAGTAAAAAAGGTAATTATACATAGTTTTATTCGAAGATTTCAACATATTGTTCATGTGCTCACTGCAGAATACCCACCTGCGCATCGTAAGAAACAGAGCTTTACCTTGTTAGGTGTTGGATCTTTCACAAGTAGAAATTCAAAGATTTCGTTGAAATTGTTCGTTTGGAAGTTTCCCGAAAGTCATACTTGTGATGTGTCTAACCTATAACCATGGGTATGAAGATATATATACCTTTACATGCATTTCTTTGAATTTGTCAGACTTGGGCATGCCATTGTGTGAGCTCAAAGTATATACATCCTTTTGTATTCACTTTCCAGCATCTCCGAGTCTGATGCTTCCGCTGACACAGAAAACGAACGGGAGCGGCTCTCAGGCTTCTTTAATCGCCGTATCCTTGAATTCTGCAGCCTGTTCTGGACCACGCAATAACACATGGAGCCGATAGTGGTGAGCATTATGGTGGCACCGATCAAGGTGGACCATATAGCAAGCCACCTCCCTTTATGTCCTACCACCACATAAGTTAGAGATATGAAGGCGACCGAGATGCACAAACAAGCTACCCACATGAGTTTGTTTATCACAAACACGAGCTGCTTCTTCGCCTTGTGTTCAATCACAACAACAGATGTTTGAACCACCACGACGGCCAAGGAAATGAACAAGGCAAGACTGTCAAACACAAAGAATATCATAAAAGGGGTCTTGTTTGCAATTTCAGCTTCCCCAAGAGAAATCCCTTTTACTTTGTCCTGGACGTACTGTCCAGGTACTTGGAAGATGGCAGCAAAGGCTACAGTAGCAATGAGAACAGCAACCACAGTTGCTGAATTGATGGCATTGTTCAAGCCGTTGCTGTGAAGCTTCTTCAGTTTCCGAGCGATTTTCTTGACCCTGAAACCCGTTTGGCGGGAATGCTGAAGTTGGGATTCAACATCATGCTTGATGTCACTCACAGTCTGCTTAAGCTGCCTCTCTGTGTTACGGGGTTTACTGAGACCTTGAGAGTTCAACGCGCCTGCCTTTGTCAAAAGTGCAACCATTTCCGGGGGTCCAAACTTTCCTGCAATGTCAAGTGGGCTCTCATCAGCCTTATTCACCCCATTGATGTTGACACCCTCAACGGAAAGCAAACATTCTACAATCTGCAGTTTTTAATAAATCCAAATAAATTAATAAACAAAAGCCATATTTCAAGAATTACAAAAAATCAATATGCAAAGCAAAGCAAAATTCTGTGACAATACACGTGAAAATTTATATATGATGCTGAACATATTAAGACACTACTGAATAGCCACCTTTCCACCACAATAACACCTCCCTCAAACTTAAGGGTCATCAAATTCTACACTTGCCCAATGAGCACTAAAATCTAGCCCGATATACCACACCCATCAATACTACACAAGATCAGCACTAAAATCAAGCCCGATATACCACACCCATCAATACTACAAAAAGAATGATGATACAAAGCAAATTCTGTGTAATAATCTATAGCTGCAATCCGCCAGCAAGGATATACACACAAGATCAAATTAAGGGTCATCAAATTCTACACTTGCCCAATGAACCTGGATGTTTTCAGAGGAGAGATTAAACATTAATCTTCTAATAGAAGGCTTCCCTTAGTAATGCTCTACTAAAAAACTCATAAGATTCAATTTGCAGCTGATATCAGGTGACAGGAAAAACATTTAGGACATAATAGAATGAACATTTAAATAAAAGAGGAACAAGATATGATGAAACACCTGTGTACGACCCTTCTTGGCAGCAATGTGTAATGCGGAGTTCCCTTTGCTATCTTCGAGATGCAAAATTAAAGGGTCTACCTTGAGCAACTCAAGAACAATCCCCGTAACGTATCCCTTGACAGCCATGTGGAGAGCAGTTTGTCCCTTCTTATCAGTCATGAAAGCAACACTTGGATCCTTGTGCAATAAGGCCTTGACCACTTCCAAGTGCCCCATTCTTGCTGCTGATTGAAGGACAGTCTTGCCATTGTTTCGAGCTATTTTAGCAAGGTTTGAATTCGTCTCCAACAGCAGATTCACCACATCAATGTGACCTTGAGAGGCAGCAGTGTGCAAAGCTGTTGCATTGGAAGGCCCAGTTGTCATAGCCAAGTTTGGGAAAACCCCAAGAAGCTTCTTCAACACCTCTACAAGATGAGCAACATCAGCAAACTTCTCTTTTTCTTACAGAATCATCAAATATTAAAACCAGTAATTAGCAACATATAATAAGATCATCAAACTTTAAAGGTCTTACCAACATGACCATTCCTGGCAGCGATATGAAACGGATCAAAACCGCTGTTGGCACCAATGGATGCAGATTCCAAGTCCAAGAACTTCAATAGCTCAACAACCAAGACAGCATGACCCTTCTCAGAGGCCACATACAGAGGAGTCTCTCCCTCCAGGTTTTGCTTGCACAGTAACCGCTTGGAAGCAGCCTCTTCACAGCCCTCAAGAATCTGCTTGATCTTCCCCAAATTCCCGGCTCTAGCTGCTAAATGGAGCGGCAAGTCCCCCCGTTTTCCCGGGGAATCCTTGCTCCTCCTCTCAGTCCCACCACCAAGGCTGAATTGGCGTTCCATCGCGACTCGAATGCTCTTCTGTCTCTCCATTACCCCTTTTCTGAAGCTCGATTGCTTTTCCATTTTCCTACCACTAAAACCCTCTTCTCTACCAACCTCTTCACTAAAGCTGACCTGCTTTTCCAATTTTTTCACCCTCAAGCCAGTCTCTTTATCCATAGTTGACTCGAACTCAAATGAAATCAAGCCAAAAGGAAACTCCAATTCCTATTTTCCACTCGAATCCAGAATTGAGCATCAATTAATTCCACATACCATTCCACAGGAAGCTTATAATTAATGAAACCCAGTTCAGGTTCAGGTTAAGCAAAGATCAATCTGATCGAGAAACCCTTGAAAATATAAGCTTCAAGTGACATCAACAATCACAGAACTCAGGAAATCATGTCCGGGAAAGCAGACAAGTCGAACTTCAGTCTAGGTGAAAACCTAGAGAAAAACAAGAATTGAGAGAGGGGATAAAAAGACTGACTTGCGAAACTTGGTCTGCCAAATTAATAAAGGGCTTAAATCCACTCGGAAAGATGGGCACTTGCCACTTGGGCGGCTGCTACCGCCTACCGGGAAACTCATTCACGACAGTATCAAATGGGAACATAAGCGTAGAATGAGATGAAATATAGAGCGTTGAATTTTTGACAAAACAGTACTTTTATCTACTCTAATACAAATATAAAATAAAAACCAAGTTTTTGGAAAAATTTAAGACACATAATAAATTTGAAATATTTTTTGATTTTTAATATCTCATTTTTAATTCACTTTTACCTTCACCACTTTTCCACTATCTCAAAAACTACCATCCACTCTTTTCTTCTAAACAAACTAAAATTTTATAATTTTTATTACTAAAGAAAATAAGATTCAATAGTAAAAATTTTATAAAATTATTTTAAAATATAACCGTACAAAATACGGAAATAACACTAGTTAATGAGAATTTTAATGTGGTCGCAACATTAGCTACCACGATAGCCTAATATCTCATCAAAACAGTACAGTCATCTTAATTTCTTTCATCGACTGTAAGGATTACCTGCAACGGCTGCAAGTAGGAATAAATACGGGAATAAGACTACTCCAATTGCACTGCTGTTATTGGGTGAACACATGTAATTATTGGGCCCAAAATGAGATAGTAGAAGCGAGCGAAGGGGCAGGCGGAGACGTCCAGACGTGGACCAACATGGAGGGTCAAACTCGAAGTGAGCATTCTAAAACAAAACTCAAAAAGTACAACAAGGCCTTTATTCTGTAAAGGGTAAAATTGAACTTGCAAGTTAAACCAGATGGCATTATCGTTATTTGAAACCAAACTCAAGGGCACATATTTACACCCACCATATATATATACCCACATCCCTCAATCTGTCACATTGTTTGTCGCCTCTATAAATCTTTTGAGCGCTTCTCTTTGGTTCTTCATTTCTCCTCCCCTCGTTCTCTCCGACACCGTCGCCGGCAACTTCACTCTCCCACGTCCATCGCCAATAAGCACCGCCTAACCACCCCAGATCCGCCCATCTCCACATATTCCGGTCACCGTCCGGCGCTAATTTAGTTTCGGTCCCTCCAAATCAGACCATCCCCCTCCTCTTTCTCTCTTCCCCCTTCTTCTGCCCTTGCAATTTCGTATTTGACTCCTATTTTATCTCCTTTTATTTTATTCATCCGTTTTTTTGTATTTTTATCCATCTATTTAAAAATTGCTTTTCCTCCTGATTTGACGTTTTTAACCCTAAGATCTGACTCGCCTTCCCTGGCCCCGTTTTTACCCCTGCAACCCGCCTACATTTTTCTTGACTCAATTATTTTACACCGCTTGTTCTATAATAATATCTCCATCCTGGGCTAAAACATTTATTTTGGGCTTTTAGGGGCGCTATATAGAACACATAAACAAAAAATCCGGGATCGAACGGTGAGGATGAATCATCCCAGAGGAACATTGACGGCTGAGATTCCCCGGAAACGTAAAGAAAGGGAGAGGGAGAACTTCTTTCTACCACCTTCTTCCTTGAAGAAGGGCAGCAACAATCACTACGTCAGGGGTAAGCAAGTCCAAGTACAAAATCCGAATACGACGTCGTTAAAGGCGAGGCCAGGCGAGCCGGTCTGGTCGAACCGGCTCCTAGCCGGCTACATGGCTCACGAGTTTCTCACCCAGGGCACCCTTCTCGGCGAGAAGTTCGATCCAGCCCGGGCCCAAGCCGTTCCGCTCACCGCCGAGTCGAAGGCGACAGCACCGGCGGAGCCCAGCGGCGCAACGCCGAAGGGAAAGAGCTACGCTGAGGTGGCGAGCCTTTTGAAGAAGGAAGGGGCCCACATCCCTGGGATTGTGAACCCCACTCAACTGGCCCGGTGGATTCAAATGAGACAAGACCGCTCTACGTGGCAAGCGTAGATTGGGCAGGAGGCGCCACCTCAGCACTCGCACAACACGTGGCGCGGATCGGGAATTTGATTTTCAAAATCTCATATGGTGAGTGAGTCCCACTGAAATTCAAAAACACCTCTCTTCGTTATTTCTCCCCTTCGCCCTTAACGGACCAACCCGCTACCTCCCGATGTAAATTAGCTCGGCCGGCGAATGACGTCACTTTCCGGCACCGTGGTGCAGAGGTTAGTTCGCTAATGTAAATCAGGACTGGAAAATAATCTTGTTTTGTACTGCGATTATATATGATTGTTCACAAGTATCGTTGCTGGATTATGATTGCATGCATGGATTGTACAAGTTAGACATGGATATGATCAATGATCAAGGGAGAAAAAATGGCCTAGTAACAGCATATATATATGGTTTGTATTTATATTTGTATCTGATGGAACTTGCATTATTTGTGTTGCAAATTCATGTATGTACTCCGTATCTATTATTATTGCTAGCATACGAGTTTTGATTTCTATCGATGCATATGCATTGAATTTAAATCAACCTGTATTTTAAAGTGGCCAATTGCTGATTTGGATGTTCATTCTTGTTACTCCCTCAATTCAAATCAAGTAACATTTTAAGTTTTAATGCTTTGAACAAGTCGTCTGAAGGAAAAAAAATTACTCCAACTTTTATACCCAAATGAATCAATTTTGCATTAACTATATAACATTTGAATATGTAAAACTAATTTAATTACTTTTCAAGCAGTATTGTTTGATATTGATATAGACAATTTTTTGAAAGCTTTCATGAAAAAATGCGGATCGAAGTGAGAAAAAAAAAAGCCATGTATGTGTAATTTGACGTGGTCTTGCTTAAGTTCACTTCCTCTGGTATATAAGGTTGATTGATTGATAAAAACAAAACATTAAATTGAAAATAAAGTATGCTAGCTTGGATACCCAATATATCCACATGGTAGTTATCATTGAGCAATATATTCACGTGCAGTCTATATATATTTATAACTTTTTTTTATAAATCTAACCTCGAAATTTTATTCAATTTTTTTTTTAATAAAAAAACAACTTACAACCTGATTAAGGATCATATATGAAAGAATAGCATAAAACATGTTAAGTAAGAAAAAAAAAACTTGTGGTGCCTTTTTACACTTGACAAGGGCAATTAGTCTAGTCATCTCTCACTATGGCAATGTGTTTAATACAAACGCCAGTCCACATTACTCCACCATTAATGGCCGATTAGATTGGGTACACCGGCGAGCCTAAATATATATATAGATAGGCCACTAATATAGGTCTTTTTTTTTAACAGAAAAATTTAGGGTGAAGGGATGACGCCCCATTTTAAGGACACAAAAATTTTGAGGGGTTCACTAATATAGGTCTCTAAAGTTGACTCCTGTCTTGCTCTACTAGATTAACCACTAAATAGGTCTATACATTTGTAACCAATATATTCTTATTGGGTAGTTGAGGAATGTTCACGTGCAGTCTAACTCTAGTCAACAATAATTCATTGGAACAGTTCCTTAGTAATTAGTAATTGTATCTTCTTACTTTAATATAAGTTGTTAAAAGTTTTCTAATCAATGAAAATTTTGAACAATTAACATGCAACATTTAATACATGCATTCATGATTTTAACTTACAAAATTAACAAAAAAAAAAGAGTTCATTAGGCAATCCTAGATATTACATGAATCTCAATTCTCAAACCATTTTATAGTTTATCGATTATCTCTAATGCCATCGGGCAAGCACGAATACACTTTTTACATGGGTGATTAATTGTAATCTGAGCACATCCTCTCGAGCAGATCGACTTCTTGTTGAAAATTCTTCAAGTGATCATGTGTCTCCAGATAAAGTATATCGCATCACTGTAACATGCAAATATTATTGGATAACTTTGTAGGAATCAATTCGGGAAACATTTGCAGTTACTTGTTAGCTTAAAACTTGTACTATACTTAAGGTTAGTAGTCAGCATATATATGGCACTTCCACTACAATTTGCCATTTTGTGTTTGATATGTGTCATTATCTTGATCAGTACTTCCAAAAATTTTAATTCTAATGTTTTAATTAATCATGGAAAATCTACTCATTTGATAGTTGAAGGGAACAAGAACTTTAAATTAGTCGTACACCATAAACATGAATCGCCGACCATATACGTAAGAAAGCTTGTAAAGAGAATATGTCCCACAACTATGTTAAGAGAAAAGAAAAAGAAAAAAAAACTTCTTCAAATGCTCAACTTTTGTATTACCTTTTCGCCTTTAATATTTTTGTTTATATGATTTTAGGGTTCTTCTTAGCCATGGTTGAAAGTGCGTTAGGCAGGAAACTTGTCATTCCTACAAAGAATATGTACCCGGCCCTTGCTTGAATTTCTATATTCCTTTAACTTTTTAGGTTGACATGATAACTAAGAATAGTTTCCTTTGAAATCTTAGGACGCCAGGTTTGGACCACCACCGTCTCTTTTTCGAATCTAACATACACAATCATAAAAAATTGTCAATCAGGCTTGTCATTCTAGTTCGAGTCGAATAGTTCCATGTTCAATCTTGTAAGCCATTCATGACAACAAGTTTTGACACGAATATTTTGATATATTCAATAAAAGACCGGTAATGCAAATTTTTATTTTCCAAATTTTCATCTACATTAATCTAGACAACCCGGTTTTTAATTTTACCCCCTTCAATTTCCCACCCCTTTTAAAATAATTAAGCTCAAATTATTACATAAACACCATCTTAGTACCACCACAAACTTACCAAACTAACTCACAGCCTTTTCTTCTTCATTGATTTAGCCAACTTCTCAGCAATGCAGAAAGCCGTTGCTTGAATAGTGACCATGGGATTGACCCCCACCGCACTCGGGACAAGGCTGCCATCGCAGACGAACAGCCCCTCCGCCTCCCAACTCTCCCCATTCTCATCCACCGCCCCCTCCCTTTCACTCGCCCCCATCCTACAACTCCCCATCTGATGGGCCGTCCCATACACACCCCAAACCCGATCATAAAACGGGCCATTGGGAGCCTCCACCGCCCTTAAAAACTCCTCCAAATCGTCGTCTTTGATCCCTTTACACTTCATCCTTTGACCGTCGTTCCTATAAGTCCCTACCTCAACAGCCCCCGCCGCCACCAGGATCCTGATCGCCCTCCTCATCCCAATTGTCATGTTTTCTTTGTCTAGTGGACTCATTTTGAAGCTCACTCGTCCTGTCATACAATATAAAGAACTTATGCATTATCGAATATTAAAATTCAGAACGTGCGCAATACTTGGACTAATATGTATAGAGTTTATATACCTTCCTTTGTGACTTCACCTGAGCCCCGGTCTCTTACCATACAGAAGAGGTGTGGGGTTCTTGAGTACTTTATAAGCCTTTCTTTTGCATCAAGTCCGGATTCCCATGTGCAAAGGGCGGCGAATGTGGATGGTCCTAGAGCCGGGGTCTCCACAAGGGCTATTGTGGATGATTTCTCACCGTCTTCTTCTAATTGTTTGACCTCATGAACAGAGGTTATGAGACCGCCTTGGTGAGTCTTTCCCTTGAATTGTGACTCGGGTTCATCCGGGAAGTAGCCCCACAACATTATTGATGGATGAAGGTGTAGGTTCCTCCCAATGTGCTTGTTTCTTAGCCCACTAGAGATTAGTAGTGGTGGTGTCAATAGAGCTCCACAAGCTGAAATTGTAACCTTGGCCTCAATTTGAATCCTCATTGCAATTTTTTGGTTCAATGACTTAGCCACCACTCCTATGCACTTCTTCTTCTTCTTCGTATTTGGATTCTTGTTGTCCGCCAACATGAGCTTCTCGGCCTTGCAACCGCTTATAATCACGCATCCAAACCCAACCGCATCAGCAAGCCAAGTGACATCAGCGCCTTGCTTATCACCTGCCCTGCACCCATAATGACATGACCCACAATAATGGCCCTCTGATGAGTTTCTTGGCACTTTATCCACTTTCACCCCCAAATTCTCACACCCTTTTCTTAAAATCTGGTTTTGCAACCCTTCTTTGACACAATTCTCAGTCACACCAATCCTCTTGCACACATTATCCATAGCAAGCACATACTTTTCACTCCCAAAGAGCGACAACCGATGATCCTCGGCCCATTCCTTTAAAACTTCATTTGGTGTCCTTATACAAGCTGACCAATTCACAACTGACCCACCACCCACAGCTTTGGCAGCCATAATCACAACGCTTCCGTCTGTTGTAGGAAGCATGCCTCCTCGCTCATAAAGCTCGTCCATGGAAGGCTTCTCTAATGAAGTGTAGTCTGATGCAGTATAGTAATTGCCCTTTTCCAGGACTACTACCTTTTGGCCTGAGCTGGCTAGGATTGAGGCGGCTACGGCCCCACCACAACCCGAGCCGATGATTACAGCGTCGCATTGGATCTTGTAGAGGTTGTTTTGTGGGTCTTCTGTGACTTTGAGGCCTTTTTGGTTTAGTGATTGGATTATTGTGGCGGGTGTTTCATAGAGGGTTTCGATGATTCCTTGATCGAGGGGTCGCGTGTTTGAGGCTTTGGGATGGTGGATGGTTTCGTCTGGTTGGTAGTCCATGGCTTCCCATGCTGGGTTTGTGTTGGATTGTTCATCAAACTGCATAGTATAATGACAAAAAGATCAATAAAATGATGGAAATGAGGAGTTTATTGTGGGAAGTGAGTTTTGATGTTGATGTTTTTAGAGTTATTGGGGTTGAGCTATCAATTATAATATAAAGTTAGCTACTTGTTCATTTTCACGCATATCATTCTAATATAGTTATATCGGGCCAAGCCTCACTATGATTACTGGTAGGTGATGACATACGTAACTATAAGACGGGATTTCGGGTGGTTTAATTGGGTTGGGTCTACATTTATTGATTAACCACTCATTCATGATGAAGATTCAAGATAGTACAATAGCTGGCGTCCCCTATTTTGAGAAAGTTGCAGCTTAATTAACAGCTCAACCCAGAAAACCTCATCAGAAGCGTTACTTTCTAACAACTATCACTTTTCACCATGGAATTTTCACGTGATTTTAGCCATTTATCATTACCTACTACTCTAGTCTCTTGTGTGAACAAAAGAATAAAAAACAAACTGATTTTTTTAGAAACTTGAACCTTGAAGTTTCTTAAGCTAAACAAGCAAAATCCTTATAATTTCCTTTACTAAAAACGGGCAGTTTAGTTTAGCATAATAAGGGAAAAAGTAGAGAACAAATCAAAGAAATTAAAACAATAAAAAAAAAAACAGAGGAGAAACAGGGGTGCAAAAGGAAAACATAGATACCTGGGAGACAAAGACGAAAAGGCAGAGAGATTTGACAAAGTAGAAGAAAAGCCTGAGGAAGAACATGTATTTACTTCTTGACCATCTCTGAAGAATTTTCTCCCTTGTCTCAGTTGGCAAATGAGAGAATTTGATCACAAAAGGCATCTGCTTGCCAAAACACAGAGACCCACAAAGCAAAAGCGTTCCAAATCTTGTGGACAGAAGCCACAAAACCACCCTCACAAGCATACTTGCTTCTGGCAATGCCCTCTTCTTCACCAGCTCTGCCACCTAGCATGCAAAGTTAAAAAATCAAGGTAAAAACAAACTGTCAAATCTCAACAGAAAAAGAAAAGGTCTTTTTTTTTTACCTCATCTGGGATTGGGTTTTGGGAAGCAGAAATTGAGAAGAAGGCCTTGACTGAATCAGAATGGTGAGTTTGACATGGAAGAGAAGGCAAGAGGGCATCACAAATGCTAGACAAAGAGTCAATTTCAGATTCAGAGAAGCCATGGGTGTAGTTGATTGAATCTGTTTTACTCCATCTCAACCTTGGATGCCCTTGCCTCTCCATTCTCCCTTTGTACTTTTGTTTGTGGTTGTTTCTATTTTGTCTTTCTGAATGGAAGAACTCTTCTCTGTCAGAAATGGTGTGTTGCATTTATATAGAAACTGCACATGGAAGTGTCCAAAGGAAGTAGTGATTTAAGGTCAATGCAGATATGGATTTCAGCAATCTCGAACTTTAACGGCGTCACGTTGCAACAACTACCGTTTTGCAAGCTAAATTAAACAGTGTTGTAAATTCTTTTTGGGTCTGAACAGTGTTCTAAATTCTGAGAACAGGCTGGAATAGCGAGTAAAAACAGGGAAGAAATAGAAATGGTTAAGGGTTTACCACGTAAAGCAAGTAGGTATTGTGGTATTAAGACGATTAGTATTTTATGGTCTATTTTTGTAAGCTATGATTTCATTGGGCTATATCATTCATCTTACGGAAAATGGAAATTGTTTTGAATAATTGGTTGTGGATTGATTGCGTATGTAGTATTTGTTTTATGAAGATTAGGTCAAAGTTAGGATAAACAAGTGAACCACTAATACATGACAGCTATTTTTTTCTTTAATTAAAAATTGGGTTACAACTTACAATGAGTGTATAATTGTGCATTTTTTCTTCATTCTGTAAATAAACGAAATCAACTGGATAAATGAGCTAAACGAGCTCGATATAGAATCGAATCACCAACAAAACAAAGGAGTTTTACAATTATTGATTCGTAAGAAAACGAAATCGAGAAAGAGCTAGAGTCTCAATCTCTGTAAAACTACTAAAAAGAGGCTCCTTTCCACTATATATAGTTGTGGTAGCCAAAAGAGTCTAACGGAAAGATTCGATTCAGAGAAGCGATAATAGGGCCGTTTGGGCCTAATTTGGCTCAGATGGGCTGAGCCCATACACCCCCCTCAAGTCGGACTTGGGATGACAAGGCCGAGCTTGCGAGTCAAGAAATGATGTTGTTGTGCTCCTAAGGCTTTCGTCAGAACATCAGCAAGCTGAAGTGTGGAACGGATGTGTGTCGTGACAATGAATCCTTCTTGAACCAATTCACGTATGTAATGGCAATCCACTCGTAGATGCTTGGTGCGTTCGTGAAATACCGGATTATCAGCTAGTTGAATGGCGGCAGTGTTGTCACAATAAAGGGAGATTGGGTGAGGGATTTGAATTGCAGCATCGTGTAAGAGGCCATCCAGCCATACAAGTTCACTAGCAGTTTGAGATAGAGCACGGTATTCACTTTCAGCAGAGGACTTGGAGACTACTTTCTGTTTCTTGGTTTTCCATGAAACCAAAGATTGCCCTAGAAAGGCACAATACCCAGTGAGAGAGCGACAAGAGAATGTACAAGCACCCCAATCAGCGTCGCTATAAGCAGAGAGGCAAAGAGAGGTTTGAACTGGGTAAAAAAGGAAGCTATTAATTGTTCCTTTGAGGTAACGAAGGAGATACTGAGCAGCCTGCATGTGTGGAAGCCTGGGAGTGGACATAAATTGACTCAGTTGTTGTACTGAGTAGGAAATATCTGGTCGTGAAAGATTGAGGTACAGTAATCTCCCAACTAGACGTCTATAGCTCTCTGGATCACTCAAAGGTTCCCCATGATCAATGTGGAGCTTAAGATTGCGTTGCATAGGGAAGTGAGCAGCCTTGCAATCAATCATATTTGCATCATGAAGGAGATCAAGGACATATTTGCGTTGATTGATTTGGATACCTTTGGAAGTTCTTGCAAGTTCAAGGCCGAGAAAATACCGGGCAAGGCCAAGATCTTTAATGGTGAATGCTTTGTCAAGGCTGCCTTTGAGAAAGGATATGTCAGAAGGGGAGTTGCCAGTGAGGAGAACATCATCAACATATACTAGAGCAAGAGTGATGGATCCATGAGAGTGTTTGACAAACAGAGAGTAGTCCTGTTTTGATTGGATATAGCCAAGTTGAAGTAAGTGTTTGGTGAGTTCAAGGTTCCACTATCGATTGGCTTGCTTGAGCCCATAAATAGAACGTTTGAGTCGACAAACCTGTCCTTGTTGAGCCTTAGAATAGCCAGGAGGGGGGTTCATGTAGACTTCTTCATCGAGGAAGCCATGGAGAAAGGCATTGTTGATGTCGAGTTGGTGTAAGGGCCAATCAAAAGCAGCAGCAAGAGCAATGAGGATACGAACAGTAGAGAATTTGGCCACGGGAGAAAATGTGTGCTTGTAGTCCTTGTTCTTGATTTGGTTATAACCCTTGGCTACCAATCGTGCCTTGTAGCGCTCCACTTCTCCATTGGGTTTAAATTTAATTTTATAAACCCATTTTGAGCCTATGACCTTTTTGCCAAGAGGGAGGGAGACAAGATCCCAGGTGTGATTGTCCTCTAAGGCGGCCAGCTCTTTATTCATTGCTTGGATCCATGAAGGATCCAATTTAGCTTGAGAGTAAGAGTTTGGTTCAGCCACAGAAAAAACATTGAACAAAGATTGTATGTAATCCGGAGAATGCCCTTGTAAATCATGAAGGGAAACAATATGAAATGCTTGAGAGAAAGAATCAGAGGAAGGAGAGACAGAATCTGGAGCATTCTCCTGAGCAGGAACAATTCGAGTTGGTAATGGAGGATGAACATAATCATGCAAATAAGCTGGAGGTTTAGTGTGTCGAGTGGATTGTAACACCCCCTTCCTACCCTGGAGGTATTACCGCCAGTAACCCCGATTAATACTAAACCGAAGCTACCCAAGGCTTTAGACTGACTGAACAAACTAAAATAAACATTACAGCGGAATAAATACAATTGGTCTTATACAAATCTTAACCCAAAAAGAATAAATAAATAGAACAACCTTCTAGTTGAATAAAATCTTCATCCAGTCTTCCTTAAGCTCTTATTTCTGAAACTCAGCTTCACTTTGAAGTAGTTCAACTATGATCTTCACTCAAGTATAACCATTGAAAACCTTTCTTCAACTTCTGGAGCTTCAAACATCTGAATCCGCCTCTTGAATCAACTTCTAAGAAGAACCTGATGTATCGTATACAACGGATGGACACCAGCCGACAATATAAAAGAAAAGAAAATGGACGGGTTAGTCTAATGAAAGACTAGCAAGCGGAGAATCTAACTTGGTTCTTATGGTTGTAACTAAACATATTGGCCTCCAAATCCGGATAGACTCGGATTATGATCCAACAGTTAGCAGTCTTATAGAGAATAAGAATGAGATTCGCATAATCAAGAGAGAATACCACCGCTTGTGGTTTCCTTTACAGAACATGAACAATTGTTGGGAATTCATATTAATCACATCACATTTTGAAAAGCCTCCATCGACTATTTAGATTAACTTAATCAATGTTTGATTAAGAATCATTCATAACCAGAAGCAAGAATGGCTTTCCGACTGGACGAACCATTCAGGTATATTAATGTGCCTAACGCACTTATCTTATATTACTTTCAAAACTTTTCACAACAAGTTGGTGGCTTTTAATCGGCCCGAACTACTGCCGAAGGAACACAATGCTACCGAGGTCAGAGGGCTTATTTCATCCTTGAACAACCCGAATAGCACGAGTCCCGATGTTGTAGAGATTAGAGGGCCTGTTTCATCCATAATCATCTCAACACCAAGATCATAAGACTTAAGCTATTCTTGATCTTTCATTTGCATATGGTGAGGTAGAGATCACAGAGGCCTATTACCATGTCGTCTACACTACACCGTGCTGAACCTGCACTTAGCTAGAGTGCCTATCAACCCTCTCACACGAAGAGTAGGGGAAAAGAGTCATGACTCGCCATTAGGATTAGGCCCCTCCTAATGTAATATTGTTTTAAAGAGAGGATATGGAACCACGTTCCCCTCACTGAAACTACCTTAATCAACAACAATGTCTCAGCGTGAGACAACAAACAAGGCCACACATAACGGACCTAAATCCAGTTCTACCGCAAAACTGAATAAACAACATGGTCATTATTTCTAAGAAATATAACAACCTATCATATTTTATTAATCATACAAGTTGTTCCCAACGCAAATATTAAATGGGATCCAATTCCTCATTTAATAACAATAACGCAAGAGAGAATCGTCCACTTGCCTTATAAGGCGTGCTCGACGTCCTTAGCAATTCCAACAGTAATCTGTATCATCCTTCTGACAAATATAACAAAAGGATTTCTCAGCAACGAGCTCACAGAAACAATTCTTAGTTGTATTCTCAACTCCTACAACTTCCTAATCGATAAACGATTTAATTTCCGAATATCGATATATAATAAATCCTTAGTTATCATGCTTCAAGGAGCCATCTTGGCGGAATTATAACTAATTATCCGCTTTACTTTTGAAACAATTTTCTAAATAAAAATTGTTCATCAGCAACAGTTCTTAAAGATTACCAAATCTCAGATCAAACGGATTAACAACGAATCCTGAGTAATTATCCGAAGTCCTTTACCTGCCAATCGGAAACCAAAACTTGTCTTCGCTATAACGGAAGATTCGGACGTCCGTTTCACGAGCGGTTCGAACCTGTAGAACCGTATCAACGTCAAGATTATAAAAACCATAAATTTAATTAGCAAAGCGGCACCGAAAGGCCCTTACGGTGGCTCCGCAATCAAACCGCTAATTAATTTCGATCGTATATACCTTCACTAGAGCCCATGGCTCGTGTGGCTCGATCATGGCTCAATCCCCGAGCCCGAGGGTGGATGGGCGTTTCCCGACAGTAGGCCTTGCGGTGGGTGGTGGTCGGAGGGCCTGGCGATCGTCGACGGCGTCACTTTGGGCGAGGTAAAGAAGACCGACGGGATAAGTTCTCTTCTCCCGAGCTTGTCGTTCTGCTTGATTCGTTCCTCTGGTTCGGCTCCTTTCTCCAGCAGCACGAGCCCAGAGAAGGTGGAGGAGGAGCTAAGGTGGGGAGCTGGGCAGAGGAGGCGGAAGACGGGGCAGAGAAGGCTGCCGGCGGTGAGAAATTCAGCCAACCGAGTCCGTCGTTGTCCTGTCCTGATTTATTCTCGGTTCTGGTTCATTCTTTGGCGCTGGTTTTCAGCAGCAGCCATGCTCAAGAGTCCATGGGGAGGATTGGAGGAAGAAGATGAAGTAGCAGAGGTGGTGGGAGGAGAGGATGGTGGACAGCTGAGAAGAAGACAGCCGGCGGTGGAGCTGAATTCTTTCTCCCGCGACGTCGTTCCGTCCAAGACTCTCTCTCGGTTCTGTTTTTACAACAACCACAAACCCAGAAAAATTGAAATGGAGGTGAGGGAGATGGAGTAGGTGGTGGTGGATGGCAAGGAGGCGGAAGGGAAGAAGAACGCCGACGGTAATGAGTTGACCGAAGTCCGTCGTTCTCGTCCTAATCCTCTCGCCCCTATCCTCTGTTTTCAAACTTCCAAAAAAAATCGAGCTTCATCCTCATCCAAATATGCACCAGAAGAAATCAGCCTCCTCCCTCATTAAGCAAACACGTGGGTCGGTTAAACGGGATTTCCCGTCTCGGAACGGGACTCGCGTTAAAGCGCTAAAATTATGTACCTCGGATGGAAAAACTTACCAAACGGAAAACGTCCCGTAAATTATGTAGACCAATAAAATCAATTTTCCATGATTTTATCATGCTACCCTCAATTTTTAAGGCTTCCGTTTCGTATTTTAAATCCTTTCCGGTACATAATTAAAAAGACGGCTTATCCAATAAATATTCTTTTTCCACTGAAAAATCCTAGAATTCACACCGATTCATAAAATCATTTCTTTGTGATTTTAGGATACCACCAACAATTTTCTAGGATTTAATCTCCAACAAAAATATCGGATTAAGCGTTAAAACGGACCACAAAGGTTAAAAGGATATCCGAGAAAAATTCGAAAATATCCTCAAAAATCGCAGTTATTACATGGATTGTCGAGGTTGTTGTGGTAAAGGAAGGTGAGATGGTGTAGAGTGTGATGAGGAAGGAGATGAAGATTCGGGAGAGGAAGGCTCGGTGACAGACAAAGGAGGAGAAGAATTGGCAGGGGAAGAAAATGGTGGTAAGTGACTATCAGAATCATCAGGATCAAATGGCACAAAGGGTAAAGAGGGAGATGACATTTGCTGAACTGGAGCTTTAAAAGGAAATTCAGACTCTCGAAATATAACATGTCGAGCTATGAGAACTTGTTTGGAAGAGAGATCATACAGCTTATAGGCCTTCTGTCCAGGTGGGTAACCAAGAAGAATACATCTATGAGAGGTAGGGTCAAATTTTGTGCGTTGAGTTTTGGGAACAAGAGCATAGCAAAGGCAGCCAATGACCCTTAAATGGGAATAATCTGGTGATTTACCATATAAACATTCAAAAGGACTCTTCCATTGTAAGACAGAGGAGGGAAGTAAATTGATGAGATAAGTAGCAGAGAGCATGCAATCACCCCAAAACTGAGCAGGAAGACCAACATGAAGTTTGAGAGCACGAGCCATCTCAACAAGGTGTCGATGCTTTCGTTCCACTCTCCCATTTTGTTCTGGCACATAGGGTGTAGATTTCTGGTGAACAATGCCATGTGCAGCAAACAGAGAACCTACTTTCTGATTTGTAAATTCTATGCCATTGTCAGAACGGACATGCTTAACGGAAACCCCAAACTGAGTAGAAACATATTGGAGAAACTGATCAAGTTGGCGGCAGACCTGTTCTTTATTATTCAAAAGAAATGTCCAAGTAGCCCTGGAACAATCTTCAACAATGGTTAAAAAATATCGAGCTCCTCCATATGTAGGGGTTTTATATGGACCCCAGACATCGACATGAATCAGATCAAACAAGGATGAAGTAGTAGAAGAACTGGGAGAAAAGGCCAATTTATGGTGCTTTGTCATAGCACAAACATCACATTCATACTTAGTCAAGGAACTGGAATTACAGAAAGGGAGATGATGCATCTTAGATAAAGAGACATGTCCTAATCTAGCTGGGCAGAGGAGGCGGAAGACGGGGCAGAGAAGGTTGCCGGCGGTGAGAAATTCAGCCAACCGAGTCCGTCGTTGTCCTGTCCTGATTTATTCTCGGTTCTGGTTCATTCTTTGGCGCTGGTTTTCAGCAGCAGCCATGCTCAAGAGTCCATGGGGAGGATTGGAGGAAGAAGATGAAGTAGCAGAGGTGGTGGGAGGAGAGGATGGTGGACAGCTGAGAAGAAGACAGCCGGCGGTGGAGCTGAATTCTTTCTCCCGCGACGTCGTTCCGTCCAAGACTCTCTCTCGGTTCTGTTTTTACAGCAACCACAAACCCAGAAAAATTGAAATGGAGGTGAGGGAGATGGAGTAGGTGGTGGTGGATGGCAAGGAGGTGGAAGGGAAGAAGAACGCCGACGGTAATGAGTTGACCGAAGTCCGTCGTTCTCGTCCTAATCCTCTCGCCCCTATCCTCTGTTTTCAAACTTCCAAAAAAAATCGAGCTTCATCCTCATCCAAATATGCACCAGAAGAAATCAGCCTCCTCCCTCATTAAGCAAACACGTGGGTCGGTTAAACGGGATTTCCCGTCTCGGAACGGGACTCGCGTTAAAGCGCTAAAATTATGTACCTCGGATGGAAAAACTTACCAAACGGAAAACGTCCCGTAAATTATGTAGACCAATAAAATCAATTTTCCATGATTTTATCATGCTACCCTCAATTTTTAAGGCTTCCGTTTCGTATTTTAAATCCTTTCCGGTACATAATTAAAAAGACGGCTTATCCAATAAATATTCTTTTTCCACTGAAAAATCCTAGAATTCACACCGATTCATAAAATCATTTCTTTGTGATTTTAGGATACCACCAACAATTTTCTAGGATTTAATCTCCAACAAAAATATCGGATTAAGCGTTAAAACGGACCAAAAAGGTTAAAAGGATATCCGAGAAAAATTCGAAAATATCCTCAAAAATCGCAGTTATTACATTAGTACCCCCTTAAAAATGGTTTCGTCCTCGAAACCAAGGAGAACTCAGATCACAAGGAAGGATGGCATAAGCACACATACACACAACCACTACAAACCTATACAGAAGTTTGTAGTACTCCCTTAAAAAAATTGTTGTTACTTCTGCACGAAGCACAAAACAACCACTGCTTAATTACCAAACTTCTTCTTTACAACGTTCATGAACTTTGGAAAATGACTCAGCATTTCCTGTCTAGTTTCTCAAGTCTTTCCTTTACCTCCATTTTTAGGCCAAGGTAACCTAATCAAAGGTATTTTTCCTATTCACGAAGACATTACGGATAGAATGCACTGAAGGTGGCAATGCCAACTGATAAACAAGATTACCAGTTCCTTCCAGTATCTTGAAAGATCAACCATAGCAAGCATTTACATTGTCTCGCTTTCCCCAACGGAATACGCCTTTCAAGGCGGATACTAGAATAAAAACATCGTTCTTTACAATGAACTTAACATGCTCTCGCTTTAAAACAACACACGACTGTTGTCGCTTTTGAGCAGTTAACACCCTTGAACATGTTAGTGCGATATCAGTTATTGTTCTCTTGGCCAAGTCTGGCCCATGAAAAACCTTGTCACCATTGTCATTCCAACAAATTGACAATCAACACTCCCGGCCTTACAAACCTCAAAAAGAGTCATTTTGTTTATCGTGTAATCAAAATTCTTGAATGTGAATTCACTCAAACTCAAACTACCATTCCAACTCATGTGGAATCCAGAATACATGTCCTCAGGAGTTTGAATTTGTTTCTTTGCATTACTCATCAGTTTCATGAGGAAGCCAACGCTATAATTCAATTCACTCCACCAGGCTTGATGTCATTCCTTTCAAAACTTTGACATGAACCACCTATCTCAATCAGAGACAAAAGTCTTTGGAGTTTTATGAGGATCAAAAACTTCATGCCTGAACACCTCAGCTAACTTTTATACTCTTTAAGTCAGCTTAAATGCATTAAAAGAACACTCTAAATGAGTTTATTAACAACCTCCATATTGAATCCTTCTTACATCCTTCTTTCATTAAGTCTTAACTAATGACAAGAATCCATTGTAACATCTTTCCACTTCCATTTTGAAACAAGAAAAGACTATAACATTTCATCTGGTCTTCTATGCTCAATCAGGGCTTTCAGACAAACTAAATATATCAAAACAATTCGGTGACATTTTGCTTCATGTCAATCCTTCAAAAGGTTTATCTTAAATCCTTATACATTTACTTGTTCCAGGATGAACTAATTAAGCAAATAACTATGCTTCCTTTGAAATAAGCTTTCAAAGCTCATCAACAACAGATACACCTGAACAGTCTTGAAACCAGACAATCCATAATCTTGAATAACAAATCCAGGTGTCTTACCTTCTTGATCTTCTCCATTGATCTTTAACAAAATTACTTTCCCACATTACTTTTCCTTAAGCTGGTCAACAAATTTTGAATAACATCCTAGGGGATTTACACAACCTTGTTCTCATCCAAACTAAACCTTTAGTCCTTCTCAAATTAGTTTCTTTACAAGGATTACTTAAAATCTTTACTCAATTTCCTTTTTGAGATAAAAATCTCAGTATTACTTTACCAAGAATATGAGATTTATCCAACACATGACAAGATACTAACCTACTTTGTCCTTCCTTTACATCCTTTTCTCAACAAAACACAACTTAAGCACTCTGACATTCAAAAGTAGTTATCTTACTCAACCTCTTTAAACTAAACTCTTATGCATTACTATACCAACATATTGGACAATAATATCTTTAGTCCAATAATCTCCAACAAAATTGTCTCCATTGACAATTTTCAGTCTTTTTCATCAAAGACCTGTTTAGACTTCACTTAACATTCTGACTTGTTGAGTAACTTAACTCTTAGGATTAAAAACATATCTTCACATGTCCACTCTCTATATCCAACAACTTATCAGGCTGAGATTGAATATCAATACTAATTTACATATCCAAACTCCAGACCCATTGGAGTTCTGCTTAAAGTCCTCACTTGACTATCTTATCTCAAAGAGATTTAAGTTTCCAAGACAACCTGAAAACAAATAACACTAATGGAGAAATTACCAGTACATCCTTTATTCCAAAGAAAGGATTACTACAATATCATTCCTTAGAAAGGGCTTCATTCCAGGAGTCCATATCAACTTACTTTCAAGGACAATCCCGCTAAAAAGGCAATGACTTTCTCAGGTCATGACGTCAAACAAGACGAACTATTAGCAACTGCTTAGAGAATTCCAATAATCGTTGACTGAAAACAATCCCAAACTTTTAGAGAAGTATGGAATTACTCCAGACTCTTCAAAGATCATCCAAGACTTGTAAAGAATCTTACCAAATTTCTTTACTTATAATCGAACTGTTTTGGGAAGTTTGACCATACTCTTTAAATGGTATAGGGTACCAAGGATATACTAACTCAAAAGAGTTTTACAAGATCCTAGATATAACAATTGCTATAATGCAAAAGAAAGCTTGCATCTTTTCATCTCAACCAACTACACTTGCAAAACTCATATAAGTGCAAAACTTATATGATTGCCAAATCATACTAGAAACTATTCTTTAAAACCCAAGGAATTATGTGATCTTATTCCACCATGTGATCAAGATGGGAAACAAAATTAAACATAATCCTTTACTGCATTTTCATAGGAATAAGACATGTAATCTTGCCTTACCATGTGATCAAGATGGAAGACAGATCACATTCTTAATCACCACTATGAAAACCGTAGAAAATTTATTCATAAATCCTTTATAACAAACTATCATTACTTTTAGAAATTCATACTTGAATTCTACAAAGTCCTAAGATTTTTCTCAAAAGAGAAAATCACAAAACAATTTCAACTATTCCTTAAATCATAACAGCTTGACAGGAACTCGACATAGTCTACAAGCATACAGGCTTTAACTTTGAATGTCGCTGAAACAAAGATTAGCTACTTTCTTGAAGAATTTGGCGCGTCAAGCCAATGCATCAATTAAAATTGCTGACCTTATCTTAATGATGCTACTAACGCTTTGCCCTAGTTCTGTGCTGACACTTGCACATTAGCTGACTTTACCAGCTTGACAAATGTTTTGAATCAAAACCGAGTCTCAAAGGAGCTAAGATACTCCAATTCACTTCTGAGCCCCACATTTTCCCTCGAATGTGACACTTCATTCCCTTCTCAAGGTAGAACTTAATGACATACCTTGACTTTTCTTAATTAGATATACATGCTAGACTTTTCTATAATCCCTAGTATTGAGTAATCTCTGCCTGATTTAACTTGGTCCTAGCCCAACTTAACTTCACAGGTTCAATAAAAGAGTTGATCACTCCAATCCACTTACTTGCAAACCTTAGGAAAAATGTGGTTTCAACCACTTCTTATCCATGGAAGATTGTTCGAAGGTCATTCTCAACTTGTATGTCTACCTTGACATACTACTTTAAAGTTATGCAAATATGATCCATTGACAGAATTCAATACTTGAGTTCATCTATTCACAAGACAACGAACCTTCTGCAAGTGAATCTTTACATAAATTCTGATATCCAAAAGTAAACTATGAAACTCTTCTAATGAGTTTAAGGATTTTCAATCCTCTTAACTCAAAGGATAACAACATATATGAACATCTGAGTTCGAATACTCTCAGATTCAAAATTGAACTGCATCTTCCCATAGTTTAACAATTCAATTGATCCAACACTTGAGCACTTCAAAGCTCTTTAACTTCCATCTGAGCAAAGAAAAGTACAGAATATCCATGATTCTATACTATAGATTCACAAACACAGTTGTTGAAGATAGTTTCCAAAGACAATCTTTTTCTATTTAGGATTCTTTTACATCACTTCATGATCCAAACTTCTATTGGTACTCGAATTTCAACAAAATTCAGAAATTCCTATAAAAATATTCTCATGAAAACTCTTAATCTTATGACTTCAAGACAACACTTGAACTTTCACATATCAAGAAAAGAAATTAACAATTTCTTTCACATAACTTTGAATCATGAACTTTCTAACAAAAATTCTTAACTTGAAATCTCCCATCATACAATCTTAAAATAGGAAACCTTCAAACTAGAAAGTCTTTTCGAAGTACAATACTTAACTTCAAAATCTCACAAGAAGTTTCCTAATATGGAGGAAACAACGAGGGTACACCCAATTCAGACTCTCAAGAGAGAATAGGAATTCATTGAGAACTTGGTCTAGATCCGGTTTAACTTTAGGAATCTTCACCTAATCATACTCTCGATCCTTCTCGGAATCCATTCCCATCTCCAGGGAATCAAATGTCCACCACAAGACCTTCAAAGAAGTCATTACAAACTTATTACCTCATGTTCTCCAATTCCCTTTCCTCTTTCTATCCCTTCACGAGTCTGACCTCCAATCTTAACCACTTTCCGTAAATGGTTCTAAGACAGCACCAATATAGAATTCTCCATAATTCTATATGGAAGGATGAAAGTATTAAGTAAGACTTAGGAACTTTTAGCTCTGATACCACTTCTGTAACACCCCCTTCCTACCCTGGAGGTATTACCGCCAGTAACCCCGATTAATACTAAACCGAAGCTACCCAAGGCTTTAGACTGACTGAACAAACTAAAATAAACATTACAGCGGAATAAATACAATTGGTCTTATACAAATCTTAACCCAAAAAGAATAAATAAATAGAACAACCTTCTAGTTGAACAAAATCTTCATCCAGTCTTCCTTAAGCTCTTATTTCTGAAACTCAGCTTCACTTTGAAGTAGTTCAACTATGATCTTCACTCAAGTATAACCATTGAAAACCTTTCTTCAACTTCTGGAGCTTCAAACATCTGAATCCGCCTCTTGAATCAACTTCTAAGAAGAACCTGATGTATCGTATACAACGGATGGACACCAGCCGACAATATAAAAGAAAAGAAAATGGACGGGTTAGTCTAATGAAAGACTAGCAAGCGGAGAATCTAACTTGGTTCTTATGGTTGTAACTAAACATATTGGCCTCCAAATCCGGATAGACTCGGATTATGATCCAACAGTTAGCAGTCTTATAGAGAATAAGAATGAGATTCGCATAATCAAGAGAGAATACCACCGCTTGTGGTTTCCTTTACAGAACATGAACAATTGTTGGGAATTCATATTAATCACATCACATTTTGAAAAGCCTCCATCGACTATTTAGATTAACTTAATCAAAGTTTGATTAAGAATCATTCATAACCAGAAGCAAGAATGGCTTTCCGACTGGACGAACCATTCAGGTATATTAATGTGCCTAACGCACTTATCTTATATTACTTTCAAAACTTTTCACAACAAGTTGGTGGCTTTTAATCGGCCCGAACTACTGCCGAAGGAACACAATGCTACCGAGGTCAGAGGGCTTATTTCATCCTTGAACAACCCGAATAGCACGAGTCCCGATGTTGTAGAGATTAGAGGGCCTGTTTCATCCATAATCATCTCAACACCAAGATCATAAGACTTAAGCTATTCTTGATCTTTCATTTGCATATGGTGAGGTAGAGATCACAGAGGCCTATTACCATGTCGTCTACACTACACCGTGCTGAACCTGCACTTAGCTAGAGTGCCTATCAACCCTCTCACACGAAGAGTAGGGGAAAAGAGTCATGACTCGCCATTAGGATTAGGCCCCTCCTAATGTAATATTGTTTTAAAGAGAGGATATGGAACCACGTTCCCCTCACTGAAACTACCTTAATCAACAACAATGTCTCAGCGTGAGACAACAAACAAGGCCACACATAACGGACCTAAATCCAGTTCTACCGCAAAACTGAATAAACAACATGGTCATTATTTCTAAGAAATATAACAACCTATCATATTTTATTAATCATACAAGTTGTTCCCAACGCAAATATTAAATGGGATCCAATTCCTCATTTAATAACAATAACGCAAGAGAGAATCGTCCACTTGCCTTATAAGGCGTGCTCGACGTCCTTAGCAATTCCAACAGTAATCTGTATCATCCTTCTGACAAATATAACAAAAGGATTTCTCAGCAACGAGCTCACAGAAACAATTCTTAGTTGTATTCTCAACTCCTACAACTTCCTAATCGATAAACGATTTAATTTCCGAATATCGATATATAATAAATCCTTAGTTATCATGCTTCAAGGAGCCATCTTGGCGGAATTATAACTAATTATCCGCTTTACTTTTGAAACAATTTTCTAAATAAAAATTGTTCATCAGCAACAGTTCTTAAAGATTACCAAATCTCAGATCAAACGGATTAACAACGAATCCTGAGTAATTATCCGAAGTCCTTTACCTGCCAATCGGTAACCAAAACTTGTCTTCGCTATAACGGAAGATTCGGACGTCCGTTTCACGAGCGGTTCGAACCTGTAGAACCGTATCAACGTCAAGATTATAAAAACCATAAATTTAATTAGCAAAGCGGCACCGAAAGGCCCTTACGGTGGCTCCGCAATCAAACCGCTAATTAATTTCGATCGTATATACCTTCACTAGAGCCCATGGCTCGTGTGGCTCGATCATGGCTCAATCCCCGAGCCCGAGGGTGGCTGGGCGTTTCCCGACAGTAGGCCTTGCGGTGGGTGGTGGTCGGAGGGCCTGGCGATCGTCGACGGCGTCACTTTGGGCGAGGTAAAGAAGACCGGCGGGATAAGTTCTCTTCTCCCGAGCTTGTCGTTCTGCTTGATTCGTTCCTCTGGTTCGGCTCCTTTCTCCAGCAGCACGAGCCCATAGAAGGTGGAGGAGGAGCTAAGGTGGGGAGCTGGGCAGAGGAGGCGGAAGACGGGGCAGAGAAGGCTGCCGGCGGTGAGAAATTCAGCCAACCAAGTCCGTCGTTGTCCTGTCCTGATTTATTCTCGGTTCTGGTTCATTCTTTGGCGCTGGTTTTCAGCAGCAGCCATGCTCAAGAGTCCATGGGGAGGATTGGAGGAAGAAGATGAAGTAGCAGAGGTGGTGGGAGGAGAGGATGGTGGACAGCTGAGAAGAAGACAGCCGGCGGTGGAGCTGAATTCTTTCTCCCGCGACGTCGTTCCGTCCAAGACTCTCTCTCGGTTCTGTTTTTACAACAACCACAAACCCAGAAAAATTGAAATGGAGGTGAGGGAGATGGAGTAGGTGGTGGTGGATGGCAAGGAGGCGGAAGGGAAGAAGAACGCCGACGGTAATGAGTTGACCGAAGTCCGTCGTTCTCGTCCTAATCCTCTCGCCCCTATCCTCTGTTTTCAAACTTCCAAAAAAAATCGAGCTTCATCCTCATCCAAATATGCACCAGAAGAAATCAGCCTCCTCCCTCATTAAGCAAACACGTGGGTCGGTTAAACGGGATTTCCCGTCTCGGAACGGGACTCGCGTTAAAGCGCTAAAATTATGTACCTCGGATGGAAAAACTTACCAAACGGAAAACGTCCCGTAAATTATGTAGACCAATAAAATCAATTTTCCATGATTTTATCATGCTACCCTCAATTTTTAAGGCTTCCGTTTCGTATTTTAAATCCTTTCCGGTACATAATTAAAAAGACGGCTTATCCAATAAATATTCTTTTTCCACTGAAAAATCCTAGAATTCACACCGATTCATAAAATCATTTCTTTGTGATTTTAGGATACCACCAACAATTTTCTAGGATTTAATCTCCAACAAAAATATCGGATTAAGCGTTAAAACGGACCACAAAGGTTAAAAGGATATCCGAGAAAAATTCGAAAATATCCTCAAAAATCGCAGTTATTACATGGATTGTCGAGGTTGTTGTGGTAAAGGAAGGTGAGATGGTGTAGAGTGTGATGAGGAAGGAGATGAAGATTCGGGAGAGGAAGGCTCGGTGACAGACAAAGGAGGAGAAGAATTGGCAGGGGAAGAAAATGGTGGTAAGTGACTATCAGAATCATCAGGATCAAATGGCACAAAGGGTAAAGAGGGAGATGACATTTGCTGAACTGGAGCTTTAAAAGGAAATTCAGACTCTCGAAATATAACATGTCGAGCTATGAGAACTTGTTTGGAAGAGAGATCATACAGCTTATAGGCCTTCTGTCCAGGTGGGTAACCAAGAAGAATACATCTATGAGAGGTAGGGTCAAATTTTGTGCGTTGAGTTTTGGGAACAAGAGCATAGCAAAGGCAGCCAATGACCCTTAAATGGGAATAATCTGGTGATTTACCATATAAACATTCAAAAGGACTCTTCCATTGTAAGACAGAGGAGGGAAGTAAATTGATGAGATAAGTAGCAGAGAGCATGCAATCACCCCAAAACTGAGCAGGAAGACCAACATGAAGTTTGAGAGCACGAGCCATCTCAACAAGGTGTCGATGCTTTCGTTCCACTCTCCCATTTTGTTCTGGCACATAGGGTGTAGATTTCTGGTGAACAATGCCATGTGCAGCAAACAGAGAACCTACTTTCTGATTTGTAAATTCTATGCCATTGTCAGAACGGACATGCTTAACGGAAACCCCAAACTGAGTAGAAACATATTGGAGAAACTGATCAAGTTGGCGGCAGACCTGTTCTTTATTATTCAAAAGAAATGTCCAAGTAGCCCTGGAACAATCTTCAACAATGGTTAAAAAATATCGAGCTCCTCCATATGTAGGGGTTTTATATGGACCCCAGACATCGACATGAATCAGATCAAACAAGGATGAAGTAGTAGAAGAACTGGGAGAAAAGGCCAATTTATGGTGCTTTGTCATAGCACAAACATCACATTCATACTTAGTCAAGGAACTGGAATTACAGAAAGGGAGATGATGCATCTTAGATAAAGAGACATGTCCTAATCTAGCATGATAAATATCCAATGTTTCTGCCTTATTACAAACATTAGACATAAAACTGGAACTAAGACTGGTTTGCTCATTAAAGGAAGCAACGCCCTGTTGCTGGACAGCATCAACCTTCTTTGGCTGCATAATGAACTTATAAAGTCCTCCCTGGTTGATGCCTAGTGTCCAAACCTCCTTAGTTATAGGGTCCTGCAGATGGCAGTCATGTTTACCAAATGAGAACAGATAATTCTGATCAGATAACAGCCGGGACACTGACAAAAGATTGTGTTTAAAAGCTGGCATATAAAGTACATTCTTCAAATGCAAAGTAGGAGTCAAATAAACTGTGCCATGATACTGAACTAATTGTGTGGTACCATCTGGTAAACCAATGCGAATAGGCTGTTGCAACAGTTGAAAATCCATCAAAAGATTTTTGTCATAAGTGACATGATCAGTGGCTCCAGAGTCTATAATCCAAGTAGGAGAAAAACCGTGAGAAAGAAAAACTGCAGTACCTGCAAAATGGATGGTGTTAGCATAGCCAAGACCACCATTATCCTCAGCATGAGATTTGCCTTTCATTGCTTTGAACAACTCCTGCATCACTGCATTGACAAGACTCTTGTCAACCTTTGAACTCTCTCTGTCATCTTTGTCGAGAGGATTGTCATATGTGTGCGTGTCCTGAATATTAGCCAGCATGCGATTGGAACTTTCAGTACGAGGGCCTTTCCACCACTCAGGGTAACCAACTATTTTGAAACAAGTTTCCTTGACATGACCATTTTCATTGCAGAAAGAGCACTTTCTGTCGAACTTAGCCTTCTTGAATTCACGAGCAAAATCTGATTTGCCTTCCTTGCTAGCATTTTTCTGAGAATCCTGATAGCCAGAGCTGGATCCACCTCCATAGACGATCCCTTTGTCACTAGTGGAGTGGTTCCTCTGATTGTTAGAACCAGGAGTATTGGATCTGTTCACAGCTAAAGCATCATGAGGAGCTGTCCCAGTGCTTGTGATGATCTTCTGACGTTCAATACCAAGCATGGTATGATAAGCAACACCAACTTTAGGCAACGGAGTAGTAGATAAGATAGTGCTACGGGCTCCTTCATAAGTGTCAGATAAGCCCATCAAAAATTGCATCAGTTTGGTGACTTCCTCACGATCTACAAGTCGTGACATCAAGGCACATCCACAGTGACTAATGGCACCACAAAAACAAAGAGGGATTCCATCAGCATCTTGGAGTTCATCCCAGATGCATTTCAACTGTGTGTAATAGGCTGTGACAGAGAGATTCTCCTGTTTAAAATTGCACAATTCATGTTGCAATTGATAAATCATTGGAGCATTCGTCTCAGCGTACTGTTCGATCAATTGAGTCCACATGTGTTGAGCACTAGGTGCAAAAACGAAATTCTGAGAAATCTCACTAGTCATAGAGTTGATTAACCAGCTACGAACCATACAATCACATCGTACCCATTTTTCATACTCCTCAGAATCATCATCCGGTTTTGAAATAAGCCCATTAATGAAGTCGAGCTTCATCTTAGCCCCCAAAGCAGTTTTGACATTACGACTCCAGGTGCGAAAACGAGTACCATCAAACAACGCAGTAACGAGTTGCATACCAGGGTGATCAGAATTAGAGAGATAATACGGATCAAAAGAGATAGTACCTCCAGACGGATGTCCTTGCTCACGAGTGCGGCGTAAAGCGTCACGACGCTAAGCAAAATCAAAGAGGCCAGATCCATCGCCTCTTGTCACAGATTCACGATCTTCCAGCACCATCGCAACTCACAGATGAAGATCAAGTAAGAGCACAGACAAAAAAACGCAATCAATCAACCAAATAACACAACAAGGATCGTTTTGCAGAAATAAGATTCTGCTGGCTCTGATACCATGTAAATAAACGAAATCAACTGGATAAATGAGCTAAACGAGCTCGATATAGAATCGAATCACCAACAAAACAAAGGAGTTTTACAATTATTGATTCGTAAGAAAACGAAATCGAGAAAGAGCTAGAGTCTCAATCTCTGTAAAACTACTAAAAAGAGGCTCCTTTCCACTATATATAGTTGTCGTAGCCAAAAGAGTCTAACGGAAAGATTCAATTCAGAGAAGCGATAATAGGGCCGTTTGGGCCTAATTTGGCTCAGATGGGTTGAGCCCATACATTCAAAAGTATGTAATTGGATGATTCATGTGTGCAATATACTAGTGAATGACTGTCTTTATTATTTTAAAATTTGAGGCACGGAAACTCAGGAAGGAGTGACCAAGTTCTTATATTTTGTTCTCGTTATCTTCCTGAAACAATGTGATAGAAGATAAACAACTTACATAACTAATTCTCATTAACCTCACTTTAATTTGTGTATAAATGTTCTTGCATACTCCTTTGATCATAAGAGAATTTATATTTGTAACTAATCAAACCAATCCGTTCCAAACACTCAAAATTTCTTGACTTTTTGGTACCTGTTCCCGAATCAAATTTGATAGGTACTACACGTACATTAATTGACACTTAGAACTTTGGTGAATGTGAGTGTGGAACCTCAGTAATGAAAATCAGAGGTTCCTGAGTCATCCTTGCGAGTACCAAGACTCGTGTGTTACGTCATCTCCTCTCCTTATGGCTTATTGGATGCATAAATGAGCTAAAAACACGACAGTTCGTCGATGTAAGCAAGGAGAAGGCGAGGAGTGTACGCTCTGTTCCGTTGTGTGTTACGGACTTTTTACTGATTTATATGGGTAATTTGCTAATAATACATGCATGCACAAAGGTGTGTTAAATGATGAAATAAGTGGTCATGAGAGTTGCTAAGAAAAAATACTATATATTATGGATACCCTAAGTTTGATGCTTTTTGTGACACATTATTTTTAAAAAAAAATATTAAGTAGATTAATATGTAGGATTTTAAATTTCTTAAATAACCCATTGATGTTCTTTTTTGGTAGAATATAACCCATTGATGTTCTTAAACCCATGTAAGCGTTCTGAATGAATAAAAAAAAAAGTATCCATATCACTGATAAATCAAACATGCAATTTTTCTAGAAAAATTAAGCTTAGTTTCTATCAAGATGTTTATTAAAAATCAGAAGTAATTCTAAAAGAAAAAACATCCTAAATTATGGGTGATTACTACAAATTTTTTCCATTTTTGTATGCTTTTAATAGAAAGAAACAAATTGTGTTACAAATTTACTATCAAAGAGGTACAGATATTAGATATTACTAACAGGGAGTGCGGAGTGCCAACAAAAGGGACCACCACAACTGCAATCAATTGCTGTGGGCAGACAAGTATAGCTCAGCCTTTTTCAATAAGAACAACCTATCCATAACAGAAATTTGGTGCTTTCAAGTTCCAATATGATTCAACCTTCACATGCCCATCATAGAAAATAACAAAACCAACCACCTTGCCAAAATTTAAAGAGAACTACTCACACAGTAAAATCACACCACACCAATGTACATTATACATGAATTGCATCTTCAGTGTTTTTTTTATGAGGCTATTAAGGTTTGTTCTTTGTACACTCATTACACGTTTATAATCTCTTTTTTCTAGAAAAGAGATTTTGGTTGTGAAGGAAGCTTTGTGTGAATGTGTAGAAGGACAAGGGAAGAATAGATTTTATGATAAAATGGCCGAACACACCTTTAGTTGAACCATCTCAAGTGGGGAAACCATTCACAATATCATCTTTCAAGGCTGACAACAAGACAGATGCTCATTATATGATCAGTGAATTTTGGCCTAAACTGAAAAAAAACGTAATAGTTTGTACAGCATAAACAAAAAAAGAGAAACATAAATGGGGATGCAAACAGGCTGTGTGAGTTACACAGCCGGAGTTTTTTCTTCTAATCTCACATTCAGCAACATAAATAAAATAAGAAGCTCATCACCTGAATATTTTACACAAGGTGGCATAGATAGACTTAAAACATAAGCAAATAACAAGCTAATCAGGAATTTCTTAGAGGTACCTGAACATTGCTGGCCTGTCTCTTGATATGAGCAAAACTTGGGATGATGCATAGTCAAATGATGGAGTGTACAAGTTGTTTGGACCAATGACTTCTCTGGGCTTTTTTGGGATATTATCTCGCAAGTTTTCATCTCTTGCGGCATCAAAAACATAAAGCCCTTGACCACAAACAGCCATGACAAGGTTTGAATTGCCCCAAACTTGATTCAATGAGGTATTTGATTCTGGCAAAGCATACGTACTAACCAGCTTTTGTTGTCTCAGTGAAAATTGTTGCACTTGTGAAGAGAATTGTGTTTTTCCTGGAGGTCTTATACTGGTGCAGCCAAGAAAAACTGAATCCCCGCGAGAGAAAATGGATTGGGCTGTTACACTAGGCTTTGGTATCTTAAGACCAATACCTGATGGCTGGCGGAAGTCAAGGATATTGATTGAATCAGTAGTGCAAAATACACCATCATGCCCTTCTGCTTCTGATGAGGTTATTCTACATGGAAAAAATTGACAATTTAGACCCAACATCTGCCTGAAATGCTTCTATGCAAATTACTCAAAAAGGAAAAACGTTTAAGGAGAACCGATACTAAAATCTACCAAGGAAACTGAAGGAAGTAAACATAATGTAAGAATTTAACCTTTGCCTGACCCCTCCACCAATTTCAGCATCAGTGTTACTCACATGAAGTGCTGAGATTTTATGGCCTGAAGCAGGTATAGATAACAAGGCACAGGGGTTGAGTGAGCCTACATCCCACAGAGTGAGACCATCTGCTTCAGCAATGACAACTTTTCCTCTATTCCTCCATTGCAACGGGCTTGAATTATCCATCATGAGTACAGGTTTCTGCACATCCCATTTCATGATTCGTTCACCATCACGGACATCAAAGATCTGGACACTTCTCTGAGAGCTAGCTGTTGACACAACCAATGGCCCCAATGGTTTATACCACCATTGTCTGTTTCCTGTAGTCATAATGGTGGATAGAGTAGATGAAGTGTTGGTCCTCTTTATAATGTTATCCTGCAGGGGAGCCAGAATGGATCTTTTGTTGACTGTTCTCTCTTCAATGTGGAAAGCTTGAACTTCTTTGGTGTAGAAATCCCAGGAACAGAACCCTGACTCCAAGGTGTTTCCAGCTGATGCAGCCACAACATATTTTCCTGAGCATCCATCAGCACTAGCAGCACGAACAATCCAACAGTCTCTCCAGATATTTGGAGAGATTGCAGATGGAGCTTTATACATTGATTTCTCCTGAAATAGAAGTGCATAAATTAGAAAATAAATTTACTGCCGTTTGCTATGAAATGGGAGACAGCTAATCAGGCTACATCTAACCATCAAATATATGTCATGGTAATCAAATCATCATGACGAAAGACATGAAAATAGGAGAATTGGACAAGCCAATTGTCAGCAGCAGCTAACTATGAACAGGAATAGAGGAAAGACCCTTCAATAAAATAGTAAAAAAAAAATCATATCATTTTTTAGCCAAATTAGCATATCATTGAGCTAAAATAATGTCACCCACTTGAAAGGAGTATAGAATGTACCTCAATGTTGACAATATCATGAATTGAACAAGAACCATCATCATGAGCTAAAAGAACTGATTCTCCCTCAGAAACAAACCACCCTCCAGTAGAAGCTTTTCCCCCTATTTCATGCATTTGAGATGTGGTGTCATCTTCGTTGTCCTCTTCAACTATCATTGTTGGCCTGTTTTCTTGCTCATCAAACTCATCAAGTTGCTCATCTGATGCAAGGGCTAGCTCAGTATCATGTTTCCCATCAAGCATGTTAGAAGCTTGTTGCATTGATGAGCTTGAAACATCTTCTGTTTCCTGAACTTCACCGACCTCTGAATCATTACATATATCCGTACTGACCTTAGATGGCTGCTGATTTAGGGACGCCAGGAACTCGAGTGCAATTGGGTCCTCATCTATTGAATATCCCACTGGCCTGTGAGCTGAACTTGATTCACAGTTGGGCAATACAAAACTTTCACTTTGAGATCCTGAGGATGCTGTCTTTATTGTTGTTCGACCTTTTAGCAACTTATGATGAGGAAGCAGCCTTGCTTCTAGTTCATCAATGTTCAGGCCTTTCACAGACATCTTCTCACCATCAACTTGCTTATTTTGTATTAACCCTTCCTCCTTTGCCTGCATTGCATCCTTATCCATGTTGTTGGAGAAGCTTGACTTCCGACCAAATTCACCTACAACATGGCTCATTGCCTTTTCAATTCCTGAAATCTTCTCCTGAATATCAGAAATTATCACCTTAGATGTATCTGGGTTATTCATATCTAGCATCTCTTTTGTCCTCTTAATATCAGATGCAATCCTTTTCACCTTGCCCTCCAAAAAAGCGAGCTTTTCGTGTAGCTTGCTATTGTTCTTATCACCAGCCCGCCTGCTGATGTCGACAGCATTCACCCCCTTTTCCTTAGAAGCAGACATAACCTTCAGATTATTCCTACTAACTTTTGAGCACAGCTCTGCCCTAACCTTCTGTAATTCAGGAAGGTTTCTGTTGGACCTTACAGCAGCATTTGGACCTATGACACTTAGCTCCTTAGAAACAACACTTCGGCAAACGTTAAGACCTTCTTCCCTCTTGTGTTCATCATCATGACAGTCTAACGCAGAGGCATCAGTTTCAGATGATCTTATTGCTGACTCACTTTTTTGAGGTGCACACTCGTTGGAACTTGATTTCAAATCATATGCATCATCCACCGGACTAATCCCTGTTGACCCCTTTGCACACTCTTTCACCAGTTTAGCTCCTATATTCACATTATCCTTCAGATCACCATCTTCACACTTCTCACTCACCTTCGAATTTGATTCTCGAGCACCCTTCTTCTCCAAGCCCCTAAAACCACTCAATCCTTTCCCATTTCCAACTCTTGCAGCTGACATCTCCAAATGCGAGCGCCCAATTTCAGATACCGGAGCCCTCGCACCCTGCTCAATCGGAACCCTAGAAACCCTAGTCCTCCGCATGTCAGACAAAATCCGGGAGAAATCGGAAGGGCTAGAACTCCTACCTCTCGGCACCGAAGACGAAGACAACCGCCTCTTGACCTCATCATTTCCTCCCATCGATCCTGCCTCCGAAGACTTGTCTATCCTGGGCATAGGGCGCATTTCCGGCTTCTGCGACGCCGCGGGTCCCCTGGAAACGGATCTAGGCTTCTCCTTTCCGGTGGATCGGTTTACACTGCCGCTACTGAGAAGGGATTTGGCTTTGTCGGAGAGCGGCGTTAGAGGTTTGGAGTTAGGCATTGCTGCGGTGACCTTGCCGCCTGCGCCGCCGCGTTCTTTTATCCGGCGAACTCCAACGGTTGACATTTTTGCGGCACAAATTTGGGTTTGCTTTCTCTTGCCCTGAGTATAAATTACTGGTTCGATTTCGGTTTTTAGGGTTTACATTCGCTTTGGAACATCGAAGAGTGTGAACTGTGAAGTGTTGAGACTTGAGAGAGAATTGGGGATTTTGGGATGTCGACAACTTCGACTACTCCGTGAGCGGGAATGCGGTGATTTTTTGTGGGGTTTCGAGTTTTTGAAAATTTTACGTGAATAAGGCCATTTTTTTCCTTCTTGTTACTAAAACCCTTTTCCTGTGATTTTGATTTTCAATTTGGAATTGGGCCTGTGACAATTTAAATGGGCCTAAGAAAAAACATAAGGCCCAGGATCAACTGTAAATTAGCATACCACTACTAATTGCGTGTATCACACTTTCGCAATTGATTTTCGTAATTGTAATTATGAGGAGCAAATAGAAACTGTGTGGCGATTATGTTTTGATGGGTTGCCAATAAAAAGTAGATTAGCAAAGAATTAAATACCGATAATACAAGAATGTCCGTATTGTGCACATAAAGAGGAGGACTCTATTCACCTGTTTCTACAATGTCTATACACGACACAGGTTATGTCTACTATCTACAGAGATTACCAAGAAATAATATATGACTTAAACCAACATAATACTAACATCAAGGAAATTGTATATGAACTATATGAAAAAATGGGAAAGCAAGAATTAGCCATAATACTAACAGGGTGGTGGTCAATATAGTATAACAGGAATAAAATACTGTTTGATACTCAAAATGTTATCCAAGATCTATACCAATTTAATATTAACCAAAGGAAAAACTAGGAAAAGGCAAATCAAGAAGAGGAGCATAGAACAATTTCGGACCACAACTCAACCAACTCTACAAGACATATAAGGCAAGGAAGATGGAAAACCCCGCGAGCGGGTTGGTTCAAATTAAATGCAGATGTGTCAAAACAAGGAAATGGAAGCACCACAATTGGATATATCATTAGAAACGATAAAGGAATAAGACTCAGAATTGGGTAAGAAAGAGTGGGAGACAGGTCAATTCTACTAGCGGAAACACTAGCGCTATATAAAGGCCTTCAACTTGCCATAAATCTTGGTATACGAAAAGTAGAAATCGAAAGTGATAATTAGATATTAGTTAAAGCTCTGCGGCGTGAAGGAAAATGTCCTTGGGAAATTGAAATATTAATCACAGATTTTTTGATGTTATGCTCCTCTCTGGAGGAGGTAGTCATCTCCCATATCTACAGAAATGCAAATTCTGTAGCTGACAAGATAGCCAAATTGGCATCTCATTATCCAACCTGGTTGTTGGATTCTCATCCAGAGCTGTGTGCTCTCATCCGTAAGGATGCTATTGGTATTGGGTAACCAACCCATACCAAATTATTACCTTATCAAAAAAAAGAATGAAATCGGAAGTAAATTGGAATTTGGTAGCGGTAATAGAAATTAGGGGTCGAAGATTGTGGGCATCAGTTTTTCTATTGTAGGATATAAATAGAGATGTTTAAACCTAAATTAGATTCAGAGATCGAATTGGACAGAGATTTTATAGTCCGGTCCAAGACCAGAGCCTATATGGTCACAAGATCCAAAATTTTGGCATTTACAATTTAGGGTCCAATACCAGGACCAAACCTGTCAGAGTATGAAGATTTGATCAAATAAAGATCAAGAGAATGAAATGTATCTGGACGAAAAAAGAGGTAGTCATCTCCCATATCTACAGAAATGCAAATTCTGTAGCTGACAAGATAGCCGAATTGGCATTTCATTATCCAACCTGGTTGTTGGATTCTCATCCAGAGCTGTGTGCTCTCATCCGTAAGGATGCTATTGATATTGGGTAACCAACCCATACCAAATTATTACCTTATCAAAAAAAAAAAAAGAATGAAATCGGAAGTAAATTGGAATTTGGTAGCGGTAATAGAAATTAGGGGTCGAAGATTGTGGGCATCAGTTTTTCTATTGTAGGATATAAATAGAGATGGTTAAACCTAAATTAGATTCAGAGATCGAATTGGACAGAGATTTTATAGTCCGGTCCAAGACCAGGGCCTATATGGTCACAAGATCCAAAATTTTGGCATTTACAATTTAGGGTCCAATACCAGGACCAAACCTGTCAGAGTATGAAGATTTGATCAAATAAAGATCAAGAGAATGAAATGTATCTGGACGAAAAAAGAGGAAATTGAATGTAACAGTAGCTCTAACTGAAAAACAGAGTGAAGGGAAAGAAGTGTTTATTGAGTGAAATGTCCATATCGACTTATTACAAGTGATGCACCTAGTATTTATACTAGTGCCTTCTTAACCAGCCCTAATCCTCTATTCCATAATTGTGTTCCACTTCCATGTTACAATTAGCTATATAAATATTAAATTAATGTTAAAAAAATTTTAAAAATTATATTTCTATTATAAACATCTATATGCATATGTGTACAAATTTTTATCTTAAAATCTTATTATAAATTTTTTAATAATTAAGAGAATGATTTTCGTAACAATTATTACCCTTTTATTGTTTAAAAATTGTATATTATGATTTTTAAGTTAAAAATTTGAACACATATACATATTGTTGTTTTAAATACAAATATAATTTTTTTAAATATAATTTTAATATTTTTATAGTTCATTGAAACACTAAAGTGAAACAAGATTTTGGAATAGAGGATTACTGCTGCTTCTTAACCCCTTCTACAATAAAGTAAAATGAACTAAACAACTGTAATAAAAGTTCATTACAACGAGACTGAGCTAAACACTTCTCTTAACAACTAACAACTGACAATTGACTTGTGACATGAACTGTTGACATGATCAATTCCATCAAAACCAAAAGGCAAACTAGCCAGTTCATTTGTGAGGCGAGCTAGCAACGTCCTCAAAGGTTCGCACGACGCGGTCTTCTATCTAAGACAATCAAGCGGGATCTTCATGGAAGGCCAAGGTGACGTGATGGCATGGGGGGCATGTCGCTCCATGCGCGTTGGTTCTTCTTAGCCGATTTTGAGTGCATTTAATAAGGTAAATAGTCTATCCATAGAGGGATCTTCGAGCTCCATTGGCAAGCTTGCTTCGGCATCGATAATTTGCAGTCCATTGGGGTCGATTCTCCATTGGACTCGCTATTCAACGTGCAAATGATATCGTAGCTCCTCGGCATCGTCATTGTCGGCTCCCTTGCGCAATGATCTCATGAATGCAGTAATACCTAATGGAGTTGTGTAGAATTGCATAACTATATTAATCAATATAGAGGGATATTTATACATGAATTGATAGAGTAATAAGGCAAAGATATCTTGGAGATATCCTAGAATATTATGAAAATATATTTAATCTTAATACAAAGATACTATCTATAATAAAAGATAATATATGATCTCAATAATACCATTGCTTTTTCTTGGGCAAGGTGAGTACAGTGATGTCTGCTTCATCTTCAACGCACTAATATTCTGACATATCCTAAGACCCGCCACATCGAAATACAAACAACCCATACATACTCTTTAAATCAACCACTTAATCTCAAAAGATTGCATATATTATTGTCATGAATGTTTAATATATACTTGGATTGATAGAATTACTTTTAAAATCTTGATGTTAAACACAATTTTAGCTTTAAAATCAGTTTGCTTGGAAAAAAAATAAAAAAATTGAAGGAACACATCTCATCTACCTTCACATACTCAAAGCTCATTGAAATTCTTCGTCGAAGTGAGAATATGTCCAAGTTACCAGATTCAAAGTATATAAATGGAAAGTGTTCCTTCTAGCAAGTCCTCACCTTCCATTTAAAACATTTGAATCCAGTAATGTGGATACTTTATATAAAATCACACAAAACATTGTGTAGCTTGATTTTTTTGTATGTAGTTTTTCTCTCTTCCTTTATTATCTTTGGTTTGTGAGTGTGGATTGAAAGTTCTTGGATCACGGGGTTTCTATAGTAGAGAGGTTTCATTGGTTAGTTGGAGATGTGTGCATGAATTCATTTCAAACATTCAATACATTGCCAATTGCCAAGTGCATGAATCGGTTTCAAACTTTCAATAAATTGTCATTGGAATACATGAATATATTTCAACTTTTTAATACATTTCCGTTTCAACTTTTGAACATGCTATATATTGCAATGTGGGTGCATGAATACACTTCAAACCCTTCAATACATTACCTTGAGTTTTTTTCTTTTCTTTTACTCCATAAAAATATGCTTTGTTTATTTTTACAATACTTCTCATACAATTAAAGATACAAACCCCAAACAATATTTTTATTTTTTAAATGTATAAAAAAGAAAGGAGAAAAAGTAATTTATCGCACTTAACAGAGAACTAACAGATTTCTCAAATGGGGATGGTGAATTGTAAGGCTAAGTATATCATAAGTTGTTTTTAGTAAAAATAAATATAAGGGTGGGTTAAATGCAAAGAACATAAAATATGGGTGGTTAAATGTAATTTTTCTAGTATATATTTGATAAAACTCTTATCAAAATGAAAATTTAATTATGTTTTTAAGACTCAACTTTTAAAATTAAGAATCACCAAATCTTGTTCTAAATAATAATGTACTAGTAACGTTTAATTTCATTTAGACTATAGTATCATTATTTTGACCATCACCACCACGACCATCACAACTGATGAAATCCAACCCTGACCCAAATTGGACTCCGACGAACCCAAGGCGACCACAATCGTGGCGGCCACATTGGCCATATTAGACATCTTCTTCTTCTTCTTCTTCTTCTTACGACATTGTTATTGTAAGACCCCGATAATTTATAAGGAATTGAGGTGCTCCCATGTCAATAAGAGCTCTACCTTTTCTGGGTTCGAGTGAGGACAAAGAACTCAGAAGTTAAGCGTGCAGGGGCGAGAGTAGTACCAGGATGGGTGACCTCCTGGGAAGTCCTCGGGTTGGCATGAGATAGCGCTTCTAAAGCCTCGGGCTTTACAAATGATATCAGAGCCGACTCTAGGTTACGAGTGCACTTGGCCCGGAGGGCGGTGACTCGACCTAGAGGGCGGTGCTTGTGCCTTGACGAGGACGTCAAGTGTTTAAGTGGGGGAGATTGTAACACCCCGATAATTTATAAGGAATTGAGGTGCTCCCCATGTCAACAAGAGCTCTTCTTTTTCTGGGTTCGAGTGAGGACAAAGAACTCATAAGTTAAGCGTGCAGGGGCGAGAGTAGTACCAGGATGGGTGACCTCTTGGGAAGTCCTCGGGTTGGCATGGGATAGCGCTTCTAAAGCCTCGGGCTTTACAGTTATTTCTATATTTTGTTACTCTGTTATTGTTTTCTCTTGCACCTTGTATTGATTATCATCAAGCCTAATTTTAAAAAAAGGAATTCAGTTCTTCATTCAAAAAAAAAGTTACCCCTCGTTTGGCTCAAATTAAATTTGTGTCTCCTTAGTTTCATTGTTCTTTCGTTGTCCATTCATGATTGTCGTCTTTAATATTGCATGTAAAATTAAGGTCGGTGTCCTTGGTTATGGTTAGTGATTGACCATAACACCACGTATTGTGCTATCCTAAGCCGCCCTCTCTGCATACCCAAACTATCCCTTTCTTTGCGTGAACTTTGGTTTCGTACGCGTGCATTTCGACGAGACTCCTCTCGAACCTTGCTCGCCCTAGTCGCGATCCATGTGCGACAAACCGCGCTCGTAGACCAGCCAACCACGCTCGCGGTTTTCCATCCAGTCAGGCCAATAGTTATGTCGTTGATGCGCACAACCTCTAAACCAGCGACACTCTCCAAGGACCAGCCCGATGTCGTCCCGATTCCTCCCGTGCAACCTGCTCCATTTGTGATCGTGCTTACGACACCTGTGTTGGCCATGCATCTCGAAAACCCAGCTCGTAGATTTGAGTCTCGCGACTTCACCTTCCATGTCGGACTTGATGCTTGTCATGATCCTAGATCTGACGCCCGATGCCGAATCCAATGTCAAGCCTTCGCCTGCATCGACACCATACATTTTGCTATTTAAGAAGATCCATGTCCATGACAAGGCTTTACTGATTCTGACATCATATTCCCTTATGTCATCAACTCAAAGCGAGGACGCTTTAAAGCTAAGTGGAGGAGAATGACGGGAGCCAACCTTGACCCAAGTTCAGCTCCGATGACTCCGAAACGACCACTACCGTGGCGACCACCTTGGCCCATGCTAGTCTCTTTTAGGGTTCGGGAGTTGCCTATATAAGGCTTCCTTGACCATGTTGTTCCTCACGTTGATATTAGTTGAATTTGACATTACTCTTCAACACTTGCGTTAAAACACTCTCATCTCTATCTCCTCTCAAACTCTGAGACCTCGAGTCTCAAAGTTGCCTAAGGCCTTGTTGTAGGCCTTGTCTTGATCGCCGCTGAGATCGAGACTTAGCTCCCACACCCTCGGCTTTGCTCTATCCATCTTCGCTGCCTATTACCATGTGCACTTGCACATCACTACTTGAATCCAGTCGCGCCTACGTTGTGACACGCTCTTGCTTGATAGATCTGACCCTAGTGAAGACGATTTACGAGTTCCGATCCTTTCGACGCTATCAACAACCATCTCATTAAATTATATTATTGCGATTTTCATATATAAATAATAATTTTTTAAATAATTGTTTGATGTGAATTGAATTAATCTATAACTATATATTAAAGTTGTCCCTTTTTGAGCCACCAGAACGATTCTAGCACCACCTCATATTTATAAAATTAATTTTTATTTCTAATATTTTAACTTTACCCTATTATATTCTTCTTTAACTATTTAAATATATCTTTAACATCAAATAAATATCTATTTAGTATAACAATATCTTTTGAAAACTTTCTTATACAAATATTTAAAATTAAAGATAACAAATTTAAAATATTTTAAAATAAGTATAAATATCTTTTACCTTTTAGCATGATATCTTTTACGAAATTATTTATAGGTATATTTTTTTCTTTTAGGATAAAAAAATTAATGATAAATATTTATAATGTTTAGAAATAAAAAATAGGTAATATTTATAATTATATATTAAAGTTGTACCTTTTCGAGTCACTAGAACAATTCTAGCCCCACCTTATATTAAAAAAAATTATTTCTATTATTATAACTTCTTTCTATTAAATTCTTTTTAACTATTTAAATTTATCTCTAACATCAAAAAAATATCTATTTAGTATAACAATATTTTTTGAAAGCTTTCTTATACAAGTATTTAAAATTAAAGATAAAATATTTAAATATTTAAAAATAAATATAAATATTTTATCATATATCTTTTGACGAATTTATTTATAGAAATATAGTGATTTTCTTTTATAAAAAATTAATGAATTAATAGTTAAAATTTTAAAATTAATAAAAATGGATAATAAAATATTTAATAGATATTGAAATATTTGATAAACTCTAAATTTACGTAGTAATAAAATAGGAAGATTATAATATTTGATTAAAAAATTATATAAACACTCTACGAACAATAAATTACTTATATTAAAGTTTATATTATATTTTTATTTATTTATTAATATCCTATTTATAATATTTATAAAATATCGAATCGTAGTCGTACATGGTACGACGGATAAAACTAGTTTGGATATATTGTATCACAATTAGAACGTTAAACATAGACAAACAATTTTTAAACACCAAACTCTCAAAGTTAAAAACTTATTCAAAATTTTTAAAGACAAAAAACTGAAAAAATTGAGTGTTGCACGCCAAAACCATTTATGTACAACATATGTACACCATACTCATGTCAAGCCTAGTAGTAAATAAGCTTAATGTGCCGTTTTCTATCCTAAAACTAATTATTTATAGAGTTTGATTCAAATGAAACAAACTCTTATCCTAAAACGAACTCTTATCCTAAAACGAATGCACTTTTTATAGTTAGTAGTGCACTTTTCATACTTCGGAGTGCACTTTTTCGCATTTGTACTTTTCGTATTTTTTAGTGCACTTTTCAAAAAAATTTAGTGCACTTTTTCGTAATGCACTTTTTGTATTTTTCAATACACTTTTATATGAAAAGTGCATTACTAACTATGAAAAGTGCATTCATTTTAGAATAAGAGTTCGTTTTAGGATAAGAGTTTGTTTCATTTGAACCAAACTCATTATTTATAAGAATAACTTAGCAAGAATATTTACTAGACTTTTTCTAACTTTTGGTGTGAGAAGCTATATCCAAACACGTTTGAACACTTTCCCTAATGTTTCATCCTCATATTGATGGTGGATTTCGTTTCTTGCAGATTAAAGCAATGCTCAGATATATGTAAGCAGTTTTGCAGCTGACTTGTTGATCATATGAAGGAAACATGGGAACATGCTTGAGCATTTGCTGATGAAATAAATGGCATACTTTCGTGGGAGGAAGTGGAAAGTTTCCCCAATAAAGAAACCTTCATCATTATTGTCAACCATTTTGTAAAATTAAATAATTCTTATTCAGGTTAATAAATTAATAATTTCTGATCTTCGTGGTCTCCATGTAAGCTAGACAAGGCAATCAGATAGATTCTGCATCAACTAAGCTCTTTCTTTCTTTATCATCTCCACATTGATAGAGGCAAATGCCAAATTTCTTTTGTATGATCACATAGGCCTTATACTTGGAATTCTCAATCAAAGGGTCTTCTTGGATAATTTGGAGTTTCTTTAAAGGTGACTATCAATTGTTTAGTAAATATTCAGAGTAGGAACAAGAACAAGATCAAGATCAAGCAAGCAGAGAGGACAAAAGGGCTTGCCTATCTGGTGAAAGCTTTTGTCCTGCAACTATAATGGCGGTGGCGATGAAAGGCCTCTTAAAAGGCCTCAGATTCATATCTCATATCTTTGGTATGTTTCTAAGTTTTCCACATAACCTGTAATTCAGTTTCTGTTACATGGGTATTTGTTGGTTCATCTTAGAGTGCAATTGTCATACATTCCAATGCCCAATTTCCAGGATTTCCATGAGAGATTTAGTGTTGATAAAGGCGAATTTGTTGAAGAAAGAGAAAATAATAGAGACACAAACTAATTTAGAGCAATTTCCCTTTGTATGATATTTTTTTTATTAAAATTTTCAATAATACAACCTAAAAAATGCTATACATAGTCCTAAAATCCGATAAATTCTTTCCATTAATCCCAAAACAACCCGAAACTTAGCTAGGACTTTTAGATTTTAAGTCTTCTAGATCAGATAGTCAAAAAATTTGCATCCTTTTGTTGACAAGGAACTCACCTTTGACAGTAAATCCCGGGTTTTGTGATCCAACCAACAAGCATCACAAGTAAGGTAAACCGGTCTGCTTCGACCGGCTCAACCCAATAGAAGGAAGGATATAAAGACTTGTTTTTTTCACCCAAGTGAACCGGCAGAGAAAAGAATTAAACTTGGACTTTCCAAGTCCCAACATATCTGCCTCCTCCCATTAGGACACCCAATGTGGGACAAAAAAAAACCTTGCATCCTTGACTTATTTAGAGATGAAATTTGTGAATGAGACTTTAATGTATGTGCAAAATGCAGAAGAGGATGAACCAGAAATGCAAATAGGAGTTCCCACAGATGTAAGGCATGTTGCTCACATTGGATGGGATGGTCCAACCGCTAGTGCACCCAGCTGGGTTAGATTTCTTTTAAACTACTTTTCTTCCATTCTGTTTTCATCATTAAAAAACAAAATCCTTATCATAATTAACTCAAAGTGGCCTTATTTGGCACACTTCTCTTTTTGATCTGCAGATGGACAAGTACAAAGGTGATGGAGGATCAGAATCCGCTTCACCAGCACGAGGTTTAAAAAAAAAACAGATTACATGAACCAAATATATGATTTTACCATTTGATTTCACAACTTCATTATTCATTTAACAACTTGTCATTAACTGAAAAATTGCAAACTGTGGATGCTATACGAGTAGGGTCTGAATCAGTGGATGAATCGCCATCCAGACACCGCGCAAAGGTTTCAAGAAGCGTGGAATCCAAGGCGCAGACTACTACTAAGCAGTCACGAAGGAAGAAGAAGGGATCATCAAGAAAGCTGAAGACGGGCCACGTAGACGAGACTGGCTCTGAGCCTGATCTTGAAGGAGGTTAAGGATTATTGTCAGATGACAAAACTCAGATTTGAATGAGATCTCTATAATGACTCATGCTTTGTAAAAAAAATTGAAACTAAATTTTTCATCTTGTTTACACCCATACTCAATTGTTTATAAGTTCACCATATATACAACTTGTCTGTGCAACTTGTTTACTTTGTTTTGCACTTTTGCTTCACCTTTTCTTTTGTTAAGAAAAAGTACAAGACTGTTGTGCATGCAAGGAGAAACAGACTCAAACTTCTTATGTAAAAGATTAGTTCGATTAATCTGCCCAAAAAAGTTAGTTTGAGTACCCGGAAAAATTGGCCAGTTTTTAAGTAATTATAATGGTTATCCTACGCCCCCTCCTCATTACTTGTTTGTATATAAGAAGAAGAATTTGACAAAAAAAAATTTTAACCAGAAATCCATCAACACCCACGAAAAGTATTTAGGGCGTCATGCTCAGTGGGCGTTCATCAGCCCGTTCTCCCTAAGAAAAATGGGCGTGCCGTGTGCCTTCTCATAATGTCGAGTGCACGGAAAATACCTTTTTTTTCAATTTTATTGTACGAGAACGTTTTATTTGGACCAAAAAAACGATAATTTCTAGGAATTTATTTCCCAAGAATTAAATTCCTATGATTTGAAATTCCATAGATTTGAGAAAATGTGTTTGGTTGAATTGTAAATTTTAAAATTTAAAATAAAAGAATTTATGATTTTGTATGAAAAATGGGGGAATTGGAACTTACCAAGAGGGGACTAAGTAAGTCAACTTCCTACAAAATACAGAAAGTTCAAATTCCCAGGATTTTAAAATCATGTGATTTTTTGTTATAATTTTTCAACCAAACATATATATTTAATCTTACTTCCCATGATTTTCTAATTCCTGTGATTTGAAGTGTTAACCAAACAAGCACTACTTTTAAGTTATTTTCCAAGTAAAGAACCTACCCAAAACGAATTTCATGGAAGGGATTAAATGCCCCAATCTTAAATTAAAAAAAAAATCAGGATTAAATCCCTCAATTCAGTTGCTTTGACTTCTTGTATAAAGAAAAAAGAAGAAAAGAAAAAAGAAAGGCTGCTTTGACTCTAAGATCCTTTGTATACAGCGTCTTCTTGAAAAAGACTTACATTTTTCCTATCAAAGTATCAATCAGTAACACTTCCCACAATTAAAGGTTTGACAAAGATCCAAACAAAGTAGCACCCAAGCATAACATAGTTTGATCAGAATGAAGCTAAGTGATATCCGTTCCAAATTCAACTTCAAGGTTATTGAACTTTTCATATAAGGGTTTCAAGTTCAGTTCTTGAGTTTTCTCTGATTGATGATTCACATTTCCCCCTTTATGTTTTCTGTAACGCTTGCTTTCATTGATATATGCTTCAAAAACAGACTACTAATTTACTGATATGAAACTCTGTCATATTTAACATGTGCAGGCTCTTAGCTTTGTCCTTGGAGATGCAAGATATAATGGAATTGGGAAGAAGCCTGCATGGATAACACAAATGTCTCATGGCCAGCATGTTATTGAGTATCAACCATCAGTTAGAGGCTACTATGTGGATGGATCGGAGGCCCTCAATTTCGACTCGGTTTTGGTGCAAAGAGAGCAAATCAGCCATCTTGATTTGTGGTTGTTTGGAGTGTGTGATGATGGGGTTGGCACTCAAATTTCTGGTTATCTTCAATCCCATCTCTTTGATAAGAAACCCAAAGAGGCAAGTCTTCTATCAATCATGTATGTGATTGATACTACCTCCTTCATAAAAAAAAATGTCATTTTGGCCCTCTACTCTTGTTTAAAAATGCTGGCCATTCATTTTTGAGGTTTTTTTATATTGAAAATTGCACATATTATTAACTCTTTCCCTGCAAATTATCTTTATGAATTAGTTTAGTATTCCTTTATAGCTGTGTCACATGCTAAAATGACATTCTTCGGTGAACAGAAGAAGTGCTAATTAGTTATACAAATGTACACTATATAATAAAGTAGCAATATGAGAAGTAAAATTGGTTGCTATATTCTCAGGTTATAACCAAGTGCAAAGAGACCATAAGAAAGGCATACCTCAATGCTAGAGGTAAGTGCAAAGAGGCTATTGAGGAGTGCAAAGAAGAAAAGGCTAATGTGGGTTCAGCTTCTATTTTTGTGATCAATGGGGATAAGATTGTGATAGCTTCCATGGGAGAATACAGGGCAGTTGTGTGTAGAGACGGCATGGCTAGCAGTAGTAGTAGTCGTCATCTACACGTCAAAAAAAGATACTGGCCTCACAAGTTCATTTTAGGTAAGGTCATCTTCACATTATTTTTACAAGACACTTCCCAATCTGTTTCGATTGTAATTCCTTGCTCTGTATCAGGTGCATTCAACATGCCTAAAGTACGTGTCAAGGCGCAAAGCTCATTCAAGTATAGGATAACAAGATCATGGAGGACTTCAGAAATTGCAATTTCTTCTCAAAGAGTAGATTCAGAAACTGAATTTATTATCCTAGGGAGCCCTGGTGTTTGGGAGGTAAGAAAATTCAGAAACAGGTTTCATCATTCTACCTTTGTATTACAATCTTGCGCCCTTTCGTGCTTGTTTGGATGCCTAATACATGCATTATAAAGCTAAAAAAATTGAAGTGCTGTTTGGCAAGTGAAAATATAATGCTTTATGATACATGCATAAAATGTATTTTGGGTCATAGACTCATAGAACTTAATCTGTATTACACTATTGCTACATTATGAATTTTAGTGCCCAATAAGGCGATAATACACAAGTTCTTTATAAGGCATTAGTTTTTTTGCCTCAAATTTGAGTGTTTTTATTGCAGGTAATGAAGAATCAGGAAGCAGTGAATCTGATCAGGCATATAGAGGATGCACAAAAGGCAGCAGAATGCTTGGCAAGGGAGGCTATGATCAGAATGAGTAGAAAGAACATCTCTTGTTTAGTCATTCGGTTTGACTAGAAATGTTGTCAAAGTGTTTTAAGAAAATGTTACAGCCTACACTGTAACTTTTAAATTCTCAACTGGGTGTAAATTGCAGTTTGTTTCAGCTATTCATCCACTTATGAAAGCTGTCTAGTAGAAATGTTTGGTTGCTTTTCTGACATAAAAATCAACACTGCAATCGAAACAAGAACTAACATACACAATAATTAAGTGAATCCATACGAGAATTTGTTTAATTTGTGTTTTTTGCTTGGCGAATAAGTTTTCAGAAAAGGTATAAGCCACTGTCTAAGTGCATCAAAACAAAATCTGAACTAAAAAACATTTGTATGTAAAATCATAATTGAAATGTGACATTATAAGCCACTTCTCTAACTAGAAGAGCTACTTAAACCGCTAACGCTATTTCTGCAGTTTACGCTACAAAATCATGACACAGAAAACACATTTATAATCAAGGATAATTTCTTACAGGTGCAAGGCCACATCCAACTCATCAGGGCTGTTGTCATCATCATCTACAAGATCAATGAACACAGGGAGAGGGCGGTCCAATTGACGTAGAAGAGGCCTTGTATAAGCATTAAATGCTCCATTTCTATGTTTCAGATGTTGTTCACACGAGTTGTGCAATCCCTGAGGGTTTCCTTCCGTCCGAAGTCGGAAGCTTCCAGAAGCTTCTGCTGCAGATAATGGGACTGCATTTCGAGTCAAGTCTCGCCGGAGTTGATCAACAACTTGCCTGTGGTTGTCACAGTGACATCTGAAAAGATTAATATCAATTGTTCTGAAATTGCATATCCTGCAAGCCAATTGGCAAACAATAATTTGGCCTTGTTGAATTGGGGGTCTGTTGCCACTCATGACTATGGTGTTCAAAGCTCTAAAAGAGAAAGGAAAGAGGAAATTTTGTGATTACTGAACGTCTTGCTACATACCCAGTGGTTAATTTATATGAGATTGTAGAGTGTAACTGATCAATATAGGTTAACTGATGTCAATAAATTGCAGGGCTGACTTTCTTTTCTAGGAGTGTTGTAACAGAAATTAGTATTAAATGGAATTTTAAATTGAGAGAGTAGATTCCATAAATGTGGTGATTTCATAAATGCCATCTTAAATGTTAATTGCAACATTTATTCCGCCAGATGATTAGAGAAACTGATATATGGGGCTGAGCCGCTGAGTGCATATCTGTAACTCTTATTTCTTCATTAATCATGTTTTAGTAGTACTGGACATGATCCGCGGGTGACTTGACCCACCCGCTTCATCCGACCCAAATATGCGGGTGAAAAACTGAACAAAAGCGGGTGACGGATAGGTCGGGTTATGGGTGAAACTGGTGACGCGCCGGATATGCTTTAGTCATGTCAAGCATTGTTTAAAAAAAAAAAAATACGTTTAGTTCAATTAAGCAAGGTTTCACAAAACATAAAAAGAGTCATTTTCATGCACGGCCTCTATGATAATCCAAAAATATACATTGATGAATATAGTCGACCACAACTCATACATTTGTCAATTTTATGAGTGATGAAAAACTATCATTCATTTTTTAGTTTCTGAAATCTACACAAAACATAAAAATATTAAGCAAAAACTGATGGTTTGTCACCTTGGTACTTGAGAGTTCAAAGATTAAATCAACCAACATCCAAAATACCAATTAAAATAAAAAAACCTATCAACTCCTGTACAGCTAAAGTGTAGAAACATGGAACTAAGTCACAATTGAATCAAAGAATTGTGCCTTGTAACATTCAAGGGCAACGTTTTTCAAGTTATAAAAGTAACAACATACTATATTTATGTAGATGTATCTGCCTCGTTGCTTTCTTCATTGGGCGGCGGTGGTGGCGTTGGTGGCAGTGGGCCACGATGTTTCATTGACGGAGATGGTTGAGGCGGCGGAAACTTCTTGAACACATGTTCTTTGTTACTCTTCCACCAGTCCTCCGCTTGCTTCTCCGAATACCTTTTTCTACTGCAACATTGCAAAAAAAAAATCCATTGTTGTTATAAGGCAATTCAAGAATCAATGTCAAATATGCTATAGGATCAGTTTGTAAGAGGTGCACCTGAATCTGACTCTCCTGAAGAATTTGAGGCCATTACGAAGTTGAACAACAGTGACATAAACGCCAGGTTCAAATTGTTCGATAACCTCTGTTGCTTTCCCCCTTGGAGTGCTGTTAGATGGCTTTTTCGGTTCCTTTATATCTTCACGCGCCGAGTTTTCAGGATTATTTGGTACATCCCTTGCTCCTGATGCTTCTGAATTATCATCATCCTCGGTAGTAGTAGAAGGTTCAGTGGTTTCATTTGAAACAGGCGCGGAATCTTGCCGTCTAAATCCTGGATTGTCTGAATTAGCATCAGAAACTCTGTCTTGAGTTACATCAGAAATTCTGTCTTGAGTTTCATCAGAAATGCTGTCTTGAATATCAGTAGAAACTCTACTATTAATATCATTCTGGTTGGTGTAATTCGCCTCTTCTAGCAATGAAAGTTGAGGGTTGGAGATTTCGGTTGCACATCCTTCAAGGAAACTATCAGCTTGCATTCTCATAGCCCTGAAGCCATTGCTCTCATATATATCTCGTGGCAAACTCTCGGCCATTTCATTTAGCTGAATATGTCAGAAAAAAATTCAAATAACTTTCAGTTTAACTATAACTATAACAAAGCAATAGCATTATGATTAGTGTACACAAGTACAACAATGTCCTTCATTGAGAATGTTGGACCCTATAGCTTAGACTGGACTGTTACTGTTTAAGGGGATAATATTTCTGTTAGTCACACTGTACATAATTGTTGAAGAGTAATTCACATTTGATCAATAAAGCAAAAGGATTGCATTAATCTGATAAATTGTACCTGGGTAATAACCAACTTTATAACTTCCTCTGCTCCCTTGCATCTTGTAGTAGCTTCTCTAGCATGTTGCACTAAGTTATCATTTTCTTCAGTCCGAGATTTAAACTTTTCCCTTAGAGCATTATTCTGTAGACAACAAAGTAAAATACATTACACGTGAAGAAAGCCACCCATGGGTCACTGACTCACTAGTAGCTGTGAATACTGATACCTGATTTTGTAATCTTGTCACTTCTTCACTTAGAGCTTCATTCGACTTTTTAAGGTTATCCATGGCTGCCCTAGAACTCAAAGGAGCAGTACCAGATGGACCAGCTTTTCTATTATACGCTGAAGACAGTCTTGAGCTATTAGGCAACATTGGAGCAGGAGGTAATAAAGAAGTTGGCCTTACATTACTTTGAAGAGTGCTCAATGAGCTAGTGGCATTATTAGGCAACGTCGGCACTTGTGAAGCTCGTATGATGAAAACAGATTCCGATCCTGACCCTGACTTCTGTGACCTAACCTCGGGATACTTCACTGGTTCCATAGGCTGGGTAGGAAAGATCCTTGAAGATCTATGCTCATAATTGTCAAATTTCTCCCTTGTCAAGTCAACCGAACGACGAGCATTGTTCACTTTCTTGCTATAAGTCGATCCACTCCCCACCGTAGTTGATTTAAGTTTGTTATAGCAAGCATCACAGACGCGATGTGGTTTGTTAGGAGTAGGAGCAAGTGCTGCTTTTAGTGCTTTCTTAGAACTACAACTATGGCAATGCACAAGTCCACAATTATAACAATTATGCCTCTTCCTTGTAAAACCGAACGCCTGTCGACACCCGGAGCAAACAGATTGATCAGCTCCCGAAACCCACTTGTGAATACAAATAGAAGAAGTGAAGCTTGACCCACATGCTATACTCTTAACAAGCCTATCTTTTAAGGCCTCAACCAGAGTTGGTGATTTTCGGTCTTCTATATCTCCATGTCCTAATCGCCCATTGGCGCCTTTTCCCCAAGTGAACACCTCACTTCTTGAAGTGAGGACCGCCACATGATTCGCTCCACAAGCAATTTCTTCAACAAACTCCCCAACCAACCTGTCTTTTACCAAACTTGGCTCTTTACCATCGGCGCTCGAGTTTCCAAGCTGACCATATGAAGTACCACCCATAGTGAAGACGTGGCCTGATGTAGTAAGAGCAACCGTCATAGTATGTCCACAGGCGATTTGGTGAAAGTTGTAGTCAATAAGAGCAGAGACACAAGTTGGAAACAAATGTGTTTCCTTGTTTTGATGGCCTAAACGGTATTTGTCACCATCACCCCAAGTGAATAACTTTTTGGCTGACATATTTGAAATAGGTCCAGAAGAAGTCGAGACTTCTACAATGGCGGCAGTATGGTACACTCCACATGCTACTTTAAAAGACTTGAACATGTTTAATTGCTGAACCTCCTTTGGATACAGAACACTCTCTCTATCCCCGTGGCCTAAAACACCAAACTTCCCATCACCAAATGTGAAGAGTCTTCCTGAAGAAGTTATCATAGCCGAATGCCAAACACCACAAGCAACCGTTTGAACTTGAAGTCCATCCACAGGGCCCGAGACCCTCTTCGGTATCCAATGACTCACATCGGTGCCTTGACCAAGAAGCCCGGCATTGAGGGTCCCGTCTCCCCAAGTGAACAAATCACCATGTGTTGAAATAGCACATGTGTGGTATTCTCCACATGCAACGAAATCTACATTCGTCAATGAGAGGAATTCCACGAGCCGAGGCTGGTTCAAGTCTATGTCGATTCCATGGCCAAGTCTTCCTCCTGACTCCTCTCCCCATGTGAAAACCTCGCCTTGTCTGGTTACTAGAGAGATATGACGAGCTCCGCAAGAAATCTGATGAACGTCGAGAACTATATCGGTTTCCAGAGGCTTTGGAATCAAAATATCAAGCTTTGAAGAGCTTTGGCTCACAGAGTTATCTGTTGAAGCTGCCTCAGACCAGAGTTCACCCCATATGTAAACGTCGCCTAACGATTCTAAATCGTCTGGCCCGGCATTTGAAACACTGGGAGTGCTTGAAATGCTGATCCGTTGCATATTTGCTTGCTCAGATCAAACGTCTGAGCATGAAACATTACTCCATGGACAGGTAAACTGAGTAAAGATAAAAGAGTAAGTAACCCATCAAGCTTTCTTAACTAAGATAATAACATGTAAACATGAAACTTATGGATAACCAGGCACCAAAATCTGGATGAAATTAGGAATTAAAATCCCTATCATTCTAGCTTCCTCGGTCTTGGATTTAGATTTCGAAAATAATCCACCTTTTTAGAAATATTTTTCTTTTTATACTGTTAGTTATAGACTTTTATAGTACCTTACAACATCTATAATTGTGAATCCTAAAGCAGACAAATTGCAATTGCTTTGGAAATGAAACAAAAGTAGAAAAACAATCAAAATATACAATTGCCAAAGGGAATTAAGAGGGAAAAGGAGTAATAATGAAGTTACTTATTGATTGGGATCGCACTCAAATGGAATTGGTAGAAGTATCAGCCTTTACGTGAGAAATAGGTCGAAGAAGATTATAACCGATGATTATGGTTCGCCTAAATGCAATCAATTCTTCTATTTGTACCTATAATCATCCGCGAACCAACAAAACTTTGGAATCGAGCATTTTAGTAATTGAATGATCAAACAATCGAAACAAAAGTAAGTGATCGTACCGAAATGTGCCTCAGAGGAGCAAGGGTTTCAATTCGATGCAAAATCCGCCATCAATTTGCACAAACAGAGAAAAGAATCGCAGAATTTGTTCAATTAAGCTTAAATCCATGGCATCTGAAAGTAAATCTGATTGACAAAACAGTTTGAGAGAGAACGCGAGAGAGAAGTGACACATGTCTCGGCAATTCCTTTTTGTTCATCTCCAGCGATTTCGGCGCGCTTGCCATAAATGAATAGTGGAAGAAAAATGGACTTTTTTATCTTGCACAAAATGTTGACGTGGCACTGACATGGCACATGAATGTTAACATGGCGTTGAGTTGGACAAACTCAGCATTGCAAGACAGCTGAGCTGGTTTTAAGAGGATTTCTTTTTCCTTAATCGGCTGGTCATGGGTCGGGTTATGGGTGGGTGGAGCACTTCACCCACCACCCGACCCGCGAAATAAATTTTATCACCCGACCCACCCATCACCCGCGAAACCTTTCACTTGTATCCGACCCACCCGTCACCCGCGGGTGAAGCGGGTGACCCGTCACCCGCGACCGCGAATTCAAAATTACAATAAAAGGTCGGACGAGCGGGTGACCCGACGCCTATCACCCTAGTCGACCCGTCGAGCGGGTGAGATCGAACTGGAGCGGGCGAGCGGCTAGTGTGTATTGAGCGGAGGTTACGGATCAAACTGGAGCAGGCAAGCATCGCTCTCGAGAACCCCAAACTGAGAAGTGAGAAGGGCGAGGGCGAGAATTAGGTCTAGGGCATAGCCGCATATCACATATGGCCATAATTCCACTAGGGTATGTATAGTTCTTTAATATTTTAAAAAACCCAAAACTATTTTTTTAAAAAGCCCTAAGTTCCAAACTTTCTTTTAGGAAAAAAACCAAACGTAATTTTAATTTAGGATAAATTTTTACGGGTGGTTGACGGGTGAAACGGGTGGTGGGTGACGGATCGGGTTAAACGGGTGTAAAATGTCACCCATATCGGACCCGTCACCCGTTTCACCCGTCACCCGACCCACCCGTTACCCGCTTTTTTATGGTTTTTCACCCGTATAATTGGGTCGGGTGAAGCGGGTAGGCCGGTCACCCGCGGATAATGTCCAGCCCTACTTAATCCTTTTTTTTTTAGCTTTTTTCATAACAATATAGAGGAGTAATTGATAATGTTTTTAGCTTAAGCTGGTAATAATGACAGAGAGGTTCGATAGAGCAGGAAAACTTGGTTGTTTGTTCTCCTCTCTCAAGTCTTTTGATTAATGGATCAAATTGATGTTCTTCCAGTTATTCCTCATTTCATTTTTCAATTTAGTTGAAGTTTATCATGGTAGTAGAGCGGAATTTGTAATCCTTGCTTCTTTTGTTTTAAATTTTCCAATTTCGCCAAGGATTTCTATTTTTCTGGTTTATCGAAGGTGATAGATCAAGAGAATGAAATTGGAAGCAAATGATCGATGCATATGGATAAACTGAACTCACTTTACTTTTCCAATCCAGATAATTCAGGAGTGATTGTTGTTTCGCAACCTTTCGATGGCGTCTCAGGTTTCAAATATTGGAGGCGTGTGGTGTGGATTACGATCACTGCGAAGAATAATACAAGATTTCTCGATGGAACTTGCGAGAAAATTTGGATGATCTTCTCAAAGCTAAAGCATGGGAGAGGAACAATGATATGGTGATTTCTTAGTTACACAACGTGTTTCAGAAAGACATGACTAATAGTGTGATCTATTGTTCCACTACTCGAGAAATCTGGTCAGAATTGCAGGAGCGTTTCGATCAAGGCAGTGGTGTGACACTTTTCCAATTTCAGAAAGAAGTTACAATAATGTGTCAAGGTACTGACATTATTACGATTTATTTGACAAAAATCAAGAGTATGTGGGATGAATTGTAAGCTTGGAAGAATTTCCTTTCTGCAATTGTGGTGCAAGATAGGAAATGTCAAAGATTGAACATAATCAAAGAATACGTGGGATGAAATGGTTCCACGTTTCTGATCTCGGTTCCGGTTCTGATTCCGAAATCATCCATAATAATAAAAAAATTGTCCAGCCGAGAACTCAGTCATTTTGAATGAAACCGCGATCGCGGTTTCACCAAAACGTAAAACTGCAACCGTGCATGTTGGTAATTGCATATATAAGTAGCTTGCAACAAGTTTATTTTATTAACATTTCATAGTGTTAGAATATGTGCATCCCATATTTAAAAGTTGGGAGTAAATTGGACTGATATATAACTCAGCTGATTACTCCTCCTATTGCCAATTGGTTTTAGGGTGGAACCCCCTTCGCTAATATGGTATCAGAGTCATTTGCCTAACGGTCTCTCTCGATCCTGGGCCCACCCCATTGTGTTGTCAAGTGTCAACTGGGCCAATTTCCCCAGTTGCATCTGCGGGGGCGTGTTAGAATATGTCCATCCACATCTGAAAGTTGGGAGTAAATTGGACTAATATATAACTCAGCGGATTACTCCTTCTATTGTCAATTGATTTTAGGATGGAACCCCGCTGGACTAATACATAGGTACATATTGTGCAAACTCTTAACAAGATATAAATGAAGGGTGATTAAATATTTTTTTTTGTTTTAAAAACGATAATTTTGCGGGAAATAGAAAGTAGCTATAAGCTAGGGTAGGCTTAATTGTGCAATTTTTCTACACATGACATTTGGCCTTGTATGTTGGATGTAAGTGTAACGGACGTGAAGCAAATTTGAGACCTCGATCATATGTGAGATTTTTGCAAGACATACTATGATCCCATTCACATATAGCACCTCAGTCCGTAATAATTTTACATAATAAAAAAAATGTATCCGTAACAATATAAATTTGACCCGTGATCAAATAATATATATGTAAGACGTTCAAAAGAATTGCATTATATATTATTTTGATCTTGAATTTGGATTTTGAATACGTGTTTTCTGAAAACATTATGAGAAGTTGGAAATACAGTAATGAATCTCTTGAATTTGGATTTCGGTCTGGACTGTTGATATATTCGATATCAAGTTGTCCTTGAAAAATGGGCTTGGAGTGGCCCAAAACAAAGAAGAGTAAAGATTATTGGGAAAAAATGAGTAATGCGTGAGGGCACTAACTAGTTGATGCTTCCCACATCGGAAAGGACAGAGTGAGAGGAATGGTGTAGTAATTCAAATAGGTGAGATTGTAGAAGTGAAAAGGCATGATCCTTCAGGCAGTACAATGGGATATGGTGAGTGGTCATGACTCGCATATTGTAATGCGAGAGCGGTGCTCAGCCTTGCCTGGTTACGACAATTTGGGCACTCACCTCTTTACCATCTGATCCCTATTTGCCTACACTTACAAATTTTTTAAAATTTTACTTTGTATATTTTAATTATTCTATTTACCTAAGCTTTTTTATTTATTTTTGAAAATTTTACTTTATATATTTTAATTATTCTATATAATTAAACCTTTTTGTTGTTATTTTAGTAAGTTATACTCTCTTTGATTTTTCATTCGATTAATAAACCACAATTATAATCTGATTAATAAAGCACAATAGCAGATTAATAAAGCACTTTTTCATCCGATTAATAAACCACAATTATTATCTGATTAATAAAGCACAATAGCAGATTAATAAAGTACAATAGCATGTCATCAGACATCTAGTCAAATGGTTAAGTCTCAAGTGTCATCAGACATCTAGTCAAATGGTTAAGCCTCAAGGGTAGTACCTAAAGGTTTTCGGTTCGACTCACTCTATTAAGAGGGATTTGTCTTCCTCCATTTTTGGTCTCCAGCTCTTCCGATCTCATAAAAGAAGGGGAAACTCGGTCGCGCTCCGTGACCTGGATATCGTCCTCATCTCCTTCATGTTGTTTATTGCTTTTAATTCCTCCATGCTCCCTTCTAGATGAAAGAAGGACGCCCCCGAGCTTAATTAAGTACCATGCCACTACGCAAGGTGATGGCATTGACATTTTGACTCGGATTGAACTCTGTTCGAGATGGAAGTTTGCTTGAATTTCTAGCTTCCAATTTACCCACAACATTGGCAATTTGGCTTACTTGGGTCCCTAGATTTTGAATGTTAGACTTGGTCTCTTTTTAAAATTGACTCATTGAGCTTTGTATTGTAGTCATACTCTAAGGAGTCTGAATCATCTCATCAATGGACATTGAGGAATTCTAATTGACCCCTTGAGGTGTAGGATTGTAAGGTGGCCTAAATGGAGGTTGACCACCCTACTAATTGTTCGAATTTCCATACCTCATATTAGGATGATCCCTCTATCCAGGATTATAGTGTTGGAGTAGGGATCATACCTCGAATCCTTGACCTAGATGTATATATATATATATATAAGTTAATATAAAACGAAGAATATTTTACGGTTAGTTAATTATAATAGGTAATTTAAAAATGTTTTATACATTGTTTTATACCATGTGATCTAAAAAGAATAATATAATATTGTATAATTAGGTAATATACATTTTTTGAATTTTTTAAAGAAAATTTATGAGCTTTTTGGTAGGAGGGCATTTATTTGACATTGAGAGACAACTTTACTAGTAGTATAGATAGATATAGACTAGTCATGGTCCAAGGACGTCCATTGGAGGATGTAAATTTTATATTTTAATGTTTGAAATAAATATTTGTTTCTAAAATTCACACACAATACAAACAATAAATATAAATAATGGAATGAATAGAAATCATATAAATTTTAATATAAACAAAATATTTCCATTTCATGTATACCTAATTATCGTCCACCAACAACCTTCAAGTCTTATGTTCTCATCGTTCTTTTTGAATCTGTGTTTTCATTTTATCATTCTTTTCTTCTAATTAATTGAAATTGTACGTGATGCACTCATGCAAAAATGAAAGACATATGTATAGTGAGAAAGAGAGTAGAATAGGAAAAGTTACAAAATAAATTCGATGTTATCTATTGTTAGATGTAATATTACATGTTGTTTTGATGTTATGCTTTGTATGTAATACCAAATGTTTCTAATTTAATGATGTAATATCAAAGGTTGATGTTATATTTATTATTGTTATGTGTAATATATACAAAATGTTACAAAATTCATAATTTTATATTTAGATGGGTAATTATATGACAAATCCTCCAACTTTTGAACATTGAAGTCCGTCCGTTGGAGGGACAAAGTTTATATTCTAAAATTTGAGATGAATATAATTTGTGAAAAATTTACACAGATAACACAAAATCAACATCAATGAATAATGAAATTAACTAAAATTGTAGAAATTCTTACCTAAATGAAAATGTTGTCGTTTTATGTATATCTAATTAGTGTCCATCAACAACTTTCAAGTCTTGTGTTCTCATTGTTCACTTTCCAATCTCAATTCATGTTTTTATTTGATTATTTTTTCCAACAATTTAAGGTTGTCTTTTATTTTTTGTTTGTGATGAAACCCGAAATAACTGCTACGCTACGAGACAAGAAATAAGATTATTATATTTGAGTGCAAACACTTGCTCCTTTATTTATGATTTTCTCCCAAATAACGAGGTTACAAACATACGAGGCTGATGAACAACTTTAAGAATTACACCTAGACCTCGTACGAGGTTCCGAGATCAAACCTAAATGTTGCGAGGTTGACTCTAGGGCGAGGTAGATTTGGGTACGTGGTGTAGAGAGCTTTGTGAGATTTTGTAGCGAGGTCTTTAGTGTGGGCGAGGTCTTTGTATGACTTGGAGTCTTTTTGTGGACTTCTCTTATCTGTAGCGAGGTCTTTGGACGGTATTCCTATCACGTCGATCTTTAACAAACAAGAGGGTTCTTGAGTTCAAGTGGTTTTTCGACCCCTTCTTCCTACGAGGTTCTTCTCTATTTATAGAGAATTGGGGGGCTGAGTTTAGGCCAATGTTCGATGTGGGATACTCGAAATAAGGGTTTTTGATTGGTCCATGAGTGAGGTCACATGTGATTGGCTTGGGAGTGAGGTTGCTGGTGATTGGTTCGGGAGTGAGGTCGCTTGTGATTGGTTCGAGCGGGCGGACGTATTAGTAGAGTCGGTAACGAGGTCGAGACCTCGTTCCGGGATGTTCGAGAAACCTCGCATCTGTTGGGAGTTTTGTTTTTAAATAACCGGGCATGACGTGGGTCCCTGGTTTGCTTATGGGGGCCCTTCTGGGCCCACTTTTGCTTCTACTGTTTTGGGTATCATCACAACCCCATGGCCTGGGGGCCTCGCCCCGAGGGTCGCAGGGCATAAGTTCCCTGGATCCGTGAGATGCGAGGTTTATGACGTTCTCGAGGTTGGGAGGGCGCTTTGCGAGGTGCGAGGCTCTGTACTTAGGTTCTCTTCTTGTTTTGCGCGAATGAAGACTCTTGGGCCTTTTCGCCATTCTTTGCTTAGTGGGCCGCCCAGGTGAGACAGGTTTTTAAGAAGCCTTTCGGGAGTGGGGGAGGCCCAAATCTGCTCTATATAAGGGCGTATCTTACACGCCTCCCCCTCATCTTCTCTCTCCAAATTTTTCGCTCCTTCTCTCTCTTTATCTCTTCGGTTTCTTCTGAGCGGTTTCTCCAGACGGTTTCCGACGAGCTTCTTGCCGTTCGCCAGTTGCGCCACCGCCTCCCGTTCGCCGACCTTTAAACAAGTAAGTTCTCGATCTTCTTTCTCCTGTCTTTTGGTATTTTTTGCCTTCGATTCTTCCTTTGCTCGCCTTTTGCCTCGTGTTTTGTAAGGGCGACGGTGTGTCGCCCGGCGTTTCGTGCCGGTGTCACGGTTGCGAAGCGGCGGTGGCAGGGTTGCGTGTTTCTTGGCGTTTGGCTTTTGTTATTTTTCTTTGCCCCTTCTTCGTTTCGTTTTGCATCTGGGTGGGTGCTTGGTGATTTCTGGGTGCTTCTTTGTTGTTTGCGCGACGGCATTGGGTGTGGTTTTTGTTCCATAGTGCCCTTGTCTCCCCTTGGTTTTTTGCGTTTCCTCTCCTTTCTTTTTCGTTCTGCATTTCTCCCCTCTTTTTTCTGTGTTACGCTCTGGGGGGCGGTGTTGCGGTGGTGAGGCGGTGGTGAGACGGTGGTGGGGGTCGGTTGTCGTCGTGAGGGTACCGCTGGGCTTTTGGGTTTATTGCTTCTCTCCCCTTCTCTTTTCTTTTTCGTTCTGCATTTCTCCCCTCTTTTTTCTGTGTTACGCTCTGGGGGGCGGTGTTGCGGTGGTGAGGCGGTGGTGAGACGGTGGTGGGGGGCGGTTGTCGTCGTGAGGGTACCGCTGGGCTTTTGGGTTTATTGCTTTTCTCCCCCTCTCTTTTTTGCTTGGGGTGACGGTTGAGCTTCTGTTCCTCCGCCCACCACTTTTCGAATTTCAAAAACCCTCGGGAGCCCAAACGTCATGATGTCTGTTTGACGGGACGTTTGGGCTTCCACCGCTGGCTTCCACCGTTGGTTGGCCTTCTTTCTCTTTCCTTTCTTTTGGCGCTTCAAATTCTTCTTTGTCGTCCTAGCCTGTCAGAGTAGCCCGTAGGATGCCACGTGGCCTTTCCTTTTATGACCTCGCGTTGCTTTGTCCCCCGAGGTTGCGACCTCGTGCCCATTTTCTCCCGAGGTTATGACCTCGTGATCTTTTCTTTTCGAGGTTATGATCTTTGTGCTTTGATCTTGGGTTCGACCTCGTCCTTCCTTCTTTCCCGGGGTCGTGATCTCGTTCTTCGATCTCGGGTTTTGACCTCGTTTTCCTTCTTACACGGGGTCATGATCTCGTTCTTCGATCTCGGGTTTTGACCTCGTTTTTCCTTCTTTCACGGGGTCATGACTTCGTGTTTTTCTCTTTGGTTGTCTTGCCTTTAGTGCCTTACTGACCTTTTCTTTTCCAGGTGCTAGCTTTTCGCGGCCTGGACGTTGTCTTTTCATGCCTAGGAGAGCCTCTGCGAGCCCACCGCCCGACTTTGTCTTCAATTTTCAAGAGAATTTCTATCAAGAGGTCTCCGAGTCCGTAGGAAGCGTAGAGCCTAGTGATTCTCAGAACCCAAGTTCTCCTTCATTGGTCTTCAGCGAGCCCTCATCTAGTGACTCTGCTGTTTCGATCAATTCGTACTTCCCCCGCCTGCGCATATATTCTGGTGTTGAAATGACTTCCTCTTCTTCTCCCGATGTGATCGCCGCTGAGGTCGAGGCGAGGTTGGACGCGGCGATTGCCTCAGCTTCGGCCGCGTATGTGCCGTCGAGCTTCCCCGAGGCCTATATTACCGACGCTGTGTCCGGCATTCCCGTCATCCTCAGAGAACGGATTCCTATGAGTCCGAGCACTCCCGAGGCTTACCTGTCCGAGGGGGTGGCCACCGATTTGACGCTGGACGACCTCGCGGACATAGCTAAAGATTTCCCCTGGCCCGAGGGAGTCGAGTTGGCATTGCCAGAGGAGGAGGGGCGACCCCTGGCGTCCTACGAGGGGTGTGCGGTCGTGAACCTCGTTAGTCTCCAGGCGGGCTTTAGGCTGCCCTTGGCCCAGCACATCGTTGATTTTTTGTGGGCCATGGGTGTCTGCCCCGCTCAGTTGTTCCCGAACGCCTGGCGGCTGTTATGTGCTTACACAATTCGAAGCCGGGAGCTTCTGGACGAGCCGAATCTTAGTGACTTGTCGGCGTTAGTCTTGGCGAGGAGAGAACCTCGCTGTTCCCTGTTCAACCTCAGCACACCGAACGTTAAAATTATTACGACCCAGTCGAATGTCGGGACGTGGAAACCTAAATGGTTTTTGGTCCGAGACCTCAGCGGGAGATATTTTAATTTCCCTGTGGCACCGGGTAACTACGAGAGGTGCGTGTGCTCGTACAAGGTCGACGAGTTCCAGGCGCTCAAGGCCAAGTACGCCACAGCGTACCAGGCACCATACGAGTGCTACCTTTCTCAGGACCGGCTGGAGCGGGCCGGGCTGAGCCTCAGTTTTCCTCCTCGCGAGGGCGGAGAGGGTATTTTATTATCACTATTTCCCTGATTGTTTTCTTTTTCCTTGTATGTTTGTGGGGTTATACACCTCGTTTCATTCGTTTCTGACCTCGTCTTAACCTGCTGTTTTCTTTTTACTTGTATGTTTGCGGGGTTATACACCTCGTTTCATTCGTTTCTGACCTCGTCTTAACCTGCTGTTTTCTTTTTACTCCTTTCTTGACAGTGGATTTTTTGCACGCTCTTACCACGACGTCGAAGGGGAAACAACCTATGACGTCTACTTCTAAGACCCCTGCTCCCCTGCTCCCCAAGGGGATTTCAATCAACGAGCCGAGCTCGCAGCCGAGCTCGTAGGCGAGGACAGGTACAACACAGCCGGGACCTGTCCCGCCAACGGCCGCGACAGGGGGAGCCCTGCCCAAGGGGAACGTCTCGAGGGCGTCGTAGTGGGACGTCACGGGGCCGCCCCAAGGGGAAAAAAGGCCTGATGTGGTTCCGTCAAAAGGGGCCACCACGAAGGGGACCACCCATCCACCCCGGGCTTCCGACGACAAGGCCGGGCGGAAGAGGAAGGAAGCGGGGTCGTCCCCCGAGAAGAAAAAGAAACCCCGGTCGGGCGACCACCAACGAAGCTCGCGGGATTTGGAACTCATTCCTGCCTTCAACTTCGAGGGGCGAAGCCGCGGGGATACAGGCCCCCATCCTGCCAGGTTTCACTGCCCTGGACCCATCAGAGGGGCCCCGTTGGATTGGGCTCGGGGGGATTACAAGGAGGAGGTCGCGTGGGCCAACAACCTCACCGAGGCGGCGCTTGACGATGAGGCCGCTCGGTACTCGGCCATGGTAAGCTCTTCTTCTCTTTTTTTTTGTCTTTGTGTGTTTAATTCTTGTCTCTTTCTTGTCTCTTTTCTCATCCTTCTGTGAACTTGCAGCACACCTTTTTTTGATAATTACAACCGAAGTCGCATCGTCCTACTTCATTCGAGGATGGACAAGATGGAGGCGACGCTTCGGGCCCGTAGCGAGGTGTGCGAGCGACAGGCCAAGGAGCTGGCCGAGGTCGCGGAGTCGTCTAAAGCCGCGGAGGCTGCGGCCAAGAAGCGGGTAGAGGCCGCGGAGGCCGCAGCGAGGTAGGAGGTAAAGGCGGAGAGGGAGGGGGAGAAGAGGGCGAGGGGTGAGGCCGAGGTTCTGCGGGGCGAGGTTGAAGGACTTCGAGGCAAGCTCTCCGCCGAGCACGAGTTCTTCAAGGCGAAGGAAGCCGAGTTTCTGAGGGCCGAGGAGGAGATCAGGCACCTCGAGGGGCGCATTGTTGAGCTTAACAAGGAGGTCGAGGCCGCGGGTCCCAAGTACGTGGACTCGGAGGAGTACAAGGCGGAGCTGGTGGAGAGCGTGAGGACAATGTTCCACCAGGCAGTCCGCATGGGCGTAAAACAGGCGGTGACCAAGTATGGGCACCTCGACCCCCAGATCGTCTTCTTCAACCCCAACTACAACGAAACCATGGGGGAGCTAGGGTCGAAGGATCCCGAGGGAGAATGTGAGTTCTTCCTCAACGAGGACGGGACTATGTCCAGCACCGCGCCTCCCGAGGTAGAGCCCATTGGAGGGAACCCGAAGTTAACCTCCACGGGACCTCAGCCCGCGACTGGTGCGCCCGCGCCTCTTGCCTCTGCTGCCCCTGTTCCTGCTGGACCTGCTCCTGCTGAAGCCTCGGCTGCCTCCGCCGAATCTCCCAAAACCATCGATCTTACCGGTCCCGAGGCTGAAACCTCGAAGAAATGATGAACTTTTCTCTGGTGGCCCTACGGGGTTTGTAATTAAAACATCTTTCTTTTTTTTTTGTTTGGGTGACCCTACGGGGTCTGTAATCGAAACACCTACTTCTATTTTTATCAGATTCGCCACTTTCTTTTCCTATGCTTGTTTGCTTTAGACTTTCTTGCATATGCCAGTCCTTATCCATCCAACCCCATGGTGCGAGCGTCACATCTTTTGTGGGGCTCGGACCACACCGGGTGTTGTAGTCCTGCGACGAGGTCGTGGGCCTCGGTTCGGACCTCGTTTGTTCTGGAAGTTCGTTCCGACCTAAAAAATAGCCGTCCGCGAATCCTGGCGTCTTAGGGGATCCACGAACCTCGCTAGTATCCCAAGCGGGAGGCGAGGGGTGGAATTTCTTTCAAACGAGGTCCTCCTACCCTAAGCGCGAAGCGAGGGGTGGAATTTCTTTAAGCGAGATTCTCCAACCCCATGCGTGAAGCGAGGGGTGGAATTTCTTTCAAACGAGATTCTCCAACCCCAAGCGTGAAGCGAGGGGTGGAATTTCTTTCAAACGAGATTCTCCAACCCCAAGCGGAAAGCGAGGGGTGGAATTTCTTTCAAACGAGATTCTCCAACCCCGAGCGTGAAGCGAGGGGTGGAATTTCTTTCAAACGAGATTCTCCAACCCCAAGCGGGAAGCGAGGGGTGGAATTTCTTTTGAACGAGATTCTCCAACCCCAAGCGGGAAGCGAGGGGTGGAACTTTTTTCCAAACGAGATTCTCCAACTCCAAGCGTGAAGCGATGGGTGGAATTTTTCAGCGAGACTCTCCAACCCCAAACGGGAAGCGAGGGGTGGAATTTCTTTCAAACGAGATTTTCCAACCCCAAGCGGGAAGCGAGGGGTGGAATTTCTTTTGAACGAGATTCTCCAACCCCAAGCGGGAAGCGAGGGGTGGAACTTTTTTCCAAACGAGATTCTCCAACCCCAAACGTGAAGCGATGGGTGGAATTTTTCAATTAGACTCTCCAACCCCAAGCGGGAAGCGAGGGGTGGAATTTCTTTCAAACGAGATTTTCCAACCCCAAGCAGGAAGCGAGGGGTGGAATTTCTTTTGAACGAGATTCCCCAACCCCAAGCGGGAAGCGAGGGGTGGAATTTCTTTTGAACGAGATTCTCCAACCCCAAGCGGGAAGCGAGGGGTGGAACTTTTTTTCCAAACGAGATTCTCCAACCCCAAGCGTGAAGCGATGGGTGGAATTTTTCAACGAGGGAGCGTTTTTAGAAAAGCCTGCAATCCTTTATTTACCAACTGTGAGGAACAACGGGGTTTCGAGTTTCTACATGTAATATTTTTTGAGTCGTGCGACGTTCCACGTTTTGCTCAGTGTGCGCCCCTCGTCGTCCCTGAGTTTGAAAGCCCCGGGCGCGACTTCTTCTCCGAGGATGTAGGGTCCTTCCCAGTTAGGGTCCAATTTTCCTCCTTCGGTGCGTCTTAGCACGAGGTTTCCCGTGGTCAAGAGGTGAGGTCTGACCTTTTTGTCGTGGTATACGGCGACACGTCGCTTGTATTCTCTAGAGCGCAGGTCCGCTACCTCGCGGATTTCGTCTCGGAACTGCAGTTCGATTTTGAGGTTGGCCTCGTTTTCTTTTTCGTCGAAGTTGCACACCCTTGCTGATGGAATTAGGGTTTCTACGGGAACGAGGGCTTCCGCCCCGTAGGTAAGAGCGAAGGGGGTCTCGCCCGTTGCGCGGCGCGAGGTCGTGCGATACGTCCAGAGGACGAGTGGAAGTAATTCGGCCCAGCGGCCCAGTGCCATGCCCATGCGCTTTTTGAGGTCTGTCAAGATGCGGGCATTAACGTTTTCTACTTGGCCATTGGACTGGGGATGAGCTACGGAGGAAAATTTGAGGTTGATGCCCAGCTCAGAGCAGAAAGTCCGAGTTTCTTCACAGTCGAATTGGGGGCCATGGTCGGTCATGATTGTCATGGGGACACCAAAACGGCAGACGAGGTTCTTCCACAGGAACTCGCAGACCTTTGCCCCGGTGATTTTTTCCATTGCTTGTACTTCGATCCACTTCGTGAAGTAGTCCACGATGACCAAGATGTATTGCACTTGGCCAGCAACTTTAGGAAAAGGGCCTAAAATGTCCATTCCCCACATTGCGAATGGGCATGGCGCGTGAATGCTGCGGAGGGGAGCCGTTGGGGTGTGCTGGACGTTCCCGTGTTTCTGGCATCCAGCGCATTTTTGGACGTAAGCTTTTGCGTCTTGTCGGAGAGTGGGCCAGAAGTACCCCAAGTGGACGATTTTGTGTGCCAGAGATCTCCACCCCGGGTGTCCCCCACAAACTCCCTCGTGGGCCTCGTAGAGGACGTGGTCCGTGGCCTCGGGCGGTATGCACAGCAGGTTGGGTTCAGCGTATCCCCGACGATAAAGCTGGTCGCCGACGACGCAGTAGCGGGCAGCTTGCATCTTTAGTTTTCTGGCCAGCGCGGGGTCCTCTGGGAGGATGCCGCTTTGTATGTACCTCGTTACCGGGGACCTCCAGTCCTCGGTCCTTATGGACATGACCTCGCTATCGACACTTCGCGAGAGCTTTCTCTCCACCATTACGCGGTTCCCCACATCCAAGGGAAGCGCGGAGCCTAACCTGGCGAGGGCATCCGCCTTTGTGTTTGAGGTTCGCGGGATTGACTCCACCGCGAAGGTTTCTAGGCATGAGACCAAGGCCTTGACTTTTGCTCGGTAAGCGGGCAGAAAACCTGTTCTGGTGTCGTATTGGCCGTTGAGTTGTCGCGCCACCAATTCGGAATCTGTGTAGACCCTGATTTTGCGGGCTCCGTTGAGTAGCGCCATCTCGATCCCGGTGATCATGGCCTCATACTCGGCGTCGTTATTGGTGGCATCAAAGGCGAAGTTGAGAGCATACTCCGTCTCGATTGAGGGTCCAGCGAGGAACACCCCGGCCCCGCCACCGGCGTCACATCGTGAGCCGTCAACGAACACTTTCCATTCGTCCGAGCTTGTGTCTGTCTCGGGGAAGGTGACCTCCACCATAAAGTCGGCGAGGGCTTGTCCCTTCATCGCGGTTCTCGGAAGATAATTGATATCGAACTCGGAGAGCTCGACGGCCCACTTGGTCATACGTCCGGAGAGAGCGGGCTGATGCAGAATTTGACGAAGTGGGAGGTCCGAAAGAACCTGGATGGGATGTGCGTGGAAGTATGGGCGTAGTCGCCTTGCGGCGGTCACCACAGCCAGCGCCATCTTCTCTGCCGGGGAGTATATCTGCTCCGCGGGCTGGAGCACGCGGCTCACAAAGTATACCCGGTGCATGGCCTCTCTTGTGAGCACCGCGCTGACGGTCTCGGGACTCACCGCCACATACAGTTGAAAATCTTCGCCCGCGCGTGGAGGTGACAAGGTGGGGAACTTGGTGAGGAAGGTTTTTAACTCAGAGAAGGCTGTCTCGAGTCTTTCGTCCCAGACGAACTTGTCGTTCTTTTTGAGGGCGGCGAAGAATGGGAGGGACTTGTCTGCTAGGCGGGAGCAAAACCTCCCCAAGTAGTTTACAACGCCGTTGAGTCTTTGTACCTCGGTACGAGATCGGGGAGACCTCATTGCGAGGATAGATTCTATTTTGGCGGGGTTGACGTCGATCCCGCGCTCGCTGATCATGAATCCCAAAAACTTTCCCGAGGACACGCCAAAAACGCACTTCTCGGGGTTCAGGCTGAGCTGGTGGTGTCCGAGGGTGGTGAAAACCTCGGCGAGGTCAGCCAGGTGCTCCTCGGGGCCCTTGCTCCGTACCACGATGTCGTCGACGTAGGCGGATACGTTCCTGTCCAGGTGATCTTTAAAAACCCGATCGACGAGGCATTGGAATGTGGTTCCCGCGTTCTTGAGGCCAAATGGCATGACCTTATAACAGTATGTCCCCCGCTGAGTGATAAAGGATGTCTCTTCCTCGTCACGGGGATTCATCGAGATCTGGTTGTACCCCGAGTAGGCGTCGAGGAAACTCAAGACCTCATGCCCAGCGGTCGAATCTACAAGTGCGTCGATCGAGGGCAGGGGGTAGCTGTCTTTGGGACGGGCCTTGTTGAGGTCTTTGAAGTCTACACACATCCGCCACTTGCCGCTGGCCTTTTTGACCAAGACGACATTGGACAGCCATTTCGGATACTGGACTTCGCGTATGAAATCTGCGGCCAGCAACTTGGCCACCTCTTCATTTGCGACGGTTGCCCTTTCTTCGTTCATTTTTCTTCGACGCTGCACCACAGGACGAACGACGACGTCGATGTTCAGGGAGTGCTGGGCCAGGGTCCGAGGCACACCTCGGAGATCTTTTGCAGTCCAGGCGAACACGTCGCGGGACCCAGCAAGCAGGGCTTCTAGTGACGCTGCTGCATTCCCAGTAAGGCAACCCCCGAGGTAGATCTTCTCTGATTTGTTCCCGAAGTGGGTGATCACCCTTCTTTCTGCCTCGGGAGTGGGTATTGTGAAATCCCGGACCTCGAGGTCTGCTTCACCCGAAGTCTCTACCATGAACACAGAGCATTTTTGCTTAGCCGAGGTCATGTAGCAGACGCGGCCCTCTTCTTGGTTGCCTTTCACCTCTCCGACACCCACGCTGGTGGTGAACTTCATTTTCAGGTGGTAGATGGAGACCACCGCCTGAAATTTCATCAAGGAGACTCTCCCGATGATTGCATTGTAAGCCGAGGGCAGGTGCACCACCGTAAACTCTATTACCTCGGTCCTTGTTGTCGGGCCAGTACCGAGGGTCATCCACAGGTCTATGAGACCAGCGACCTCGACCTCGTTTCCCGAGAAAGAGGTGAGCTTCCCAGCGTAGGGCCTCAAGGATGTCGGGGAGATCCCTAGCTGCTCAAAAGCGCCAAAATACATGATGTCCACGGAGGAACCCGTGTCCACCAGTATTCGCTTCACTATTTTCGAGCCCAACTGAGCGTGTATCACCAGGGGGTCGGAGTGGGGCATATGGAGCCCTTCGGCGTCCTCTGTTGTGAAGGCCATACCCACGTGGGATTGTGAGGTTTGTGTCACGCTGTATACCGAGGGCTCATGGTGACTTGCCCTCGCGTATCTTTTTCTTTCCGCCTGGCTCGAGCCCGCCAACGAGGGTCCGCCCGAGATGGTATTGATGTACCCATCGGGTGCGGCGGCTTGCCCGGAGCACGACTGCCTCGCCGAAGCTTGGTGCTCCGTGTTGCTTGGTCGGGGCCAGGTTGGGTCCTGCTGCACGAGGTTAGCCCCCGACGCGGGGTTGGCGCGCTTTTTCTCGTTTGGGTTGTAGGCGGGGCCACCTTTGCCTTAGTAACCTCGTGGCTTCCCGCCGAAGCAGCTCCAACCACCACCGCCACGATTGTCGTAGCGGTTGTTGTTTCTATTGTCGTTGTTGCCTCTGTTATTGTTGTTGCCTTTGTTGTTGTTGTTGTTGCTTTTGTAATCGGCACGCCGGTCGTGAGTTTGCGTCATGTACGCGTCCCTCGCGGCCGGCGCAGCCGCCTTAGCCTTTCCCTTAGCCTCGGTCACGATTTCCTTGTCGGTCCTCGGTCGCGAGCTCGGGCTGGCAGCGTCCTCGGCGTAGACCTGTGCCGTGATCCGAGCACACAGGCTCTCATATGTGGTCGGATTTTTGAGAAAAATGCGACATTTGAAATCCCCCTAGCGAAGGTTGCCCATGAGGATGTCGCGTACCGAGGCCTCGTCGATTTGCGCGATATCAGCGACCGCGGTGGTGAACCTCGTAAAAAAGGTACCCAACTTCTCGTTTTCCCCCTGCTCGATGCCACGGAGATCGCGCATGTTCTTCTTGCGCTTTCTCGAGCCGTTGAAGTGCCCGACGAAGGACTCGTATAACTGGGAAAACGAGGCTATCGACTCGACCTTAAGGCTGGTGAACCACGTCATCGCCGCCTTGTCCAGAGTGGTCGGAAAGATCCGACAGAAAATGTCGTCATTGTAAGAGTTGACGTTCATTTGGACGGCGTAGTGTTTTATGTGGTCCTCGGGGTCGGCCGTGCCATCGTAAAGTCCCATTTGTGGCCAATGGAAGCCTTTGGGCATGTGTGCCTCTTGGATCTCGGGTATGAAGGGATTCCTGTACCCACTCTCGACGGATGGGCGAGCAGACTTCGACTTTGACCTCGCCAGAGGGCGTGGCGCGCTTGCCGCCGTCTCGGACAGCTCCATGTCGCGCCTTTCTGTACGTCGCGAACGGGATCGCGAGATCTGCATTGGATCTCGGGAGGGCCTCTCCGTGGTAGATCCATTCGTGGGCGCCTGCTGCCCCGGCGTGTAGCCCGGGACATATGCGGGCACGTACTCGGAGTGAGGTTGCCCCTAGGGAGGAATCGGGACGTATGGGGGAGCTTGGCCCTGTTGGTACTGCCCGTACCCCGGATAGGGATACTGGTTGAAAGGGGCGCCACCCTGTTCGTACCCCTGGAACAGGTATGGGTTTTGTGGGATGTTGTATGTCCAGCCTGGCGGGACCACAAAAGGGTATCCTGACGGACCTGCCGTCGCCCATGGAGGGGTCTCGGCCATATTGTCGGGATGTTGGGGGAAGAAATTGTTTGGACAAGCCATTTTGAGGGGGGTTTAGGAATCAAGGTTTGCACTAAAATGGGAAGCTGCTTAGGATGAAGAGGTTCCCACAGACGGCGCCAGTGATGAAACCCGAAATAACGGCTACGCTACGAGACAAGAAATAAGATTATTATATTTGAGTGCAAACACTTGCTCCTTTATTTATGATTTTCTCCCAAATAACGAGGTTACAAACCTACGAGGCTGATGAACAACTTTAAGAATTACACCTAGACCTCCTACGAGGTTCCGAGATCAAACCTAAATGTTGCGAGGTTGACTCTAGGGCGAGGTAGATTTGGGTACGTGGTGTAGAGAGCTTTGTGAGATTTTGTAGCGAGGTCTTTAGTGTGGGCGAGGTCTTTGTATGACTTGGAGTCTTTTTGTGGACTTCTCTTATCTGTAGCGAGGTCTTTGGACGGTATTCCTATCACGTCGATCTTTAACAAACAAGAGGGTTCTTGAGTTCAAGTGGTTTTTCGACCCCTTCTTCCTACGAGGTTCTTCTCTATTTATAGAGAATTGGGGGGCTGAGTTTAGGCCAATGTTCGATGTGGGATACTCGAAATAAGGGTTTTTGATTGGTCCATGAGTGAGGTCACATGTGATTGGCTTGGTAGTGAGGTTGCTGGTGATTGGTTCGGGAGTGAGGTCGCTTGTGATTGGTTCGAGCGGGCAGACGTATTAGTAGAGTCGGTAACGAGGTCGAGACCTCATTCCGGGATGTTCGAGAAACCTCGCATCTGTTGGTAGTTTTGTTTTTAAATAACCGGGCATGACGTGGGTCCCTGGTTTGCTTATGGGGGCTGATGTTCGCATTTTTGGTATAGTTTTTGATAAGTATTCTTTGCTTATTAGGATTAACTTTGTCTAGTTTAGGTTTAGTTTTAAGTGTTTTTAGTTAGTTTTGCATAAATCTACGAAAAGAGTGGAATCTACGCTATTTTGTGTATTTTGCAGGTTTTAGCTAGGAAAGGAGCTAAATGGAGCTAAATTTGGAGTATCACAGTGAAGGACGGAAAAGTGCAAGGTTTAAGAAGTCGAAGCTCAAGAGATCAAGAGGAGGTGTTGAAGAAAACATAACCCCGGGCTCGTTAACGAGGCTGTGAAGGGTCGTTAACGAGGCCACGAAGAAGAAGATTTCGGATTATTATTTTATTATTCACCGATCCTGAGCGGGAATTTATTTCCGTATCGGTTGAGTATCTTTTTAGAATCTTTATGGGTTATTAGAATATGTATTTTAGGGTTTTATATCTTTCTAGATTTTATTTCTATCTTTTAGAGATTGTTTCTATCTTTTTAGGAAAGTTTTTATCTTTTAGCCTTTTTAGTTTTTAGGATTTTCTATAAATACTCTTCTATCTAGCATAGAAAGAGGGGGGATTGATTTTGGGTGTTCGAATAGGGAGGCTAAATTTTGGAGTAGTTTTAGAGAGCTAGTTTTGGAGGAGAAGGAAGGTCGAAGGAGAGGCTGCCGGATCGGAAGTCGGTGACGAGGTTCGGTGACGACGGTTTCCGAGGTTCGTTGATCGAGTTTGTGGTTCGGTGGTTGTTTTGGTTTGGTTTTTCTCTGATTCTCTGTAAGACGATATTTTTGTTATTAATTTAATTTTGAGTTTTGTTTCAATGTTTGTTTTTATTGAAGTTTTTAATTTCTTAATCATGAGTAGTGAGTAGTCTATTTTTCTAGGGTCGGGGTTGAGCCCGACATAGTTTAGCATGTTTGATGAAGTAAGATAGTGTTTTGAATGCCTTTTATTTTTATTGAGATTGTTTGTTGTGCTTAATACCGAAACGGGAGTTGAGGTAATTTGAGTTTTAACTTGATTGAAAGAGAAAGTTAGTAACTTGAAGGTTGATATTGTTTGCAAATGAAAGTTTCAAGCTTTAGATCCAAAACAAGAAATTGAGTGAGTTAGTTTATGAAAATAAATTAATTTACTTGTCTAGTCAATGAAAGTTGATGACTCTATCTATTTAAAGGCATGATTTATCTTCTTACGAATTCTTATGCTTGGCTATGTTGTGGTGTCCCTTATCCTAGATATTTGTTTTTATTGAATTATTTCTGATAAATCTTCGTTGCTGAATGCTTGCTTCGGTACCGAGTGTTAGTTAGAATTTTATTAGTTCGTTAATTGGTGTTTTTGTGTTCGGTGGTTCGGTAACGATCCTGACAAGGTCGTTAACGAGGCATCTCGTGAGTGATTGTGCTTGATTTTATTTGATTTTTATTAGATTGATAGACAAACAACCTTGCTTCCTGTGGAACGATCCTGACTCCACTGTACTCAGCGGGGTCTTGACTTATAAATTTATTTGTTGTCAAGAAACCCTCTCAACAAATTGGCGCCGTTGCCGGGGAAGCAACGAGTTGTTGGTTTATCTTTGGGATCGGGACTAGCCCAACCCCGTTTTTGTTTTTAATTTTTGTTTTCTTTGTTTGTTTTCTCAGTGTATGCCGGTAGGACGAAGAAGGCTTCAGTTTGATAGCTACAGTTATTACTCAGAACCCGAACGTTCCCTGCACCGACGACTCCGAGAAAACCGAGCCATGGCCACAGCTGAAGAGATGGCTCGAGAGCTAGAGATTCTCCGGACCCAGATGGAGGCACTGAGAGCCGAGAAGGACGGCGCTAATGTAGACAAGGCTCGACTGCAAGAAGAGCTAAACGCCTATCCAAGGAATGCCAAGCAATACATGCATCCGGAACTGAGGGTGCCAGAATCTCCTATTGTGCTTCCTGTGATAGAGAAACCTTTTGAGATCAAGTCTCAATTTATATCCTGGATTAAACGGGCTCAGTTTGAAGGGAAACCTGTTGAGTGCCCTATGGAACATATTAGAAATTTTCTTGATTTATGTGACACCATAGCTACTGAAGGTGTCTCACTAGAATATGTTCTGTTAAAAGCTTTTAGATGGTCACTTACTGGAAAGGCCCTGAACTGGTTAGAGAGCCTACCTTCTAAGTCTATCAGGACTTGGAAAGCTTTGTATGATCAATTTCTTACAAAGTTTTTCCCTCCTGCTAAGACAACGGAGTTAAGGAAACGTATCACCTCTTATCACCAGTTGCCTAATGAGACATTTGTTGAAACATGGGAAAGATTTAAAGAGATGCTTAGACAATGCCCTACTCATGGGCAACCTTTATATGTATTGCAAGAAATCTTTTTCTAGGGTATCAACGCGGAGACCAAGAACCGCATCAACACGCATACTGCGTGCGGTTTTATAGAGATGAACCCGACAGAGGCGTGGGAACTGTTGGACAAGCTGGCGAATTACGATGCTATGTACGGAACCCAGCAGACTCCACAAACTCAAAAACGTCTCTATGTGCCCAATCGAGATGAAGTTGACCCCGATGTTAAAAATCAATTCTTACAAGATGAGGTCAACCGTTTGAGGAAACAGGTAAGTTTTCTGAAATCCTCTCAATCATGTCAAGAATGTGGTTCTTCTGCACATAGCACTTCTGCTTGCACTAACATTGAGCAGGTTAGAACCGCTGAGACGATAGCTGAGATGAATTACATGAGAGGACCCTACATGAACCAGCCTAATTACAATGACAGGTCGAACAACTATCAATCATGGGGCAATCAGAATGCAAATCATAATTACACAAGGCCCCCGCAAGATAGACGACATGCACCATATCGACCTCCAGGACATCAGGAGACACCATCATGGGCTCAAGAGATTAAAGAGGGCATCAATGGATTGGATAAAAGATGGGGAGAGTTCGATATTTGGAAGAAGAGTGTTGATTCCCAACTAGGAGACCTTGCTGCACGGATTCCAAGACCACAAGGGCAACTCCCGGGTCGTACCGAAGAGAACCCTAGAGGACAAATAGCAGCAGTACACCTTAGAAGCGGGAAGACACTACCGGAGAAAGTTCAAGCTGAAGAGAAGGAGGAACAAGATCTCGCCAGCCAGCTCGTTAACGAGCCAGCGAGAGCTAGTACCGAGCCTACAAGCCAGGATGACGAGGCTCCGAGGATTCCTGACGAGCCCAACCCAGGTAAGTTTTCTAAATCGAGTCCTCCTCTTAATCTCAGGGTAGTTAACGACCCCACCAGGGTCGGTAACGACCCGCCGAGGACACCGAACGACCCCAGTGTCGACCCGGTACTCTCACCTTTCGAGCCTAACTTGGTTCCGAGAATGGTGAAAACTCTTCCATTCCCAGTTAAGAAATCTATGGACTCTACTGAGAGTAAGTTCAAGCGTTTCGTTAAGATTCTTCAGGGCATTAATATTTCCATCCCATTCGCTGAGGCCCTAAGCGAAATGCCGGCTTACACAAAATTCTTGAAAGATATTCTTAGCAGGAAAAGATCTATTACAGAGCTGCAGGACGAGGTCAGATCCATAGCTCTTCCAGAAAAGCTTGGAGATCCTGGGAGGTTTGCAATCACAATCGGCATAGGCAACCACAAGTTCAAAGCTTTATGCGATCTTGGTGCCAGTGCTAGTCTTGTTCCACTCTCAATCTGGTCTAGAGCAAATATGGGACCATTAGAGCCTGTCAACATGCGGCTTTATATGGCAGATGGATCTTGCATCAAACCAACAGGGCTGCTAGAAGATTTCCCAGTTCAAGTGGGTAATTTCTTTGTTCCGAATGACTTCATTGTGATGACCATGCCCGAAGATCCAGTTGTGCCTATTATTTTGGGAAGACCATTCCTCGCCACAGCAGGAGCTATAATCGATGTTAGGAGAGGACTCCTAACTTTCAAAATTGGGGATGAGGTGACGGAATTCCGATTCAAGCAATCCAGGGAGTCCGACAAAGCTGAAGTCAAGATGCTCTACGCCCACGAGGAGATCATTGAATGTGGAGACCCCATAGGAAGATCAACATGCAATGATGAAATTTCAAGGCAAAGATGGGCAGAAATAACCACTGCAGTCTCAGTAACGAGTCCTCCAACATCGTTACCGATTCTCCTGGCAGAAGATGCAGGTTCGTTAATGACCCTTGCCGAAGATGGCGAGATCTCAGCTTTCGAATGCTTTCATGAAGTGTTGAAGATGGGACCAGAAGAGCCCATTCTAATTCCTGCCGAACCGTCCCCAACACTTAAACCCTTGCCAGATTCCCTCCGGTATGAATTCCTCGGCCCAAATTCTACTCTTCCTGTCATCATTAATGCTGGATTAAAAGATGAAGAAGTAGAAAAACTCCTAAGTGTGCTTAAGATGCATAGAAAAGCCATAGGCTACTCCCTAGATGATATAACTGGCATATCCCCTTCTCTTTGCATGCATAGGATTTACATGGAGGACAATCATAAACCCACCATAGAGCATCAACGTAGATTAAATCCTAACATGAAAGATGTAGTTAAAAAGGAAATTATTAAACTACTTGATGCAGGGATCATATTTCCTATTTCGGACAGCCAATGGGTGAGTCCGGTCCATGTAGTCCCTAAGAAAGGGGGGATGACTGTGATAGAAAATGAGAAGGGAGAGCTTATTCCGACTAGAACCACCACTAGTTGGAGGATGTGCATTGATTATAGGAAGCTCAATAGCGCTACTAGAAAAGATCATTTTTCGCTCCCTTTCATAGATCAAGTTTTAGAACGCTTAGCCCAGCATGATTACTTCTGTTATTTAGATGGCTATAGCGGCTTTTGGCAGATTCCCATTCATCCTGATGACCAAGAGAAAACAACTTTTACATGTCCCTATGGAACCTTTGCTTATAAAAGAATGCCATTTGGGCTTTGCAATGCCCTCGCTACTTTTCAAAGATGTATGATGGCTATTTTTTCTGATATGATAGAGGATATTGTAGAAGTTTTTATGGATGATTTTTCTGTTTATGGTTCTTCATTTGATTCTTGTCTTGCTAACCTTGCACGAGTGCTTAAACGATGTGAAGAAACCAATCTTGTACTGAATTGGGAAAAGTGTCACTTTATGGTTCAAGAGGGGATAGTACTAGGACACCTTGTCTCTAAAAGAGGGATAGAAGTAGATAAGGCGAAAATTGAGCTTATTGAAAAACTACCTCCTCCCTCTTCTGTGAGAGACATTAGGAGTTTTTTAGGGCATGCTGGCTTTTACAGGCGATTTATTCAGGATTTTTCTAAGATAGCTAAACCTTTGACTAACCTACTAATGAAAGATGTAGTGTTTGAGCTGTCTCCAAAATGTCTTGAGGCATTTTACAGGTTAAGAGCTTCCCTTGTGTCCGCCCCCATCATGCAATCCCCAGACTCGGCATTACCCTTTGAGATCATGTGCGATGCCAGTGACTATGCAGTTGGCGCAGTTTTAGGGCAACGGAAGGATAAGAAACTCCACGCCATTTACTATGCCAGTAAAACGTTGGATGAGGCGCAGAGTAAGTATACCACAACGGAGAAGGAATTCCTGGTTGTGGTATTTGCCTTTGAAAAATTTCGATCCTATCTTGTTGGATCCAAAGTGATTGTTTATACTGACCATGAGGCCGTTAGATACCTAATGGCTAAAAAAGATGCAAAACCTAGATTGCTTCGTTGGATGCTCTTACTGCAGGAATTTGATCATGAAATAAGAGACAAGAAGGGAGCAGAAAATCTAGTGGCGGATCACTTGTCCAGGTTGCCAGTTGAGCATATCACCGAGTCCAATAATGAAGTTCCGATTAATGGCTCCAGACCCGACGAACACCTCCTGCTGAACGAGGTTGAGCTCTACAAGACCCTCGTCACCGCTCCCTTCAGGATCGTTAACGAGGTACCGAGGCTGGAAGACACAAATAAAAAGGGAAAATGTTCAAATTTGGTCGACAATCAAGCCAATGGGGTCGTTACTGAGCTACGGGAGGTCGGTACCGAGGTCAATAAATGGAAACCTAGCTCGTTAACGACCCACCCAGGTAAGATTCCTGAACCTAAGTCTTCTCAATTAAAATCCATCCCCTCTCCTTCTTCAATTTCTTCTTCCTCAATATCAATCCATGCTATTAGAGGGCCAAAAGCTCCTTGGTTTGCGGATTTCGCTAACTATCTTGTAGGAGGCATAATTCCCGAGGACCTTACCCCACAAAAGAAGAAGAAATTTCTCCATGATGTGAAACAATACTATTGGGATGATCCCTACTTGTTTAAACAAGGAAGTGATCACCTCTTTAGGCGTTGTATCCCAGAAGAGGAGATTGAAAACGTGATCCGTCAATGCCACACACTGCCAACTGGAGGTCATGCAAAAGGATTCAAAACTACTGCGAAGATTGTTCAAAGTGGTCTCTATTGGCCCACCATGTTCAAAGATGTGCAAGCTTATGTGACGGCATGTGATGGATGCCAACGCTCAGGCAACATAACTTGGAGACATGAAAATCCGCTAACTGGGATATTAGAAGTTGAGCTATTCGATGTATGGGGCATTGATTTCATGGGACCGTTTCCCGCCTCAGGACCCTACAAGTACATCTTAGTTGCGGTTGATTATGTTTCCAAGTGGGTGGAAGCTGTTGCTACAAGGACTAACGACGCCAAGACTGTTGCTAAATTCATCAAGACCAATATTTTCCCCAGATTCGGCGTTCCAAGAGTCCTAATCAGTGATGGTGGCTCCCATTTCATCGAGCGGAGTTTTGAAGCTCTTTTGGCTAAGTATGGGGTATCTCATCGGGTGGCAACACCATATCATCCCCAAACAAGTGGCCAAGTTGAAGTTTCAAACAGGCAAATCAAGAGTATATTAGAGAAGACAGTTTCCCGTTCTAGAAAAGATTGGTCCTCCAAATTGGATGACGCTCTATGGGCATACAGGACAACATACAAGACACCTCTACGCACCACCCCCTATAATCTAGTGTATGGCAAGGCATGTCATTTACCGGTCGAAATGGAGCATAAAGCGTTATGGGCTCTCAAGGAGCTCAACATGAACCTCGACACGGCTAGAGCAAAAAGATTCATGGACTTGCAAGCATTAGAAGAATTGAGGCTGAAGGTGTACGAAAATGCTGAAATCTATAAGGAGCGCACCAAACGGTGGCATGATCGGAAATTGGTTCCCAAAACTTACCACATCGGCGATAAGGTACTTCTCTTCAACTCTAGACTCCGATTATTCCCAGGAAAGCTAAGGACACGATGGAGTGGACCATTTGTGGTTCACCACATTTATCCTCACGGAGCAGTAGAGTTGACTAATAACCGAGGCGTCATTTTCAAAGTTAATGGACACCGGTTGAAGAAATTCCATGAGCAGCCTGATCCTGATGAAGAAATAAGAGTTACCATGGCTCTCACACCACAAGACTAGCAAGAGAGCTCGTCGGGCTAACGACGTTAAACATAGCGCTTACGGGAGGCAACCCGCTTTTTAGAATAGGTTTAGTTATTTTATTTTCTTTTTATTTTTCTTTTTAGGTTATTTCCTAGCTTTCTTTTCTTTTTCTTTTTTAGTTTAAATAGGATAGAAATAAGATTTTTTTGAGCTAACAAGATTTCAGGAAAAAAGGGGTCGAAATTCACTCAAGGAGGCTACGGTGACTCGTTAACGACCCACCCAGGGTCGTTAACGACCCAGTTCGAACGATCCAATTCGCCACAATACGGGGCAGGTAAGTAACTCTAACCTAGTTAAATTTTCTAACCCTAGCCGCCACCCCCTCTATCTTTACCCCTCCTATAAAAACCCTTCTACCCCTCCCAAAATTCTACCACAATCTCTCCCACATTCACTCTCAAACCCAAAACTCTCTCAAACCCCTTTCCCTTTTCTCCTACCGAGTCGGAAATCTCACGCTAACGACCACCGGAGACGCCATCGTTACCGGAGTTCGAAGGCCCTTTCACCGTCGACGACGAGCTCGTTAACCTACCCCGATTCCGACCCCTGTGCTTTTAATTTTCGGTTCTCCGGTATGATTTCTAAACCCTTGCTTGAATTTGCATGATTGATTATCTATAGAGTTAAATTTCATATCTTGAATCATGATTTTTAGGGAGATCAATGAGCATGCCTAAATTCAGTTCTAAAATTCTTGATTGTGCTTAGTTGTTCATGTTTTAGGAAAGATGATTCATGATAGATTAGCTATTGTAACCCTTTAGTTAAGAAAGCATGAATTTCTCTTGTTCTAGATCTAAAAGTTCGAACTTTGCATGTCAAAATTCCGGGTAATTTTTAGCATGTTCGGGATGGGTAATTGAGTAAGTATGGGGTGCTTTTAACCAATGAAGGAATTGTGGAGAATAATATAAGATTGCATGCTTGATTTGTGCTGAATTAGAGGTAGATTCAAATTCGAAAATTACTGGTTTTGCTCTCGGCGAGTCGTTAACGACCCACCCAGGCTCGTTAACGACCCTGCACTTCATCAATGCTTAATCCGAGGCCAGCTTCGTGAACAACCCAATTGGGTAGTTTATGAATAATTCCGAGGTTAATTTTGAGACCAAGTATGGGGTCTCGTACCTATTATTTTTGAGTGGATCTTATCTTGGGAAATTGTCGATTATTTTATAGGATCCATGGCTAGTTCAAGCAGACCCGCTACCCGAGCCCAGAAGAAGAGAAGGAACCACAGGTCTCCATCTCCACCCCGGGTGGACGATGTGATTTTGATCAGTCAAAGCCAAGTACGGCGCTACCGGGATTTCTTTGAGAAGGACCACTACACCCGATGGTTCTCGAAGTCTAGCGCCGTCTCTATGGGCATCTACACGGATGTCAAGGACGCTTTTGCCATCCTTGGGGCCGCACACTTATTGAAGCAAGAGAGCTTGCCACATTATCTGGCCCTCACATCCGAGTTCTTAACCACCTTGGAGACCAACTTCTCGTCGAAGATCTCGGCGGGACGCATTCGGTTCCGGCTCGGTAACGAGGACCATAACTTCACCATGGCGGAGTTCAATGCAATCTTGGAGCTCCCAAACCCGTCTAGAGACTATAGCTTGAAGGACTACCGAGTGACCCGCACTTGGAGCTACATCACCGGAGAGGTTCAATCCTCCACCGCGGCGCTATCCGGGGCAACCATAGTCAACCCCATCTTCCGGATCATCTTGAGAATACTCGCCACACTATTCTGGCCGAAGAAGGAGTTGAACCGGTCTACAAGGACGGAGGTCGCTTGCTTCCGCACCATCCTCTTCGAGGAGCCCGACCCCTTGAATTTGGGGTACGAATGGCTCTACTACGTCGAGAAGTCCCACAAGTCCAAGGAGGTATGGTGTGGCAATTTGGTTAGCCTCTTGGCTAAGAATCTTGGAGTGGATCTCAACCGCTACACACCGGCCCACGCTCAACTCCTCAACAAGAACTATTGGTATAGTGCCGGGATTTTCGTGCAAGCCGAGGGAGGCTACAAAGTGAAGGTTCGAGATCAAGTCGTCATACCTTCCCTCGACATGTACGAGCTACTCTACGTACCGAATTGGTACGAGGTGTGGACGGGCCAGCCTTACCCATTGGAGCCAAAACCGGAAGATGAGCTCTCACTTAGGCCATGTCACACCCGGTTTGAGCGGGATGATGTGGACGAATATGAAGAAGAAGATGAGCAAGAGGATACCGAGGTCGTAGGCAATGATACCGAGGAAGCCGACATCGAGGGCGGCACTGAGGAGCTCAACTTTAGCGAAGAAGACATGGAGACGGAGGAATTAGGAGGCAACATCTTCGTCAACGAGCCAACCAGGGTCGTTAACGACCATTTCCAGCCACCACCCAACACTGTTAACGAGGCAACCAGCTTCGTTAACGAGGTGCCGCAAGCTCCTGTCGACCCTCCACCAGCTCCTGTCGACCCTCATGCATATGGCTTACCACCCGGTGATGTACCAAGATCATTTCCAGCCTCACTACCCACCACCTCCTCAGCCCGAGTACGCAGGATCGAGCATACCACCACCATGGGCCGAGGATCTTTCTGCACGGATGCAGCAGCTTCACCTCCAGACCGATCACATTCATCGGAGGATGGATAGATGGGAAACCGTCTACTCCGCACGCATGTCGAGGGAGGACGAGCGGCAACGTCAGAGAGAGGCGGAGGATGCTGAGCGTTGGAGGACGATGTATGACTTCATGGGGAACTTTGAGCACTATTTTCCTCCACAGAACCGTTGATCAAGCTCAAGATGAAGTTTCCTTTCCTTGTTTCCACTTTTGTAAGTTTTATGTCTTTCTTTTTCTTTTTAATTTTTTGTTTTGTTTTCTATTTCTTTTCCCTCTTCTTGTTATTTTTCTTACAGTGGGGACACTGTAATTTTAAGTATGGGGTGGGAAGAATGTAGAAAAATTATGTCCTAGGTATTTTTATGTTCTATGTAGTTATTTCTTTTGTTAAATTGAAAAGAAAAAAAAAATTGAAAAATTTGAAAAATACAAAAAGAGTTTAGAATTGATAGATATCCCTTCTTAAAAGTTCTATGATAGCAATCACTAGTTTAATCATATAATTCCTTGCAAACATGTCTTTGAAAGTATAGCCGGATTCTTAAAAATTGAAATTATTGTTTTATTAGAAAGGAATAGCATTAGATAAAATTGAGCACATATACTTTATAGCATAGATGATGCAATCCAACAAAACTTACCTTGTGAGATAATTTTTGGCCTTATAGGGAGAACATTTATAAATCCCTCTTCTTTTTTGTGTGATTTACTCTCCTTATGCATATTATCTCTTGGAATTGTGATGGTTATCTATTTCTTGAGACCCTTATAAGATTTTTAGTTCATTAATTGTGAAGATCATATGATAGAGAACTTATTTTTATGAGCCTTATTATCCCCTATCTACCTTTACATTATTCCTTCTTTTGATAACCAATTCTGGCCTGAAACCTTTTATTTTTAGCTCCACAAAAATTATTCCCTAGCCGAGATAAGCTTGACCCTATCCGGGAATTAGGACTTAGATTGGAGAGGTAAAGTTTTGTGTTTTGTTGAAAAGAAAAGTGTTTCTATTTGCTTGAATTAAAGGGTATTTGGGAAGGGTAGATTGGAAGTCTCTTGTTATTTTATGTGAGAAAGGTCTCTTGTTATTTAAAGATGCACAAAATAAAGCTTGAAGGGAAGAAATGTATACGGTGGATCGTTAACGACCCGGATGTGGGTTCGTTAACGAGGCAGCGAAAGAAAAAAAAATGAAAAAAAAAAAGAGAAAGAGGAAAAGTTGAAGTGCATTTGTGTTTAAAGATGATATCAAGAGATTCTTTTATTTTTGGTTATGAGACTTTCTAGGATGATAAATGGGTGAGTGAAAATAAGTGTGCATAATATGAGAGTGAGTTTGGTTATTTTATATGAGAGTTTTGATGTTATGTGTGAGTTTTTAAGAGTCTTTGATTCCCGGATATTATTAGCACCACATGACCAAAATATTTCCACGCCTTATTGTTATTACCAAGCCCCATTACAACCCGACCGAATGGAAGCTTCTATGAAGTTTTTCATTGAGCCTAAGTTCTCTTGATGATTCTTTTGCTTGTTTTAACAAATCTTGGGTGGAGAGTATTGGTGATATAAGTTCCAATTTCTATGAGTTTTTGTATATAGGATGAGTTGAGAGATTGAAATTATAAGCCCAAACACATGAGAGTAGAGTGAAACACGTTATATCCCTTGAGAGGTTGGATTGTATTATTTTATGTCTATTTAAGTGCATATATGTGTGAGGATGTTAATAGTCTTTTGCTATAAATTTCTTATGTGTAGATGTTGCTTTTTGAAGATGGCTATGTCTTGATAAGCATAATTTGTTTTGGTTTTGGTTAATATCTTGATTATTGCTTGAGGACAAGCAAGTCTAAGTATGGGGTATTTTGATGTTCGCATTTTTGGTATAGTTTTTGATAGGTATTCTTTGCTTATTAGGATTAACTTTGTCTAGTTTAGGTTTAGTTTTAAGTGTTTTTAGTTAGTTTTGCATAAATCTACGAAAAGAGTGGAATCTACGCTATTTTGTGTATTTTGCAGGTTTTAGCGAGGAAAGGAGCTAAATTTGGAGCATCACAGTGAAGGACGGAAAAGTGCAAGATTTAAGAAGTCGAAGCTCAAGAGATCGAGAGGAGGTGTTGAAGAAAAACAAAACCCCAGGCTCGTTAACGAGGCTGTGAAGGGTCGTTAACGAGGCCACGAAGAAGAAGATTTCGGATTATTATTTTATTATTCACCGATCCTGAGCGGGAATTTATTTCCGTATCGGTTGAGTATCTTTTTAGAATCTTTATGGGTTATTAGAATATGTATTTTAGGGTTTTATATCTTTCTAGATTTTATTTCTATCTTTTAGAGATTGTTTCTATCTTTTTAGGAAAGTTTTTATCTTTTAGCCTTTTTAGTTTTTAGGATTTTCTATAAATACTCTTCTATCTAGCATAGAAAGAGGGGGGCTTGATTTTGGGTGTTCGAATAGGGAGGCTAAATTTTGGAGTAGTTTTAGAGAGCTAGTTTTGGAGGAGAAGGAAGGCCGAAGGAGAGGCTGCCGGATCGGAAGTCGGTGACGAGGTTCGGTGACGACGGTTTCCGAGGTTCGTTGATCGAGTTTGTGGTTCGGTGGTTGTTTTGGTTTGGTTTTTCTCTGATTCTCTGTAAGACGATATTTTTGTTATTAATTTAATTTTGAGTTTTGTTTCAATGTTTGTTTTTATTGAAGTTTTTAATTTCTTAATCATGAGTAGTGAGTAGTCTATTTTTCTAGGGTCGGGGTTGAGCCCGACATAGTTTAGCATGTTTGATGAAGTAAGATAGTGTTTTGAATGCCTTTTATTTTTATTGAGATTGTTTGTTGTGCTTAATACCGAAACGGGAGTTGAGGTAATTTGAGTTTTAACTTGATTGAAAGAGAAAGTTAGTAACTTGAAGGTTGATATTGTTTGCAAATGAAAGTTTCAAGCTTTAGATCCAAAACAAGAAATTGAGTGAGTTAGTTTATGAAAATAGATTAATTTACTTGTCTAGTCAATGAAAGTTGATGACTCTATCTATTTAAAGGCATGATTTATCTTCTTACGAATTCTTATGCTTGGCTATGTTGTGGTGTCCCTTATCCTAGATATTTGTTTTTATTGAATTATTTCTGATAAATCTTCATTGCTGAATGCTTGCTTCGGTACCGAGTGTTAGTTAGAATTTTATTAGTTCGTTAATTGGTGTTTTTGTGTTCGGTGGTTCGGTAACGATCCTGACAAGGTCGTTAACGAGGCATCTCGTGAGTGATTGTGCTTGATTTTATTTGATTTTTATTAGATTGATAGACAAACAACCTTGCTTCCTGTGGAACGATCCTGACTCCACTGTACTCAGCGGGGTCTTGACTTATAAATTTATTTGTTGTCAAGAAACCCTCTCAACAGGGGCCCTTCTGGGCCCACTTTTTGCTTCTACTGTTTTGGGTATCATCAGTTTGTAGGGGATGAAATTATGACGTGCTCATGCAAAAATACAAGACTTATATAGTGAGAAAGAGAGTTGAATAAAAAATGTCAAAATTTAAATTTAATCTTATCTTTTTATCTTTAATATCATAAGTTACTTTGATGTTGTGTTTTGAATGTAAATATGTAATATCAAAGGTTTCTGAATTAATATTGTAAAACCAAAAGTTGATGTATGTTTTGTTACTTTATGTGCAATAGCAAATGTTGTAGAATGACAATTTTAGTTTAAGATGAACAATTATTGTGCAAATCTTCCAACTTTATAATAAACAAAGTTCTGTCAAGCGTAACTAGTCTAACTGGTAGGTGATGTCCATAAACTAATGATTGTGGGTTCAAATCCCCACTCCTCCATTGTAATGACCTAAGTGCTGTAACACCCCTATTTTACAACATTGGGTGTTACCGCCAGTGGCCTCGGACTTTACCGTCCAAAGCCACTCAAGGCTTTTAGAATGATATTGAACTCATAAAGTGCGAAAATTAACATAATTTATACAATAAGAAGGTTGCTCTCGAAAGAGACTTTGTTCTTTAATTGAAGATGAAATTGACTAAAAGCGGAATTTTATTTATTGATGAAAACTTTCGTTCATTACATTGAGAGTCATTTTACAAAGGTAGCAGCGAAAAGTAAAGCCCATTTAAAAGACATAATTAAAAATACAATTATATTTTCCCAAGACAACTCATGTGATGATGATTTGCTTGGTTTTAAAAAGGGACGAGTCGGTGAGAATTCCTTCCTTCCTTCCTTCAACATCGTCTTGCCTTGACCTTCGATTCCTGCCCAACGCTTCTCGAACCTTCTAGACTTCGTCTTCAAACTTCGGTGTCCAATCCTACAATCTGGCATTTGTCGCGAAGGGCGAGAAATACCAGGCAAAAATGCGGAAGTAGGGGAATTAGTCTAAGGAGACTAAGCAAGCGAGAACGGAACTTCCATGTATATATAAATAATGATGAAAATCCATTATTTTATTTAAGAAAACTCATGTCATAAGATCTATGTTATATTAAATAACATGTATGACAATAATTTTATCCATGTACAAGAAAAATAATAATTTGATTTATCTTGTTCTAACCACCTAGATTTTATGCTCTTATTATAACGTTTTTCTTTATAAAAACACATGCAATTGTTTAATATATCTTTTTAGTCTTTAACTTAATTATATAAAATTATCTTATGATAAGAATATCTTATCCATATTATTTCCAAGTTTATAATAAGATTAAAAACATGCAAGACTATTTTCTTTTATTACTAAAGTCTTGTTTTATTAAATCTCCCTTATTTTGGACTATTACTTTTATAATAGAAGAAAAATATGTCCAATCTAATATATTTTTTTAAAACCGAATTTAATGTTAAGAAAATTATTTTTATGATTCTTTCAATGTATTGGAATTTATTTAATACTTACTAGAAATATTTCTCTTTAGATATTCTTATAAAATAGCCTTTAACAATTAAGTGCTCCATATCTTATAACAATGATAATTTATATAAAAGTACTTTTAACATAAGTATTATTTTTATTTATAAAAAAAACATATCTAGGGATTTATTTAAGTATTAAGCACATAAACAAGGTAGAAACTTTATCTAGTTACCTATTTGATTTTTACCTTAACCAACTAACAAGATCTTGTAGCATTTTTAATAAATTAATTTATTCTAGTAAAAATCAGCATAAGATAAATAATTTATAAGCACAATTTAATTAAATTAAAAGGGGAATTAAATTAATTAAAATTGGACCTTTCTCTTGATTTTTTGTACGTATGAACAATAGAGAACCGGGGTAGGAGCGACACGGGGCGGTGCACCAGGACAGAACGGCAGCGGGCTGGTGGTGGCTCGGCTGGGCAGTGGCGGCGCACAGGCGGACCAGGGGCGGCTCGGAGGTGGCTCAGCGGTGACCCGGGGGTGGTCCGGTGAAGCTTGGAGGGGTTTTAATGGAGTTTTGTGGAAAAAATTCAGCAATTAGAGTGAGATTTTGTGGCTGGTTTTTGGAGGCTTAAACAAGAACAAATGCTAGAGAGGAAGAGAGAATGGATGTGTGAATTTTATGATGAATTGAGCCCCTTTTATATAGGCAAGAGAGGGCAAGGTAGTGATCCATGTCTATGGAATCTCACCAATGGAGATGAGGAAGATCAATGACTATTGGCCATGGTTGTGCTAGTTTGATGATGATGAAAGATGATGCAAGAAAGGAAGTCTTGCAAGCAAAGGGAGAAGGTGGTGGACATGCATTGCTCCCATGTCAAATCAATTTGACTTGTTTGGAGAAGAAGAAGGCCAATATTGTTATAAACTTAAAGGAGTGAGATAAATGACAAGAAAGTCACATTGGTCTAGCGGAAGAGGGGAGGGGCGTGTGATAAGGGATTGCAAGAGGTCTCGGGTTCAAGTCCCGTCTCTTGCATCCTTTTTATTGAGTTTTTCATTGTACTTTTACTAGCGTTGTAATAGCTCATTATTTAATAAATCCGAAATTTATTTTAATTTATTTTTTTATTTGTTATCTCTACCATTTTAATAATCCTTTATAAAATGTTTTTTTTTAATTTTATTTAAAATAAAGTATTTAAACTCTCTTATATTAAGAGAAAAGGATTATATAATTAAGTACCCGACTTGTTTAATATATTTACTGAAATTCTTAATTGTCTTTGTAATAACTTCTATAATCTCTTTATAATTTAATATGAAATTATAAATATTATTAAGTTCTCTACTAAAAAAAAAATTATTGGGATAAATACCTATTTTAATTTATTTAGATTATAGAGGATATTACAATAGTACCCCCTTAAAAATTAGTTTCGTCCCCGAAACTAGGAAAGGTTTAGGGCGGTACAAGGTTAACACGGGAAGTAGCTACTAACAACTGTGAGGTAACAATAAAGGGTCTAGTACCCCCTTAAAGAACATTTCGTTCTTTAGTTAAGGTGACTGTACAAGTAGAAAAATTACTATTGTACCTTTTTCTTAAGGAAATGTTACGTTAGTATTCCTTAGAAAGATTCCCACATTTGAACTTATGTGGTTTAACGAAAATCAAGGGATGGAAATCCGATTGGTCTTGTTAGCAAAATAGGAGGGGGTCAAGCGGTCTTATCCAATAGCTTGAGTCATACCTACGGAAGTTCTGGGTTGACTTTCCTAAATAAAAAGTTGGACTGCTTATAGAATAAGCATCCTAATTGGATTGAGCACTTAAGTGCTTCTAGGAAGCGAGTAGGACAATGATTGGTTCGTTCTATACTTCTAGTATAGAGTCATTGCGGAAGAATTCTTTTAAGATGGATATTCGATAACTGTCGATATGGAATCGAAGTTTTGAATAGGGGTACCCATGCCTTGGAAGAAGGATTTCGAGTTACAATTTCTAAAGAAGTTACTACTGGGATAGGGGATGGTTATTTTCCAAGAGGGAGTAACCATCGTTACGATGTCGTATTCAAATATATATTATACTATCGAGGAATGGTTCGAGCGTCCCTTTATATTATATTATGCAGTATTTATCAAAAATGTATTTTTTTTTGTAAGCAAGGTTAAACTCGAGGGACTGCGTGGTTTCATTCCACCGATGTGATTAGTATCGGGGAGCGATTTCCAACATAATCGCCTAGAGTGTGTATCTTCATAGGAATAAGACCTGAAGTTCTACCTCAACCAAGTGGCCAAGATGGGAGGTACAAGTCCATTCTTATTCACCACCATGAATCTATACCGAAACCTTTGATTTTATATCTTACAATTTCATTAAGTATAAAAGTAACATTTTGAGGCGAACTTAGTAGTACAATGTATATATCATAAAGTTAAATTAGGGTTTAGCTCGAACGTTCTCTTATATAAGTTACCAATGGAACACAGGCTTTTGTTCGATACGCAAGGATATAATATGATGACCATAATCATAATATAGATTTCAAAAGAAGACACCCTTACAAGAAAGAGTGTCACCGATAGGGTTCGACATTTCAACTATTACAAAAGTGCCTTAAGGGCAAAACTAATTTGATTACGAAGATTAAACTTGGATAGGAAGGAGGATCCATCTATTCCTCCGGAACATCTGAGGCACAAGGTTTGTCCCTTTGGTGCATCTCATAGAGTCGTTGACCTAGACTTTGGGATGTCATTGGTCCTTTCCCGTTGTTGTGAGCTGTGGATTGTACTGAAGCAGCTCCTGCGGTCCTGTTGGAAGACTGAGGGTATTGGGAGACTGTTTTGGAGCGAGGCTGGCCTGACTGGTTGGTAGGTCGTCTACAGAATTGGCGGATATGTTCGTCTCTCCCACAATTATAACACTTCCTAGGATCCTTAGTACACTTTTTGTTGATATGCCCGGGTTCTGCACAGTTGTGGCAAATTATTGGACCTTTTGTGGATCCCGAGCTTTGGAAGGATTTTGGCCCAACTGACATGGCCTGGTTCTTACTTTTCTTTGACCATTGAGATCCTTGCGGGGAAGCCGGCCTCTTGAATCCACTTTGGCTGGAGTGATGAGGCTTCGCTCCACCATTCTTTTTGTGCTCAGGGCCTTTAAGAGTCACTTCCATCCTGTAGGCTGCATCTACGTATTCCTCCAAGGTCTTGTAGGTGCGATTTACCATCCAAGGTTTGATGGTGTCGCTCATCCATCGGTGGAAGCGCTTGATCTTCTGCTGCTCTGTGGTGATCTCATCCTCGGCGTACTGGAGTAGATGATTAAACTTCTTGGCGCGTTCCAATACACTCAACCCATGGACCTTCGGGGAGTGGAGTTCGTCCAACTTTTCATCCTTCATTGCTTATGAGAAGAAACGGTGCATCATCTTATCTTTGAACATAGCCCAGCTCAGATCGGGGCGAGTGGATAGACTAGAGCTTTCCCACCATTCACCTGCTTCATCCTTCAGTTTCAAAGCAGCCATGTGCACTTTATCTGCTTCCGAGCAGTGCATGTTCCTTAAAAGTCTCTCCACGTGGGAGAACCAGTACTGGATTCCTGAAGGGTCGCCTGTCCCGTCATAGGAATCTTGCTTCATGGCATTGAAGGTTTTGATTGCCTCCGCGAAGCTAACTTCCTTTTGTTTCTCAGGAATGACCTCAACTCCTTGGGCTTCACCTTGCCCTTCTTCTAGATTTTCTACGTTTACTGGGTTCGGTACTGCTGCGGGGATGGCCTGTTGTACTATTTGTTGTACCAAAGTGCGGAGAGCTTCCATAACGCCCTCGTTGAGTATGAGTGGAGGGACAGGTGCTGGAGGTTGATTAGCCGGGGTTAGACCTCAGTCCTCAGAGTGACTTTCATTGTTACCCCCAGTTGGGTTGGCGGGGCCCCTTTGACTTGTTTCTCGCGTAGTGACTACCATCTGAAGGGTTTAAACAAAGTTGATCGTTTTGTTAATTCTTAAGTGTAGGTAGGAATTAACACGCAGGTCTCAAAGGAGAAAAGATATTTATTGGAACTCTTATGGAAACGAAATACAAAGGCTTTATATAATAAGCCATTATCCTAAGGACGGAAAGAAATACTATCGACTCGACTATTCAAGAATAAAATGGATGGTCAAGTGAAGTGGACTACTTAGAGTTCCACACTTCTTAATGGTAACAACCGAAATTTAGGCCTAGGGTGTGCTTGGGAAACAAAAGTTGTCCAAAATTCTTTCATTGAACAAACTTCCGTTAAGGCTCCTTCCTCGTGGTTCAACAACAACAGAGCTTGCTCGAAGTTCTCTTGACTTGATTGGTCACGAAGAGAATTATCAATTCCTTTTTCGAGGTATTCCTCTTCGGGGTTTCTCCTCCTCAAGATTCACCTCGGGTGCATCTTCCTCTTGTAATATTAGCTCGGGGTTATCCTCGGGGTTTCCATATGGCAAAAGCAGCAATCGAGAAAAGCCTCATCAAGCTCTTAAGCGGCTTTTCTAGCATCTTCCCTCGGGTTGGTCTTCTAGTGAGTACCATTTTTTTTTTGTAGAGGAGAGAAAGGCGTTTGCATAGAATATCCTTTGATTCTATGCGACGAAGATATTGGAAGGAAGTTTTAAGGCATTCTCAGATATAAAGTTTAGACATAAAATATTAAATTTAAGACTTTTCAATTTCTTGGTCCTATTAAGAAGTCTAGGATTTCTTTGAACGTGTTTCTAGAAAAGAGTTTATTGACTTGTAAAAAAAATTCCTAAGACAAGAGTTAAGTTAAAGGAAAGTTTTAACTAAAATGATTAAGTTTAGAAAGTTGAAATATTTATGTTACTTAAGTTTTTAGAAAGTAAAGAGGGAGTTTTAAAAAAAATAGAAGTTCTAGAAATAAATACTTAATATTAAAGTTTTAAATTTAAAGGAAGATTCTTAGCTAAGATGTTCAAGTTTAGGAAGTTGACACTTCTAAGTTTCCTAGAGGATATAACAAGGGAACTTTCTATAAATAGAAGTTTTGGTTTGCGGAAGAAAAACTTAGGTTTTTTAAAAATTCTCGGGTTTTGAAAATTTTCGGTTTAAAAAATTTTCGGTTTTGAAAACAAAACGTTCGGTTCTGATACCATAATTGTAACACCCCTATTTTACAACATTGGGTGTTACCGCCAGTGGCCTCGGATTTTACCGTCCAAAGCCACCCAAGGCTTTTAGAATGATATTGAACTCATAAAGTGCGGAAATTAACATAATTTATACAATAAGAAGGTTGCTCTCGAAAGAGACTTTGTTCTTTAATTGAAGATGAAATTGACTAAAAGCGGAATTTTATTTATTGATGAAAACTTTCGTTCATTACATTGAGAGTCATTTTACAAAGGTAGCAGCGAAAAGTAAAGCCCATTTAAAAGACGTAATTAAAAATACAATTATATTTTCCCAAGACAACTCATGTGATGATGATTTGCTTGGTTTTAAAAAGGGACGAGTCGGTGAGAATTCCTTCCTTCCTTCCTTCAACGTCGTCTTGCCTTGACCTTCGATTCCCGCCCAACGCTTCTCGAACCTTCTAGACTTCGTCTTCAAACTTCGGTGTCCAATCCTACAATCTGGCATTTGTCGCGAAGGGCGAGAAATACCAGGCAAAAATGCGGAAGTAGGGGAATTAGTCTAAGGAGACTAAGCAAGCGAGAACGGAACTTCTCAAGGGTGTTTCAGTAATTTTATAATATTCGAGAAATATTAACAGAATGTGTTTTAAGGTATATGTCTTTATGTGGGGCTTATCAGGACGGAGAAGAGTGTATCTCGAGAGGAGATAACTCATTAATCGAGAGAAGAACTACGAGATTGTAGACTTCTTTTTAGAGTAGGAAGTATGTTGGGAACGTCATTAATTCATACAAGTTTTTGAAAACCTCTCGCGCCCTTGCGGACCGAGAGCCGGATCGATCATTTGAGATCGGTCCGGTTTTGGTGTCTTTTAATTGTGCATTAGGCACTTATCTTGTATAGTGATGAAAACTTTTACTTATGTTGACATATTTTACGAGCGTGGGAGGGGCTTATGTATCGGCCCGAACCATTGACAGGAACAAAAGTTCCGGCACTTAGCTAGAGTGCCTACATCCCTCCGAGGCGTAGGAGCGGAAATGGATCATGATCGACGAGTCGTAGTTTGTGCATGGTGGCAATACGACTTTAGTATGTTATATAGAGGTGTCGGGTTAGGCCCGCACCCCTTACTATTTCATCCAAACCGATCTCGAAAAGAGATCGTAAACAATCAAGGTCACAAACAAGACTAGCATAATAGTCCTATCGATATTTAAATAACGGAATAACGATAACAATGGGGTCATTAATTCTAGCAATCAATATTCCTAGGTTCGTTTTATTATTAGCAAACAAGTTGTTCCCAACATCGAGAAATTTCACGAAACGAGTTTATTAAGGCTACAAGGAGAAATTCCACTTGCCTTAGCGTAGCGATTGTTTACGAACGAATGAACGGAAATTGTTGCCTTAGTCGGAACGGGAACTCGACCTAACAATATGATAGATACGAAAGAACTTTAATAAGAATTTTCTTTAAATTCTTTTAAAGTTTTGGAATCTCTTATGTCCTTATTATAAGAGAAATAATTTCTAAATTATTATAATAATAATTTAGGTGGAGATGAATAAAATAATAATATTTTTTATTATTATTTTATATTTGTAATATCCTTTTATTCTTTATAAAAATCTTATTTTAATTTCATTCACTATTATTTTGAAACCAAGTCATACTTTATTTATTTTTCTTAAAATATTTCTTTTTAACTTAACTTATTATTTTCTTATTATAACCAAGCAAGGATAATATCTTTATATAATCATTAAGATATAGTCTTCATAACTATATGAAATATTCTTTTTATAAAATCCTTCTTAGGATGTTAAAAGTCTAAAATACCCTTGTCATAAACTGTTTTTTTATTTCTCTTATTATTATTTTAATATCCACCTTATCAAATAATATCTTTTTAAATCTTATAATATATTCTCATTATAATATCTTTATTATTATGCTCTTCATAAAAGACATGCAATAATAAATAAATATATTTATGTTAGTATATCCTTTTCTAGTATTTTCCTTAAGTAGGAATATCTACTAAATTTATCATAGTAACTTTCTATGTATATGATATAGTGATATTATCTTAGTATCTATTTACATAATTTTCCCATATATCTTTTCTAACAACTTAGGTCTTTACATTAATATCTTTAAATCTAGTATATTTAATATATAAATATCTTATTATCCATGTATATATAAATAATGATGAAAATCCATTATTTTATTTAAGAAAACTCATGTCATAAGATCTATGTTATATTAAAATAACATGTATGACAATAATTTTATCCATGTACAAGAAAAATAATAATTTGATTTATCTTGTTCTAACCACCTAGATTTTATGCTCTTATTATAACGTTTTTCTTTATAAAAACACATGCAATTGTTTAATATATCTTTTTAGTCTTTAACTTAATCATATAAAATTATCTTATGATAAGAATATCTTATCCATATTATTTTCAAGTTTATAATAAGATTAAAAACATGCAAGACTATTTTCTTTTATTACTAAAGTCTTGTTTTATTAAATCTCCCTTATTTTGGACTATTACTTTTATAATAGAAGAAAAATATGTCCAATCTAATATATTTTTTTAAAACCGAATTTAATGTTAAGAAAATTATTTTTATGATTCTTTCAATGTATTGGAATTTATTTAATACTTACTAGAAATATTTCTCTTTAGATATTCTTATAAAATAGCCTTTAACAATTAAGTGCTCCATATCTTATAACAATGATAATTTATATAAAAGTACTTTTAACATAAGTATTATTTTTATTTATAAAAAAAACATATCTAGGGATTTATTTAAGTATTAAGCACATAAACAAGGTAGAAACTTTATCTAGTTACCTATTTGATTTTTACCTTAACCAACTAACAAGATCTTGTAGCATTTTTAATAAATTAATTTATTCTAGTAAAAATCAGCATAAGATAAATAATTTATAAGCACAATTTAATTAAATTAAAAGGGGAATTAAATTAATTAAAATTGGACCTTTCTCTTGATTTTTTGTACGTATGAACAATAGAGAACCGGGGTAGGAGCGACACGGGGCGGTGCACCAGGACAGACCGGCAGCGGGCTGGTGGTGGCTCGGCTGGGCAGTGGCGGCGCACAGGCGGACCAGGGGCGGCTCGGAGGTGGCTCAGCGGTGACCCGGGGGTGGTCCGGTGAAGCTTGGAGGGGTTTTAATGGAGTTTTGTGGAAAAAATTCAGCAATTAGAGTGAGATTTTGTGGCTGGTTTTTGGAGGCTTAAACAAGAACAAATGCTAGAGAGGAAGAGAGAATGGATGTGTGAATTTTATGATGAATTGAGCCCCTTTTATATAGGCAAGAGAGGGCAAGGTAGTGATCCATGTCTATGGAATCTCACCAATGGAGATGAGGAAGATCAATGACTATTGGCCATGGTTGTGCTAGTTTGATGATGATGAAAGATGATGCAAGAAAGGAAGTCTTGCAAGCAAAGGGAGAAGGTGGTGGACATGCATTGCTCCCATGTCAAATCAATTTGACTTGTTTGGAGAAGAAGAAGGCCAATATTGTTATAAACTTAAAGGAGTGAGATAAATGACAAGAAAGTCACATTGGTCTAGCGGAAGAGGGGAGGGGCGTGTGATAAGGGATTGCAAGAGGTCTCGGGTTCAAGTCCCGTCTCTTGCATCCTTTTTATTGAGTTTTTCATTGTACTTTTACTACCGTTGTAATAGCTCATTATTTAATAAATCCGAAATTTATTTTAATTTATTTTTTTATTTGGTATCTCTACCATTTTAATAATCCTTTATAATATGTTTTTTTTAATTTTATTTAAAATAAAGTATTTAAACTCTCTTATATTAAGAGAAAAGGATTATATAATTAAGTACCCGACCTGTTTAATATATTTACTGAAATTCTTAATTGTCTTTGTAATAACTTCTATAATCTCTTTATAATTTAATATGAAATTATAAATATTATTAAGTTCTCTACTAAAAAAAAATTATTGGGATAAATACCCATTTTAATTTATTTAGATTTTAGCGGATATTATAATATAATAATTTAGATTTTATAATATAATAATTTATACATAAAATAATAATTATAATAAATGTAGGATTTTCGGAACTTGAATCAATCAAATGGCATAGTGGAAGGGGGCTTTCCTTTGTTAAAAATCCACAGACAACAAACATTCTGGAACTTCAAAACCAAGCAAGATGAGAAGGAGCTTTTTACGTTACGCTTCAATAGAATGCATTTTTTAACGGTAGAATACGCCCCATGGTCGATCGAAGGTCCTTTACTACTTGAACTCAAATCTATCTTACTTTCAATTGTAAGCGGGGCGATCCTTTCTACTGATCCAAATAACAGGGATGAAGGTCGGCCAGTGAGAGTCAGAACTGAAACAGGTCTTTTCCGGGGGCATAACATCATCTTGCTAATAGTAAATGAAAGGCCTTTCTTTAATCTAAAGAAAAAAAAGGGTAATAGTAATGCGCCAATAGAAGGTGCAAGTCGGCTTAGCTGAGCTAAGGAAGAATCGAGCGCAGAGTTTGCTTTGGGTTATTCAAATCCACCATCCACGGTAGATGCCGATCCGATAGCTGCCACTGGAGGAGCAGGTCCAGCACTCGCGGTTGTTGATTTGGGGGAACGTCTGCCCATTCAACAGAGTCGATTAATCGACTATGCCCATCAGCGAAAATAGTTTCGATCGAACCAAAAAATTCGATTAACAAACAAATAGAAACACTTATTATAGCAGTTCCACGAACAATCCTTTGCGGGGTTGGATTTTTTTGATAGTGAAAATGCCTACAAAAAGCCTGCAGGAAACCGCAAGTCTCTCGTAGACCACGCTCCTCAGATCTGATGTTAGGGAGATCGATTCAGCCTGAGCTTTCTGCTGGTACGTCCTGCACGCTTTGATCTTTTTGATTCTCATCGAACTGAAAGGTTTGATTCGGAAGATTTGAAAGCGATTGTGAAAGAAGATTCTAGCCTTCCTTCCATATTCAAAGATCAAGGAAGACGAGCAAGAAAAGGGATGCGCGTTAGGGCAACGGCTTTCGCTAAATTTGTTCAATCCGTTGCTTGTTCCCTTGACCTTTCATTCACTCTGATTGACGCTACCCGGTCCACTCAAAGCTTGAAGGATGAAGAGGCTCACCTCTGTTTTTGAACAAAAGTTGGTCAAGGTTCGTTATCTTAAGCATTCCTGTTGGAGCTATGCAGCAAGCGGAGTTGTACCGAAAAATAAATTTCTCGGCATACGATAAAAGAGTCCAGCCGAGCATATTTGTTTGCGAGTGTTTTTTCCCGATTTCTTAACAGGCCAGGCCTTTCCCAAAGCCTAAACTCGAGTTTCAAGTCATGTGTGTTCCAGACGTTAAGGAGAAAGTGGCAACTCGAATATTCTCAAATGTTACCATATCGGCTGTCTGCTGACCACTTCCCGCTCTCTCTCTTCTTTTCCATTCTCGTCTTTGGCTAAGGTCTCAACGAGCCTCGCCTACCGATCCTTTCCTTTCAATTGTTCGCTAAAAACTGTCTAAAGGTGAAATGAAGCGCTAGCTAGTTCAATTCAACGGGCAGGAAGATTTTCTTTGTTATATGGAATGAAATGGAATAAGGGCTGCTTTCACGGCGTCAACCATAAGTTTGATTACATCGCCTTCAGTTCGAGCTGGGCGATGAAAAGTTTGATAAACAATAGCACGAACCTTCGTTCTTTTACCTTCTTTCATGCAAAAGTTTACCAATTTCTTGATCAATTGTTTTTGCTCACTATCTAAGCCCCCCATATAACTGAGAATTTCCGAGCAATTGGAAGCCGCTTTCGATGACGAGGGCGAGAAATTTATATTACGCAATCCTTACTATCCATCTTTATCAGCCAACTCCCCTCTTCTCTATCTTTCCTTTTAGTCGAGATAAGATGAATCTCCTATAACTAAAATAGTGAGTGTTTCCGGTGCTGGTCTTGAATTTCTTTGTTGAACCGGCATTTCTTTCCATTGGGGACAGGTGCATGAACGACAACTCCAAACGTCACACATCCGCCGCCTATCCACCGTTTAGGTGGCACGGCTTTATCCCGTAGGTAGTAAGAACAGAGAGAGCCTTCTGTGCTGGCAATACAGAGAGGTGGGGATTGAATGAGGCGAGCGCTGACTGCAGCAAGACCACCAGACCCTAAAAAGAAGAATAACAACGTTCAGCAAGGCTGGCAAATTCCACCATTTCCCCTGCTTGAATCTCGTTCAATCCATAAACACGTGCAATCCCATCTCCAACTGAGACCACTCGACCGATCTCATCCACTTGAAAATTCGTGTAAAAGTTGGTAATTCTACTTTCTAATAGAGTCGTTAGTTCTGCAGCTCTGGGAGAAAATTCCATGATTCAAAAATAGGATAGAGTTCAGGGAGAATGCCGCTGCTGTCAGTAACTCAATCTAGACTCGTTTACAGATTCTATTGTTCCAAAGTACGATCTGATTTTAGCCTACCGGTGACCGGCTTCGCGAGGCGAAGTCCATCCAAACCGTCCAATGAAGAATAAGAAGAGAGCAAAGCGCCAATGGCGCGCAAAGCGCATGCGGAACGGACGCAGAAAAAAAGAAGTGTGAAGGAGACCGAGCTCATTCCCTTCGCTTCCTGAGCCCAAAGCAGTGCAGTCTTTCCTGGCCAAATCAAGGATTTGGGGCTTCTTGCTACGCTACTCAAAAAAAAATGTTCTATATGCAAGGAGGACCTATGAATAGAGAGAGTTATGGCTGGGTGAGCAAGATGCGCTCACGCTATAGGCTTTTTCTTTCCGCGCACTGAGACAGTCAAGACGAATTTGTTGGAGTCAAATAACTAGTCCACTAAGATGAGATTTCCAGTCCTACAATTTCGCTGTGCTTAAGCAAGCAGCCTCCTCCTAGGCGCGGGCAATTCCTTTGAACGAAAGGCGTATGTATGCTCGGGAGACCAGATGGTCGGTCACAACGAACCTTTTTCTCTACCATCTTTCTCAGCTTATACCGACCCTACTAGCGAGCTCAAAGGACTGAGTGAGAGAGCCTTGATCGCATGGTCTTTTGAAATAGATTCTCTGTTACACGCGTAAATAAAAGGAATAAAAGAACATCCATTGCTTCTGACTATGTCGATGAAATGAGTTGGAACCAGGAAGACAGCCCACCGCTAGGGCTTGCTTTGCTCTCGCTCCGCTTGCTCCCACCTGTCTTCTCCCCACTATAGTGAAAGATCTTCACCACACCATAGAAAGAAGGTGCTTGAGTGAGTGATAGGGCTGCTGTGGTCCTTATCGGTCGACTCCTGTCTTGGAGTCTCCCTTGCGCTGCAGTCGACTCCTGTCTTGGAGTCTCCCTTGCTTTCCTTCTTTTCATTAGCCTACGCCACGCTTTAGTAGCTTGCTGCTCCCCCTTAGCTTGCCACTTGCAAGCGATTCGCGAGAGGGGAGGGGTATGGGTCTCGATCTGGAGCTACTACATATGCGACTGGGTCACCCGGGTATAGAAGGTATTCCTCTACTGTGTATGGATCACTGGCTCGAAGACCCCTGGTTCTGGAAGGCACATGAGTCCGAACGCTATGTTGAATGTGCGACCGACGCTACACTACGTAGGTACCTGTGTAGGTAAGGCGTCGGTCGGTCCTAGAAACGGCGGCAGTGGCGCGAGGAGTTAACGACCGGACGTGCTGCAACCTAGGGATCACCAGGCAGCTCTTTCGCTCTATAGGGATCGAGAGGGCATAGCACAATTCTTCTTGGAGGAAGGTTGGTTTGCCCAGGTGACTGATCCTGCCATAATGTACTCTTACCTATAAGATTTGGTATTATTTCTTCATCGATGTGGAGATAGAGCCAGAAGTGAGGCTTTGTGCGTCAATTTCCATTATCATTGACAGGTGTGGTCTTGCTCTTCTTACATGCATGGCTTAGGCCATAAAACCATTCCTACTTGGGATGCTATGGTCACAGCATTTCGTTGAAGATTCTTCTATAGTATAAGTATAGATATTTTTTAGAAGGGAACCACGGAAGAATTCAGATTCGAAATGTTGAATACATTGGAAATGGTCAGGAAGAAGAGGAGCTGTTAGGGATAGAAAGGGACAAAGAAGTAGAGGACTTAATCCTAAACTAGAAGATGCTAAAAGCAATCAATGCGACGCAACGTTTATTCTTCTTATTCCTACCTAAAAGGAAGGGAGCAGTGGAGCCAAAATCTCCTTTCGTAATCAGTGTGAGAGTAGAACGGCCTTTCGAAAGAGAATAAGACGTATTGAATACGGGGGGCTGCACCTTGTGTGTTATCACTGTGGTTGTTACGGCCATAAGGAGGACATTTTTAGTCGTCGTATGGCGGCGAGGGCGTCGCTATGCCCCGCTGCTCTGCTGCGGCCGTCCCCCGGACTATGCAAAAGAATCGAGGAATAAAAACTATAGCCCCCCTAGCCTTTGGTGATTGACCAAACAAATAGGCCTAGATCTATGCCCCTTAATGAATCGAATGGTCTTTCGACCTTCGTTTGATTCCGGCGGCCGGCATAGATCTCATGAGACCCACGGCTTAAGCTGCTTTCACTTACTTTATGAGATTCTTCTTCTGTATCAACTCTGGATTACTAACTACTGGAAAGAGGGTTTTGTCTTGGGGCACCCTGTCTCTAAAAGGGTCTAGAGGTTGACTGGGCCAAGACTTCTGTGATTGAGTAGCTTCCCCCACCTACTTATCGTTCCTTTCCCTGTCCTCTCGGCATAACCGGTCAACGCTTTTCCTGTTCACGACTCCGACCTTCTTTCATCAGCTGTTCTTGCTAACGTCTTCACTTGAAAGGGAGAGAAGGAACCCGAGCGCAGTGGTTGGAACAGCTCGCAAAATTCAACCACTTCACCTACTTTATTGCCCTCAACCCTTTCTCGTACTTCTATTGAAACTGAATGGTTTCATGTTCTTTCATCGATTGGTTATTCTTCTCCGTTCGATTAATGCGATTGACTTGCCCTCTTATAAAAAAAAATGGTCGGATATTTTTTCTTGTAATGCTCTGTGGTGGAACAAAGGAGTGCGCGAAGGTACAACCTAACTTCGATATGGAACTGCCGTTTATAACTCTTTTCCACTAAGTAGCGGTGAAAACCTTAGTCTTAGTATTAGTAGAGGAAAAGAAAGCCAGTAGGGAGGAGCAAGTCTCCCAGTTTTTGTGTTGTGCCAGTATCCTGCTTTAGGTCTTACGGCTTTAGGTCCCATTGAAAGGGACTTTTCATTGATAGATCGAACCAAAGATCGGATCAACCCATTGAATTACGTTTGTCACTCGACTTAGCCCTTTGTCGGGCGGGCTTCTAGGACCCTCGTAAGAAAAACTTTTCATTTCATCCCTGTAGTTCCGCTTCTTGTTCGAAAAGACTTGTAGGAAATCGCCGGTTGGTCTAACCAAGAAAGGTTTGGGAATAAAGCTGGAGTTATTCTTCTTTCATAAGAAAAAGCCCCTTTTTTAGTAAGGCGGCCCAGTCAAATTGAGTACCTTCCAAGCGAACTACTGAAGACAGACTATTGGGAGTGGGAATAAAGCTCCAGCCCTTAGCCCTGAACTCCTTCAATATCGCACCTACTACCAAAGACTGAACCAAAGAAGAGATGGGATAGACATAGCCATCTCTCCCTCGCGTCATCCGTATACTTTCTCGCGGATGTGAACGACCCACTCACAGTTGAAAAGCTGTCCGCTTCCACTTTAAGTTAATATAAGATATGACTTTTTCAACCGATCCCGCGAGGGTGAGCTAACCCCAAAAACCCGTCCTCAGTTCGGATTGCAGGCTGCAACTCAGCTGCGTGAAGCCGGAATCGCTAGTAATCGCCGGTCAGCCATACGGCGGTGACAACTAAAGCAAGCCTACTCAACTAATCTCATAAGTAAAGGCCTGTTCACATCGCAACTAATAGAAAAAAACAACTACTAGACTAGACTAGTAGTTGAGTGCTCTTTGTTGTTCGGATCTTGACCGGGTCCGAGCTTCCCAAGCTCCATGCTGTTGGGGAACTCTGCTAGGGTCTTACAACCTTCTGGATGTACTATATTTGAGTCTTTGGAGTACTTTGGGATTATATTCCGCGCTGAGGATTTGTGCGTCACGGGCAACAGGCTCTGGGGTTTGGTGCTTGGTTTACGCTTTCCTCTTAGTTTGGTACGCCGAGTGCTATTGCTTTCCCCGAAGCAGAGAAATACAATTCGAAATGAGCGCAAACATGAAAACCCTCTATTCTACCTTCCAAAATGAAATTAGCTCAATAGAGGGGCGACCAAATTGTGCTTTTGCTCAGCCCAAAATTTAGGCTTCTTGTGCATACAGTTGCCTAACTGCTTTCTTCCTCCGACTTCTTTAGCGACTTTCGGCTTCCCCACTTCCGCATCTGTCGTATTCGGGAAAGCTTGCTTCATGGCAAGCATTTAGCCTGATCTACTTCCACTTATCTAGTCCAAAATTTCGCTTTCAGGTGATCTACGACCACCCTCCAACCCTGGTCACAGCCAGGATTCAAGATGCCGACTTTTCCATTTTGGGTTTTCATAAATTTAACATAAAAGCTCTTTTCATCATCAGAAACAACCTGATTTCCGACCTCTTGCATTGCATTACCATAAAAAAAAAGAAAGATTGCTCTTGTGACTTGGAATAGCTATATTTTTTTTATGGAGCAGCAGAACCTCACTTCTTTCTGTTGCTGAAGATCATGACCGCCTTTTCTTCTCATGCCCTTTTACTTTTTTTTAGAATATTGAAATTTTTCTTGGTCAAATGTAAGGCAAGGCTATGGTCGAAGAATTGAATGCTCTCATGGCTACTAAGACTTGGACTCTTCTTCCTCCTCCTAAGGCTACCAATATAATAGGGAGAACATGGCGTGTTAAACAAAAAGCCGATTGGCAGCCTTGATAGGTGCAAAGCCCGCTGTTAGAAGTTCTTTTCTTTAGCTTAAATAAAGGTAAGAGTTTGTAAGGTAAGGTTTTTAACTGACGCTTTCCACTAGGAAGGATCCTTGCTTTATCATATCATAGAGGCGCTTGATTAGAAACGGTATAAAGGATCCACTTTATCTCAAGTGAAAGCAAGGCAAGTTCCCAAAGCCTATGATGGGCAACTATCTCCTGCGGTTCCAAACAGACTAGAAGGTATAGTTGATTAGATCAAGAAAGGTAAATAGCTCTTGGCATAACCAACTATTGGGGCCATGTAAGATAAGATCATAATACGTAGAAGTGAGAAAGTCTTGAGGGAATTTGAGTAGTCTCAATCACTGCCCGAACGAGGTTACAAGGATCCGAGATTCTCAACGGGGTACCAGTCCAATGGTCGGACACAGTTACCTACACCTCCCCCCTTTTTCTCGCGCTTTATGGCATTTTCACTATAAAAAAAATCCAATCCCGCAAAGGATTGTTCGTGGAACTGCTATAATAAGTGTTTTTATTTGTTTGTTAATCGAATTTTTTGGTTCGATCGAAACTATTTTCGCTGATGGGCATAGTCGATTAATCGACTCTGCTGAATGGGCGGACGTTCCCCCAAATCAACAACCGCGAGTGCTGGAACCGCGAGTTCAGCCTCAGCCGTTTGTTCCGGACATTCCTGTCTTGGAGCGGGCTTTAATCTCCGATGAAGCACGATTTAATCGGTGTTCAAAAAAAGGTTTAGCTATAAAGAAAGCGGTTAAAGAGAGTTCTAACGTGGGGAGACAAATGGCATTAAATTTGCCTTAAAAAAGGGGTGCCTTCCCTGAGACTTCCTAAGTCCTAGTTTCAGCTTGATAGACTAAATAATTACTTAACTGAATTGCCAGATCAACCTTGATAGGCTATTTTCCTACACCGCAAGTATACGGTTCGGTTGTAGTAATCAAGGTGTCGAACACAGGGAACTTGTAGTATTGATTATAACACGATTCAGTAGACTAAGCCAAAAATAAGAAAAAGAAGTTGTAATTGTATTCCGAAATAATTAAAATCAAAAGTAAGAAGAAACTATCAATGGAGAAAAGCATTCCAAGGTCAGGATTCCCACAATGATTATTCAGTAGATTACCGATGATATTTATTTGGATTTCAATTCAAATGTTGTTTGAAGGACTAACTATCTCAAATGTTAACATTAACTCTTTTCAGACGATTAATGCATGTACCTAGACTCGACTAGCAATCACTCTCGCACAAGTCTTATTTAGGTCCTTTAAGTTCTTTAGAGATCAATGAATCAATAGAAATAACATCCGCTCTCGCGCTCAGTTAAGACTACTCAATCAATAATTTCTAGGATAGGTTAAGTTCCACAAGTGAATTAAGTCACTCTCGCACAAATAATTCAACAAGTTCAAACCTAGGGATCTAACATGAATTAACAATTAGTGAATTCAATTCAATCAATCTCTTGTTATTCTTATCTCCTCTCGGTCTCAAATTATAACAAGATTCCTAATTCAAGCAAATTAGGTCATTAAGCATCCTAGGTTGAATCAAACAACAATTCAAATCTCAATTCAACCAATCATCACCATTAAATCTACCTATTAAACCATTGGGTTCACCCTTCCTTAGAACTAAGAAATTAGCTAGACATAATATGGAGAGATAAGAAATCTAAATCAAAGAGAAACATACCAATTGTCTTTTCAATAGATCTAAATTCAACTCCAATCAAGTCTTGCCAAAAATCCACAAATCTCCAATCTAGGGTTCTTCAAAGAGAGAGGCTAAGAAAATAATACGTAATAATCATCCAAACTTAATCTCTAAGTATTTATATGAAACCCTAAAAACAAGATAGAAAAGGCCCGAAATTAATAAATAAAACACGCGGAGGAGAAATTTCGGAAAAAGACGCGACTCGGTCTGAAACTCGGTCGAGTTTCAGACCGAGTTTTGTAAAACTCGGTCCAGAACTCGGTCGTGACCTGGACCGAGTTTTTGCCTGGTGGACCGCTACGTTCAAAACGTTGAATGAGCTTTCTTCTGTGTCTTCCACCGAGCTTTTGCCCATCTTCTCTTCAATTCCTTGCATCCGCTTAACTCCTAGACACTTCCTATCGGGTTGCTCCTCTTGCCCTTGTCCTTGTCGTTGCCAAAACTCCTTGAATCCATCTCCAAATGATCCTGAAATCGAACAAAGCAAGAGTAGAAACCGAAACTACAAAATCTACTAAAAAGACAATAAAACCAAGAGGAAAATAAAATAAAAACAACTAAACTAAGGAAATAAACATGCTTTATCCTAGACTAAAATGCATGCTATCAAAATCCCCCAAGCTTAAACCTTGCTTGTCCTCAAGCAAGAAATAGAATCTGACACCCCACAAAACAAGCAAGTCATGCATCCATCTTGACAACGAACTAGACAAAGAGTTTAGAAGTATAGATCAACAATCAAAATCATAGAGTGCATTTGAGAAATTCAAAGAAACTGAGTCAACATATTCATTCTAGACCTCACTTAGGATAATGTGTTTTTCGCTCTCTCTCCAGTGTTTAAATAGGACGTGTTTCACTCAAATCTCACATTTGAAAGCTTAGCTACCATAGGCTTGCAAAAGCGTTCTAAATCTCCACCGCATGGGACCTTGCATCCAACAATGATCAAGAGGTCTTTTATTGGGTTGTAATGGGGCCAAGGTGATAAGAAATAGGTGGGGAAATATTTAGGCCATGTGGTGCTAAATCCCGGGAATCTAGACTTAACTAAACTCGATTGAACACCATGTCTCATGATTTTCTTTCCAAGCAACTTATTCCCATACACCAACACCCTTTATTCCCTTATTTCTCATACTCTTTTTTTCCTTTTTGCTTTCTTTTTTTTTCCTTTTTTTTTCCAAAGCATTTTATTGATTTTTTCTTTTTCTTTGATTTTCCAAGATAAAAAAAATACTAGCACATTACACAACCCAATCACCAAATACATATAAGTCTCCCCCAAGCTTAGCTTGCAACCACAGAGTCAATCAAGTAATTATCCTAGTTCCCGGATGGGTCAGTCTTATAAAGGCTCGGATTAATTTTGTGGAGCTTCAAAAGAATAAGGCTAAGTCTCGAGAAGGGGCTTCAAACAAAGGAAATTATGCAAGGTGGATAGGGAGTATAAAGGTTAAGAAAATAGTGCCTCAATCACTTCAAAGTCGCATGCAAGAGTCATAAGAGCGGTCTTGAAAAAGAGTCAAAAGCAAGTTCTAGAGGAAGCAATCAAAGTGAGCATCACACACAAAAGAAAGGACATCATGACATTATTTAGTCCTAAGAAAGGCAAACAATAATCCTCACAAGGCTTTTTGTCTAGAACTTCAATATTAACTCAAGTTTCAAAGAATATGCAAGCTCATTCAATCATCAAACTAATTCATAACATAGTCAGTCATCATCAAAACTTCAAGCATTTCAAGCAAGTCAAAGGGGTAGAATTCCATAGAGAAAATTTTGAGGACAAGGGGTGTTTCACTTGAAGAGAAATCCATAGCTCCTAGAATGCAAATTTTTTTTATATATATATATATATTTTTTTTTGCAAGCAAAATTCAAACTAAATATGCAAACTAAACTATATGCAATGCAAAACATGAAAATGTTCCCACCCCCAAGCTTAAAACCTACATTGTCCCCAATGTAGAGAATAAAAGAGGGAGATAAGAAAACACTAACCTTGGGTTGCCTCCCAAGCAGCGCTTGTTTAAGGTCGTTAGCTCGACCTCCCATCTTCTTTCAAGTGGTCAGGTCAGGAGGGTCTTTGGTACCCACCCTGACTGGATCAGGCTCATCTACAAGCTTCAACCTGTTTCTTTGCACTTTGAATTTCCCCGAGTTTTTATGTCAAAGCTCAGTTCCTCCTCCTTTTAAAACTCGAGTTACTATGTATGGCCCTGACCATCTTGTTCCTTTGCTCCCAGGAAACATAATGGATCTTTCATGAAATAACTTCACCTTGTCTCCTCTTTTAATCTCAGCTTTTGCTCGGGCCTTCTTCTTTTTCTTGTGATCCCTACCCTTTATATCCTCAACAATACCACCATCCATGAGGCTTTTAACTTCTAAGGTTTCTTGAGAAGGTTGAGCAATATCAGATTGAATCTCCTCATTAGCCAGCTTCGCTTCAATATTACAGCAAGTTGCTTTGACAGTCTCTTGTGGAGGATTCTTTTGCACTTCAAGGAAGTTATCTTTGAAATATTCATACTCTATCTTCTCTTCCCCAATAGTGAGTGAGATCTTGTCATTCCTGAGATCAATGTTAGCTCCAGCAGTGGCTAAAAAGGGTCTCCCAAATATGATAGGAGTCCTATCATTCATCACCTCCATATCAAGAATCACAAAATCTCCTGGTATAAAGAACTTGCCCACCTTCACTGGAAAGTTCTCAATAATGCCCACAGGATGAGTGACTGAATTATCAGCCATGATAAGACGCATCTTGGTTGGAATAGGATCACCCAAATTCAGATTTTTGCAAATTGACAAGGGCATGATATTGACACTAGAACCAAGATCACAAAGGCAATCAAATTGAAAAGAACCAAAACCAGCAGGGATAAAGAACTCGCCTGGATCTTTTAGCTTTCTTGGCATCTTCTCAACTTGATCCATCACCAAGGCGACTGTCTCATAGTCTTCAATCCTCCTCTTTTTGCATAGAATCTCCTTTAAGAATTTTGCATATGTTGGCATTTGAGTGAGGACATCGATGAAAGGAATGTCAATGTGGAGCTTCTTTATCATACTCATGAATTTCCCAAATAGTTGCTCCTGCACCACCTGAATCTTCCTTTGTGGGAAAGGTAGAGGTGGTTTGTAAGGTGGGGGAGCAACATATTTAGGTTCTTCATCATTAGATGGCTTCTCCGTTGTCTTTTCTGCAACTCCTTTTTTCACCGGTGGGAGCTCTTCAAGCTCTTTTCCACTCCTTAGAGTGACAGCCCGACATTGCTCCTTAGGATTGACTTCAGGTTGCCCAGGTAATTGACCAGGAGGTCTAGGAACATTCAAAGCTTGTTGAGCCACTTGTTGTTCTATGATCTTCAAATTCTTCCCTTGAGCTCTCACTTCTTCTGTTAGCGTCTTCATGGAGGTGGAAAGGCTCTCAAAAGCAATCTCCCATGCAGGCTTTTGGGAGGGTTGAGCATCTTGGTTTGGGTGCAGTGGAGCCCTTGGTGGAAACCCAAGAGGTGCTTGTTGTTGTGGCTGATTGTTCCCATAAGAGAAGTTAGGGTGATTTCTCCAACCAGGGTTGTAGGAATTAGGGTAGGGGTCATTCCTAGGCCCCTTGTCAAAGTTACTCATGTATCTCACCTCCTCCTCATGTGGTTCCTCCTTAGAAGCAAACAATTCACAAGATTTGATGGTATGATCACTAGCTCCACAAAACTGACAAACAACACTCGAAACAACTTGAGAAGGACTTCCACTAGTAGAAACGGGAGAACCATTCATCTGTAATTTCAACTGTCTGATCTCCTGAGTCATGGCATCAATCTGTGCCTTGTGCAAAGTCTCTTTATCAACTTCATAAAGCCCAGCTGATCTCTTAGAACTTGGAAGAGAACGAGCATCATTATAATAGTGAGTGTGTTAAGCAATGTCCTCAATCTGATCCCAAGCATTATTAACATTCATCTTCATAATAGTACCTCCAGATGAGGCATCAATGAGCAGCCTGGTGGTGTTGTCAACAGCATTGTAAAAAGTGTGAAGAAGCACCCACTTGTCTATTCCATGGTGAGGACATAACAATAGAAGCTCCTTGAACCTCTCCCAACCTTCATAAAGAGATTCCCCATCCTTCATCTGAAATGAACTGATCTGATTCCTCATCTCTACAGTCTTCTTAGGTGGGAAATACTTGGTCAGGAAAGCTTTGGCCAACTCATCCCATGTAGTGATAGTGCCACGAGGCAGGGCCTTGAACCATGCTTTAGCCCTGTCTCTTAGAGAGAATGAAAAGGTGCGCAAATAAAGCGCGTCATCAGAAACGTCATGAATCTTCACCGTATCCATAAGCTCCAGAAAAGTGTTGAGATGTTGGTGAGGATTCTCAGAAGGTAGACCTCCAAACTGATTCTGCTGAACCATATTAATCAGAGATGGCTTCAGCTCAAAATTCCTGGCCTGAATGGGAGGTCGGACCACACCAGCTGTGGGTCCTTGATGGCGTGGCAACACATAATCACCCAATGTCATAGGTGGTTGAGCATTCAGCTGTTGTTGCAACAATTGTTGTTGTTGTAGTTGTTGTTGTTGTTGCAACAACAATTGTTGTTGTGCATTTGCCTGATCGCCTTCCATAACTTGTGTTTCAGCTTCCCTTTGCTCTCTTCTTCTCCTATGAAAAGCACGCTCGGGTTCAGAATTGTAGTTGTTAAGTGCACTAGCGCTCAGAGTTCTTCTCATAAGAAGGAGAACAAACTGGAACCAAAACCAAAAAGAAACAAATTAAAAATAAAAACAAGACTTAATCTACCGGTTGTGGAACACAACCAATACTAGAAAAGTCCCCGGCAACGGCGCCAAAAACATGATAGGCTATTTTCCTACACCGCAAGTATACGGTTCGGTTGTAGTAATCAAGGTGTCGAACACAGGGAACTTGTAGTATTGATTATAACACGATTCAGTAGACTAAGCCAAAAATAAGAAAAAGAAGTTGTAATTGTATTCCGAAATAATTAAAATCAAAAGTAAGAAGAAACTATCAATGGAGAAAAGCATTCCAAGGTCAGGATTCCCACAATGATTATTCAGTAGATTACCGATGATATTTATTTGGATTTCAATTCAAATG